>LZPO01017343.1:161830-185434 GCA_001675575.1 Neotoma lepida | reverse complement strand
GGTGCCATAGCTATCCCTCCTACCAAATCATAAGCAGGATGGTATCCCCACCATCAAATTTCCTTGCCACGCTAGCAGCTGATGCCAGGTGAGCAGCTCTGGCCATGAGTTATGGGATAGAATAACACAGATCAGCTCCTGGATGAAGCAGAGAAGAGCTGGCATGTGTTTTTCGGCTGTCTGCTAAGCTGCCACGGCCACTGTCCAAGCCTAGTGCTGAAACGGTGGAGCTCTAGGTCAAAGCTGCTTGGAGCTAAGCACTCAGGAGCCTGAGGCAGGAGGATCAAGAGTTCTAGGCTAGCCTGAGCNATACAAGGATTCCCAGACTAGTCTGAGCTATGTAGCAAGATTCTGTTTTCAAAAGTGAGAAAAAGAACAGAACAGCACCTGGATTGCTAAGTCCCAGGACAGACGGCCGCAGGACTGTCCTGCTGCGGTGAGGGGGAAGTGCATCTGTGTGTGCAACAAGCCCCGGAGATCCCTGGGTAGTTGGTAACTGCATCATAGCCTGCACTGCACTGCCCGCACTGTACAGATACGGACTGAGGGTGACATGCAGGGCTTGTGTCCCTCCCTGACCCGACCTACACCAATAGTGGTTCTTTTTCGGGGAGGAGGGGAGGGACACTGTCATNGCTCTGGTAATTTCATGACTTTGAAATTACATCCTTTCTCTCAGTAGGTACATAGCACCCTGAAGCCACCTCAGGCTGAGCTCCAGAGTGTCGGTCTCTCTCTCTTGATCTCCTCCTTGTCTACCTGCCACATGCTGATGAGCCAGAAGGATACTCCACTAGGGGATGGCTTAGTCATAAGCTAGAAGGAGCCAAGTACCTCAGTGAGCTGATGACTATCTGGAACACGAGNTGAGGTGACACCTGCAGGTTGGGCTACTCTCTTGACTAGAGCCATACCATGATGGACAAACCCACAGCCCAAGAAAAGGTACCAAGAGAAGTAGGACAGATAACTCAGGAAGCAGAAAATACAAGACGCTGAAATGGTCACACACTTTGGTCCCATCACTCCACTTCCAGAAACATATCATTTAAAAAGTGTCTGATATGTTCATGGACAGGGATATCCAGTATCACTGGGGAGGCTGCTCAGTGAGCATGCTCAAGACCATGGGTTCAATCCACAACACCAAAGAGGAAGAAAAAAGGCCCCAAACCCAAAACAAAACAGTGGAAACACCGAGAACAAGCTAAAGGGACCTATAATCATCAAATCAATCTACAGGCTTTAAAATCTTTCAGTCATAGAGAAACCGGGGTTTAGAAATCCAGTCAATGTGGGGCCGGGGGAAGACTGCATGGTTAAAGGCTCTTGCTGACAAGTCTGGCAATCTGAGTTTGATCCCAGAACCTAAAGAGTGGAAGGAGAGAACGGACTCTCTCAAGTTGTCTTCCAGTCTCCACATGTACACTGTGACACACATGTGCCTACACATATACCTAGATAGATAGATAGATAGATAGATAGATAGATAGATGATAGATAGATAGATAGATAGATAGATGATAGATAGATAGATGATAGATGATAGATACATAGATAGATAGATAGATAGATAGATAGATAGATAGATAGATAGATAGATAGATAGATAAATGTAAGAAAACCACCACCCAAAACCTGAAAACTTATTTCATGGGGAAAAACATGAAAACATAATTAAAAACAAAAACAGAATAGCTTAACCATATGTAATCTGGTATGGAGCAGCCCTCTGATACATGACTGATTTATGGTTCTTTTTAATTTATGGTCAATTTGGGGGAATTCTGATTTTATCCCAGGCTAGCAATATACATGATTTAATGCTGTCTCTAAATGCTGGACAAAGGCAGNNAGCTAGAGCTGAGTCGGTCACTGGGTGAGGNGGGGAATCAGAGGCACCCTAGAGTGCTGTGTGGCTAAGCTTCTACGTGCAGAAGATCGGGTGTGTTAAGTACATCTTCCACTTATGGTATCCAATCTACAGTGAGNGACAGGGACACACCCATTGTGAGTGGGGGAGCACCAAATGCACAGGCACAGGGGGCACAGAGTAAGAGGAAATGATTACCAGGGGTTTGTTAATGAGCAGTGAGACGACCCCCTGCCTTTTCTCCCCAGGCTGCAGACCTTTAGCTACCTGTGCTCAGCCTCAGGGTATACACCAAGTTCACCCTCCATTCCAGAGCCTCCCATTCTGGAAACAGGCCCATTTTGCCATCACCCCTGGCCGAGGCTCACCTCTCTCAGGGTAGTCAGCGTATTCGTGTGCACAGTGACCTGCTTGGTAAGGTCCCTGTTGTCCTTCTCCAGCTCCTTCAGCTTGCTGGCCGCATCCCGGCAGCGGGCCAGCTCTTTGTCCAGCGCACGGCTCTCCTTCTCNGCCGCCGACAGCTTAGCAGCGCTATCATCCAGGACAGCATCCTTGAGCTCCACCTGCTGCCATAGGCGTCTGGCCTCCTTCTCCAGAAGCTTCTTGTCCTTCTCCAGCTGGGCCACCTCCTGCTCCAGGGCCTTCCTGTCCTTCTCGGCCCCCTCAAGCTGCTTGTTGGTGAGCTGCAGAGTCTCCAGGTCTCGCTTCAGAGACTGGCGCTCGGCCTCCAGCTGGCCCAGCTCCCTCTCGAGGGCCTGGGACTTGTGGCTGCTGCTCTCCAGGCTGTGCTGCAGACGCAGGTTCTCAGCACTCACGTTCTGGTAGCTGAGTTCCAGGCGCTCCGACTTCTTGCTTAAAGCCTTCAGGAGCTCCACACTCCTGCGCAGCTCCTCCTTCTCCTGCTCCAGCTGCTGGTTCTGTGTCTCAATCTGCGCCATCTTGGCGCTGGTGAAACGCATGGCCTCTACCATCTTGCGCAGCTCCAGGTTCTCCTCATCCAGCTGCTTGTTGTCCCGCTCTAGGCCCTCGAGCTGCACAGACACATTCTGCAGGGTGTCCAAGGACTTTCTCAGCGTCTGGTTCTCCAGCTCCAGACCCTGGCTCTCATGCTCCAGGGCCTCGACCTTCTCTGTGACCNTCTTCAGGGAGGTCACNTTCTTGGCCAGCTGCTCATTCTCCTTCTCTAGACGGTGCAATTCCTTCTCCAGCACCTCTGCCCGCTCTCCCTTCTCTTTGGCCTCCTCCAGGTCTCTGTGCAGCTGCTTCTTCTCCAGCTCCAGCTGGCTGACTTGGCTGCTGGCCTCAGTCACAGCCTGGTGGAGGGCTCTGTTTTCCTTCTCCACATCCTTCGTGTTGTTGACCTGTGGCCTCTCCCGCAGTGACCACACAGCCTGGTGGAGGTGGCCCTTCTCCTGCTCCAGGTCCTTTATCTATGAGCAAACACATTAGGCATGACCCAGGCTGCTGCAGGAANGCACACCAGTGATTTGGGTTCCCATGGGGGCTGCCAAGTAGAAGTCTTCAATAGCTACCCATGCCTGGCTCATCAGAACACACTCCATACAGTGAGCATGGTCTTATATTTAAATGACATGTGTTAGTGATTCCCGTGGTCCCCTCTGTCATGGCCAGCAGGACTTGGTGGACACCCTGCCTGCCTCCACAGCCTTCTCTTGGGCAACACTCTTCTGTCTCCCAAATTCTTCCTACTATAGATACGCTAAACNGGCTGCTGCTCTGTGTCTCGGTGTCCCCCCTACCCCCGTATCTTTTCATCCTCATGGTCAGTGCCCCAAGCAACCTTGCACAATGG
This sequence comes from Neotoma lepida, assembly GCA_001675575.1. Classification (NCBI taxonomy): domain Eukaryota; kingdom Metazoa; phylum Chordata; class Mammalia; order Rodentia; family Cricetidae; genus Neotoma; species Neotoma lepida. The sequence goes on along the minus strand of LZPO01017343.1, from coordinate 181,748 downwards.
CTCTAAAAAGGCCCTATCCTCCCCCACCTCCACCTTGTCTATTCAGACAAGATCCCCTGTGCATGTTGCCTGGTACTTGCCTTCCAAGATAAGTTCCATGTACAGGGCCCACATGTCTTTTCATCAGTCTGAACTTCCTCCCTACTTCTTACACATCTACAACAGAAGCTAAAAACCTAAACTACCACATATCCCAGCCTTGTTCTTCACCCTCCACGTCTTTCTGTCCAGACCTTGGAGATGTTCAGCAGCCTTAGAATGGCCTGGTCCTGATGGCACCACTGAGCCACTCCATCAGTACCTTGGGACTTCCTAAAGTAGAAGCAAGCAGAACCCTGCAGGTTTGCCAAGGTCTCTGTTCTGTCACTAACAGGCTATTAGAAATGGGTCATTGTCCTGTGCACTGCAGCATGTTTAGCAGCCTCCATCTTTGTTAGCTTTAACTGTCAACATGACACAGCCTTGAGCCACCAGGGAAGAGTCTCAATTGAGGGACTGCCCAGATCAGACTTGCCTATGGCAGACTGTCTTAATTATTTATTGATGTGTAAGAGGGTCCAGTGCATCGTGGGCAGCACCATTCCCTAGGCAGACAGACCTGGGCTATATAAGAAAGTTAACTAAGCATGAGCCTGAGAGCAAGCATCGTCCTCTACGGTTCCTGTTGTACTTCCTTGGCTATGAGAGAGATTCCTGGAAGTATGATNTGTGGGGTACCAAGCCTTCAGGTTCTAGCTTCCCTGACTTCCCTTAATGATGTACCTGTAAACTGAAATACACCATCTCTTCCTCTACATGGCTTAAGGTCATGGCGTTTGTCACAGGCACAGAATGAAACTAGAAGGACCGTGCCAGGGACTCTGGTCTTCTCCTTCCCAGAGTCAGAACAATCAGAACTGTCTGACGACACTGACAGAGAGGGTGGAGGAGACATAGCCGTGCTCCTCAGTTCCTCTCCTGCTAGCATGAGCAGGTGAGGTGGCGGCAGCGGCGACGGCAATGCCTACCTGCCTGGCCTTGTCAGCCTTCAGAGCCTCCATGTCACTCTGCAGCTGCTCCTTCTCCCGGATCAGCTCCTCACTGAGAGTCTCCAGGTCTTGGTTGCTCTGTTTTTCTCTCTCCAGCTGTGTTTGCAACTTTTCAATCTGCAGATTTAAAGACGCGGCCTGTGTGACAGTCAGTCTAACCAACTGAGCTGTATTAGACAGACAGACAGACAGACAGACAGACCCTTCTCTGCCCAGGTTATCCCCACAGGCCCTTGAGAAAAAAAAGGTGCTAGTGTCACTTTGCAGCAATATCCTCACACCCTCCCTCCATCATTGACCTACATGACCTGCACTTCCTGCTTGGGATAAGAGAAGTTACTTGGCAGGGGCCTGCCCTTGTCTGTCCCAGGTTACCCATGCTGCCTTGTGTCTAATCTACCCCATGTCTTGCTTTTTTTTCTTGACCTCATCTACTTCTGCTGTGTTAGACCACATACCCCAAACACCCAGTGCCAGATTCCCCACAAGGACTGAATGGCTCCTTCCCTTGAAAGCTTCCCAGATGCTTAGGTTTTATCATCTGCCCTCAGGTAAACCTGTCATCAAGCCCTGCCCCTTCTGCCCACTCTATCTGCCCCCACACTCCATGGCTGCTGCCCCAGACCAGACTGTATCACTCTGCCTGGACAGACGATTATCCTCCCACTGCCATCTGCCAACACCAGTGCCCGTTAGGACGCAGGTCCTGTCTCGGCAGGGCTGGCAATCCTGTGCTCTGGAGAGGCCCATGCCATCGTCTACTCTGCGAGGTTCTGAGCCCTCGCTGTCTCTTCCTGCTGTCACCAAGCGTATTCAGCATGAGACGCTGATTCTGGTCTCAAAGTGGCAAAGAGTCAAAAATCATGCTCAACCATGACACCTATTGACCACAGGTAGCTGACCCTCCCTGGAGACTGCAGGGCCCATGCCNACTTTCTGACTGTATGGGTCTGGGGTGGAGCCTGGAGATTTGCATTTTATGTCATTTTAGTGTGCCTCAGGCTGCTGGTAGGGGGCCACTGCTCCAAAAAACGATGCTGGGAAGTATCTGAAGCTCAGCTGAGCCACCATTCAGTCTGAACCTTTAAGGGAGGACCAGAGATGCCCAGTGACCCTGGGAGTACAGGGACTGAGCTATGGCTCTCATTTGGCTGTCCACATTGAGGCGTTGCATGGACAAAGGTTCAAGCTCCCACAGCTCCAAGCATCCTTGTCTATAGTGACTCTGCAATCTTTCTCCTTCTTGAGGTGCCACCCTCTACAGGAGAAGCTGGGGTCCACCAGTGGGAAAGGTGGGGCCAATAGGGGGGTACATGCATCATGGTTGTTAGGAGTCCCAGCATGGGACCTCAGGGCAGGTGTGACTCATCCAGCCACGTTGGTCATGGCTTTCCAGAAGGGTGCTATGATGTGTCACACACAGGTCTTTCCCCAAATCAAGACCTCCTATCTCATCCGTATCTCTGTGCCATCCCTCACCTGAGACCTGATACTCAGAAGGGAGGCTAAGGTGGCTCAGCACAGAGCAAGCTGTGGGGCCAGAACCANGAAGGAAGTGNGGTCACAGTTATNGAAGAGTACTGGCCCACAGNGGTCAGTGACTGCCCCAACTCCTTTAAGAAGCGCTGGACTTATATCCCTCCTATGTATACTCCCAGGCCTGTGGGATGAGGCCCCCAGCTCTGCCCTGAGTTATGATGAAGATCGCACCTGCTGGCCTTCGTTTCACTCCCNGAAATATGCTCAACCTCATTCCTAGAGAGCTATGCCAGCCTCTGTGTCTGATGTTGCTGCTGCTACCTAAAGATGGGATTTTCCTGTATCCTGCTTGACCCATCTGGGTAGCCTCCATCTTTCTCCTTTCTTAGTTCTCTGTTCCACACTCTATTGTTTACTGAGGATAGCAACCCCACCCCCCCCACCCCCAAGCTGGCTATATTGGACTGAAAGCTAGCTGCAGGCCCGTGAGCCCTAGAAAGCTTCTGTCCTTACAGTTTGGGCTCAGACACTTCAGACAGCTGCTCCTGACTTCTCGAGATGGCCCCAAAGCAAGTAGGCCCCCTCTCCCCACCTCTGATAATATGGAATCTTTTCCTATTTGGTGAAAGGAACTGAACCTTGGTGACACTGGTATAAAGTTACACAAAGACAGGAGGGAGGCAGTGTCTCAAGGACCCAGGGAAGTACAAAGAAGAACATGAGCTCAGAGAACTCAGATTTCCACAAAGACCTCAGACCTAAGCAGGCTGCAGCCTGGCTGCTAGGGGTAAGGCAGGGGAACACCAAGGACTCCCAGTGAGTCCTACCCCACAGAGGATGGCTGGGGTTAGAGAAAGGAAATCCAGGGGGCTGAGCTGGTTGGGTGTGACCTCCTCCTGGTGCTGAAGGGAACTGGGACCAAAAGATAGTCAGTGAGACCTGTATAATGGACGGAAAATAGCCACCTCTACTGGCTGGGCAGACTGCTGCCAGACACAGGGTGCTCTATGGGCAGGACACAGGACAACTCTGATCTGGGGAAAGCAACCCTCCTTCTAGTGTCCCATTGCTCCCTAGTTACTGGGAACACTGTGGGAAGTCATGGCTTTCCTGGGACCATAGCAGGACAGGGCTGGTAAGAGGCCACAGGACTGCTGAGGGGAAGTCGAGGTAGGACTAGACATGGGCAGAAGCAATAATGCTGATGGCAGTGCCCACTGCACGTCTGTATACAGAGGATAGGCTATAGGGCAGAGGTGACCTACGCTGTCCCTAGCCCAGTAAGAACCCATAGAGCGGACAGGTTTCATCTTCTTTTCTGTCAGCTCTTCTTCATTTTATCCAACCCTGGATGCCCACCCATGAAGACATTCCCCGCCCTGGGACCACAGAAATCTCAGAGACCAAACCATGTGCTCANGTCTCCCGTTTTTGCTTTGCACCAAAAGACAAGGCATGAGAGAGGGGTGTTTCCTACTGTCCTCTAAAGGAAGAGCAAGTCATTTGGCAGCTAAAATGTCACATGACACACAGTACTTCAAAGGACCATGAGGGGCTAAATAGATGGTTCCACAAAGGTCCTACTCACAGCAGGAGGGTTTAAGCCGAGCCCCACACAGAAGAGAGAAAGCAGAGGCAGGGTCCCTGGGGGCTGGTCTCCCACCAGCAGACCTCCCCCCACCCCCCACCTCCCTGCCTGAGGTGCCTTATATGGGACTGAGAAGCAAATCAAGGGAATGCAGACATGAGACACAGGTCCTACAGGAGAGCCACCAGTAAGGAAGTGACCACTGTCTCCCTGGAGTCTGGCAGTGGGTGTGTTAAGGGCCCCAGAGACACGGAACTTCCTGCGATGCACCCTGGGTGCCCCGTGCCAGCCCGGGGAGGTCACCTTCTTGCTAAGCTGCTGGTTCTCTTTCTCCAGCTCCCCACATTTGAGGCTGTTCTCCTCCAGTGCCAGNGATGTGTCCCGCAGCCCCTGGATGGTGCTCTGGAGGCTCTGGTTCTCCTTCTCCAGCTTCAGGATGCGGCTGGAGGCGCACTCGTTCAGCTCGAACACGAAGGACTTCCTGGAGGCTGAAGTGCCAAGTCAGTCAGGGCCTAGCATTTTGGGAACCCCTGCTTCCACCCTCTGACACAAGCNGAGCCCCAAGAGCTAGGCACCCCCTCTTGCTTTCCATTCTCATCCCAAAGGGACTGCTGTTTCAGCACCCAAGAACGAGGGCCTCTATTGGCAGACTTGGGTCCACTCAATCTCTTAAGGAGAAACTGGATGACAGTGTAGGAGCCAACCATGGGGCTTACGGGAACCTGGGTCACCACACTCCTCACTCAACCGACTCAAGGGCTGCAGGCATTTTCTGTGCCCACTCCAGGAGCAGTGGACCTCTAGGCTGCACAGCAGAGAGGGCAAAGAGGCCAGGTGGCCATGAGTAAGGTAAGCTGTGCCTGTGTATACATGCCTATTGCTGGCCAGCCTGGGCTAGAACCTTGAGAGGAGAGATGTCTTCTAACTTCACAGTTATGCTGAAGAAAGTCAGACAACACACGCAAAGCTGCTTTANATGTCTCAGTGAGATGAGGTCAGTGTTTTAAAAGGCATCTACTGNGTGTTCACATAACCCAGCACTTTCTTGAGAGTCAAGGACTAGACTTCTTGGTCCTTTCCTCATACAAGCAGATGCAAGGCTTCAGGTGAGTCCCGGGGCTTCTCAGGAGGAAAGCAGTAGGCCTTAAACACCCTAAAGAAACAGTCAAGGCTGCTCCCCAGTCCCTGCTCCGTCTGCTCACCAACTCAGGCCTCATCATCCTGTACTGCTAATCTTCCCTGCCCCTTCCACTCCTGACTCTTACTCATCACCCAGGGTCTATGAAAGTAGAGAAGGTGCTGAGGTCCACAGCACAGCCATCCATGCATGTTCAAACTCAGGGTGTGAGGTGTCTGTTCAGAGCCTCGGGCAACTGTAAGGACCGAAGAGTGTTTGTGTCCTCTCTTGTGTAATCATCTACCAGACAACAGCACAGACCCAATAGGCCAACCGTCTTAGAGATTCAGAGCAACAATGGCAGCCACGGGGAGGAGACTGTGACAGCAACACAGTATGTCCAATCTTAGCATCAACACAGGTTCAGAGACACTTGGGAGGCCTCCTCTCAGTTAGCTAAAGAAAGCAACCTAGCCATCACGGATCTTGGAGGAGAACCAACAACCACACTTTACTAAACCAGCAGAATGTTTAACTACACTTTAAATATGTATCCTGTATAGGACTCACCAGAGGGAGATCAGAAAACCTCAACCAATCAAAATGCAGAGAAAAAATGACCACATGGTGCCCAGCCCCAACTGATACATTTACAACACAACTNTTGCACTTAAGGTCAGGAGTCACAGCAGAAGAAGGGGTGAGAAGATTGTAAGAGCTAGAGAAACAGGAAGTTGGCTGTGAGAAATGTCCTAGAAATGTCAGAGAAGCTACACCATGAAGTTTCCTCATCATGGCTGCCCAAACAAAACCAACAGGANAATACCAACAGACACACTACCATGCTACAGGGAAATCATACAGGATTTCAATGTAGGCAAAGAATTACAGGCAACTAAGGAATGTTTCTAAGAGGAGAAACAGTCTTCCCCAAGGAAGAGCCCCAAAATTGGTTATCCAATACCAAATGGCCAGCCCTGAAAACACATACATACAATTGACAGTATACGGACTGAGTAGGGTGTATTTATATATTTAGCTGTGTGTGTATGTGTGTATGTGTGTGTGTGTGTGTGTGTGTGTGTGTGTGTGAACAGTTAAAGAAACAGAGGCCATGAATTTGAGAGAGTGGAAGTGGGGTACATGGAGAGAGGAAAGGGAAGGAGAGAAATGATATAACTATATTTTAATTTAAAAAAAGGAACCTAAGTAAAGTACCTGGCCTAAAAGTCCACTAACTCAACCTGTGGCCATTACGTCTGCAATGTTGGACATTACTTCTTCTTGTTGGACAGTACTTCTGCAACATTTATGTAGAGGTCATTTTTATAATGGTGAAATCTATATGAATTTAGTACTTTAAGTGTTAATTTTTTATTACAATTATTTTTGTGTGTGCGTGTGCATGAGTGCATGCACATGGGAAGTCAGAGGACAACCTGCAGGAGTTGACTCTCTCCTCCTAAGTGGGTTCTGGGCATTGAACTCAGGTCCTCAGGCTTGGCAGCAAGCACCTTTGCCTGCTGAGCTGTCTCACTGGCCTCATTTTAGGTATTTCACCGCTGTCCATGTTTCTGATTCTCCCGTGCTGAGACTCAGGACAAAGTAACTTTCAAACTTCTCCAAGTTCAGCAANGGTACTGACTGCAAGCAGCTTATCAGCNNCACAAGCAAGCTCCACCCTGAGCACAAAGGCTCNTTCACCAGACCACCTAGCAACCGGGACTCACAGGTACAGTAAACATAAGTGGGGCCAGGTAGGGCTAACGTCTCAGTCTCCTCCNGTAAGGCTGAGGGCAAGCTCGCTGCCCTTATTTTGCAGAGGGGGAAGCTAAAGTGTAAAGACATGGTATTACTCCAGGTCACAAGGAAGAGGAACCAGCACTCTAAGCCATGTCTTCCCAAGTCTTTCTGTCTTTCAGAGCCCACTAGAGAGGCCAGGGTTAGAGCTCAATGGTAACGTATATGCTCGGTACACGAGGCCCTGACTTCAATCTGCAGTCCAAGCACAATCTGAAGTATTTAGGGCCGGGCACAGCTTAATCCAGCTACTCAGGAGAATGGAGCAGGAGGCTCACCTGAGCCCAGGAGTTTGGAGCCAGTTTAGGNAAAATAGTGAGACCAAATGAGACCAAGCAATACTATCACTAAGAATAAATCACAGGCCCGGAGAGATGGCTCGGTGGTCAAGAACACTGGCTGCTCTTGCAGAGGACCTGGGTTGTTCCCAGCACCCACATGGCAGATCACAACCACCTAGAACTCTAGTTTGAAGGGATCCAAGACCCTCTTCTGANCTCCGTGGACACTAGGTATGCAAGCAGTACAGAGATATGCATGCAGGCAAAAACACCCATGNACACAGAATCATGTGGCCAATGAGATGGCCCAGTGAGTAAAGGTGCATGCCACAAAGCCTGATGACCTGGGTTTGGGTCCTCACATGGTGGAGGAATAACTAATCCCCACCAAATGTCCTGACTTCTATGTATGCATACATGTGTAAATAAATCTAATTTTTAAAATAAAAAAAAAAGGAGAAATCAATCATGGCCATTGACCTTAAAGGGTTCATAAACTATACTAAGCAGTGTGAACTGATCAGGCCTTTGAGGCTGGCCCTGGAAGCCTGTGCTGCTTCTCCAGTCCACCAGGGAGCAGAAGTTCCTCCTGATAGACTTGAACTTCAGAGGCAGAAACAATGCCTTCTCCCACCCTGTGTGGCTCCCAGGCACCTCAGCTTGGCACACAAGCACTGAAGCAGACACACAGTGTCCACAGAAACAAGTTAATCCAATGCTTTCACGTTCAGAGCTGGTTAAGAGCACTGGAAGAAACGACCTTGGTAGCATTCTCAGGGAGTTTTTATCGATATCTTTCAAACCTAAACCAAGCCAAACATCCAAGCCTGCTCTGTCAGTGCTAAGTCAATACTAACTTATGTCGGGTGCATGGGAAAGGTGAACGTGGCTATTTTCAAACACAGGAATTGGCTTATTGTTTGCTGGGCGCTGGAGCTTCCTGCTACAGTGCTGACTGGGGTCCCCCACCCTTCCCATAATGAACACCTTATCTCAGGGTGTCGGCAGAGGGCAGCAGTGCATGCCAGGAAGGAGGGCTCCCCTCCCCCTCTTCCCCCAGGAAGATCCATAAAGAGCCTGAGACTGGGGACCAGNAGCCACTTATCATCTCCACCAGGGAGACAGGACCGGCTGTATCCATCCTGCCCAATTATGCAAATGAACAAGGCAGATAATGTCCAGGGTCCATTTATAATAAGGATTAGTGATCACTGGGGACACTTCTAGTGTCAGGGCTTTCTGTCATCAGCAAAGAGCTGTGATCTGGAAGCTCCTGAGTGCCACATGGGAAACCAAGAAATCCCAACGATTCACTTGTAGTTTACTTCCGGGCATCTGGGCTGCCAGGCCACTCATGTTTCCCCTGGGGACGACCATAATCAAACAGCTCCAAATGGCACTTGAGGAAATCACATTTACTTGTGGAGAATCAATGGGCTGTTAGGAAGACGCAGAGTCAGCCAAGGGCTCTCTCTGGCCCCGGATGAGNGGTGACTATGGCAGGGCTGGACACTACCTACCATCAGACAAGTCTGCATTCTTGGACAGCTGTTCCAGCTCCCAGCCCAGGTGGGCTGACTCATTCATACTCTGTTTCTGTGCGATCTCCAAAATCATGTTTTCTTCCAGCAGCTCCTCAATTCGTTTCTTATCTGTGTCCCGATCCTAGGGCAGAAAAAGGGAAAGTGGGAGAGAGGTCTAACTGGCTTCAGGCACAAGTATCAACCACCATCCACAGAGGACAGAATACTTCCTGTCAGACAGAGAGCTGTATACAAACACCCCACTCAGGGCCCCATTGCAACAGGGACTCCTACTAGACAGTCCCTTGACCTGGCTACTTAGGTCAAGAAGGAAGTCCTAAGGTCTCAGTGAACATTCTGAACAGTGCTTTGCAATTTGACACTGTGGTGATGGGCAACTTGTTAGCTCTAAAGTAGGTCTCTGCAGCCTCAAACGCTGTGACAGGGATGACATACCAATGCTCAACCCACTCAAGAGCCATTGAGGACACTTGAAATAGACATATGTGCTCACCCTTGCAGATGCAACATACAAGTCAGGTCCTAGCTGTTTCAAGGGCAGTTAAGTGCCCACTTGAGTCACTGAGCTTTGCACGCTCTTAAGTCAGCAAGCGGCTAGCAGACAGCAAACTCAGAAGCTGACACAGCAGAGGAGCTTGCGTCTTTTACACGCCCCCACCCTCCGCCATCGCTTCTGCACATGGTACCCGCTTCACTCCTACCAGTTCCAAGTCATGGAGTTTAGATTTTAGCTGCAGGTTTTCCTTCTCCAGCTCATGGACTTTATCACCGCGAGCACGGGCGGCTGTCAGTTGCTCCTCCAACATGGCCTTGGTTTCGATTAAGATGATGTTGTCTTCTCTCAGTTCCTGAAGAGCAAACATCAATAGACGAGCCATCAGATAAAGGCCAGGGTCATGACCACAGGACTGCCAAACAAAGTGCTTTCAGGCCCTGGAGCCAAGCAACCAGTCGAGGGACACATGTGGTGGGAAGAAGCTCTGCATCCAGTCCTTGTCAGCCTCACTGGTTCCCTTGAGGCCAGGCAAATAGACTCAAAAAGAAAAAAATTCAGAATCAAGAAAATGTGTAACAGTGCTGGGGTATAGATTGGCACAGAGCAAATGCCTAGCATGCACAAGGTCCTGGGGTTTGATTCCCCAGCACAGCAGNTAACGAGGAATTTTGGGAAGTTTTCCACAGCCAGATGATGCTCAACTTGGACCCCATTGGAAAGTGGACTCTGCTGACAATGAGGGTCACCGCTGGCCTGAGTTTCCTTTAACAAAGGGAAGTGAANGGAGTGGCTGAGAGACCTCAGAAGGAACAGAGGCNAGGACTAAGTNGGATCCTCTATCCAGTATTTAGGCCAGACAAGAAGGGGACAGTCAAGTCGCAGCACAGCAAAGCAGGAAATACGAATCCCAGAGAGGGGCAGGCAGAAACTGGCCTCTGCCGGCATCACAGGAAGAAGCCAGTCTATGTGCTATGCCTGTCAGACTTTGTCCTGAGCCTCTCATGTCCCATGNCCCCTTCCCAACAGCNCTTGGGGTCCTGGGTGGGGGAGTGGGGTGGCTTGTATGTCTCCCACATGTCTTCANAGTTTATAAACAGTGCACGCAGGGAACTTCCACCTTCCTTGGTGGAGAAGATTCCCAAGACTTGTCGCATTCACAAACTGCAACAAGGACCAAGGCTGGAGCTTCCACGTACCCACCGTGTGCTCATTCTCCCACATGGGCCTGAATCCAAGCTTCCTGGTGGAGGGAAGCACTCATGGACATGGGCTTGATCAAAGCTGGCCCTGGGAAGCAGCTCACTGATTTCAGAGTCTCCCATTGGCCTCCAGAGACTCCATGCCCNACAAAGACACATCACTGTGGCTGGTCCTCCCTCACCTGTTCCTCACAGCACCCCTCAGAGGGCAGGCAGGTCAGGGTAAGTCTCTTCCTATAGATGAAGGACCAACTCAAGTGCACTAAGGAAGGTGTCCAAAGTCACAGGCCTGCTGTGGCCTGAGGCTGAAGTTCCCACTTAGGCTGCAGGCTCAGACTCTGTCTTTTCTCCATGGCTCTCTGCTTCTCAAGGGCCTCTGATTAATAAGAGGCCCAGATTGCCCCCAATGACGCAAGACAGAGAACAATCAACGAGGGTCTCAAATCAGCAAAAGGGTCCAGCACTCTCTGTGATCACTGTCCATCCTGTGTCTAATAAGGTCTACCCAGCAGCACTTTCAGCTTCACCACTGTTACTCAGTAAGCAGCCACATGACAGGCTGGCTGTATGTTTACCCACAAAGTCAACTCCTACTTTGTCTTCAAGACCCATCCTGACTCCCTCTGAGGACTTAGGAGTCGGGTATTTGGGTTTCCATCCTTTCCTGCTCCTGCTCTGAGGTAATAATGGTGGCTGTCTTGTCCTCTTCTACCATTCTGGGAACTTTTTGGGACAGGACTGTTACATTTCTTTTCACTGAGTCTTGTAGCAAGGGGGAGCCAGAGGTGGCCTATGCGTCCCTTGAAGGACTCCGATACTCTGACAGGCAGGGACAGCACCCAACAGGATCATCTCTAAGCACCTTTCAAACTGCCTCTGCTTTGGTCTCGACATCCCCAGTACTAGGTAATGACACCCTGCTTTGCACATCTACCACCACACAGGAACACGAGCAGCCAGGAAGGATGCTACGCTCAGGCTCCTACAGGGCAAGGACTCCACTAGTGGTCTGTAGGGGTGAGGAGGCTGACTCCATTGCTCCAGGCAGCTGTCTGGCACACCTATCTGCTCCAAGCAGTAGGCTGTTATCAAGCCCAACCCTGCNTTGCCCACAGCTGGGGTGTTTATACAGCCCTAGGTTAGACTAGAGGTTCTGTCCCCAAGTGACTTGAGAGTTCACTCCTGATCTGCCATTGTGACTTGAAAAAGGGNGGNTAGTGAGTCAACTCCATTTCTACTATGAACTTTAGCTATAGGAACTCTCAGGTGGAATAACACTGTCTAAGTGAAAACGTGGGTTAATAATGTGTGTACAATTCCCAGTGCCCAATGCCTGAACTCACCAGCTCCAGTCACAGACACTTCACACCTGGGAAGGACAAAGTTCAACCCAGCACTCACCCATGAAGCAGCTCCCTGTCAACAGACAAAATTGTTTTGCTGAACAGTGGAGGACTTGCCTAGCATACATGAGGCTCTTGGCTCTGTCCCTAACACTGAAAAACAAAGCAAACAACAAAAAATAACTGGTTTCCAGGAGTGCCTCTTGACCCCCCACGAACACCAAACATTGGAGGAGATGTGGAGTCAAAGAAAGTCTCCTTTCCAGTGAGCTTGAGATCACAACATACAATGGCTCCTGGCGTCCACTGCAACCGAAAGCCCAGGGGTGCTGAGGGAAGCAAGAGCTAGGTCACTGGACCCATAGCAACAGGCCTCTCTCACTCCTTCCTGCCCTGTCTCTATTCCTCACCCAGTGCCTCACCCATCAGCCCCACTGCCATGGAGAGTCAAGGGCAGGGTATGTTCTGCCCTGACCCTGAAGGCTGGCCTGTCTGCCTGAAACATGGCCTGACCTGAAGAAATGTAGGGACCAGACCAGAAACCAAAGTCCCCTCTGCCCTGTTCAACTCAATAGATCTCATCACAGTCCCCAGAAGCAACAAAGGAAACCCCAAGGCAGAAAGAGCAGAAGACTACCCACCCAGCATCTGAGTTCCCCTCGGNAAGCTCNCTGGAACTTAACATCCCTCACTTGGGACATGATTGTTTAGTTGGGCATGAACTGGGGGAGGCGAGGTCTCTCCATAAGCACCTCTAGTTCTCCTGCACCACCCTTCTACCCCCTCTTCATCTCCTTAATGGCCAAGGCTCCCCCTCATTCTCTGGCAGCCAGTCAGGGCTCTGGAGACTGCCAGCCACATTCCGATCCCAGACCACTTGCTTAGCAACTGTGATGCCTTTTCTTGTCTGGAGAAAGGAGGCTGCTACATCTCACAGGGTCACTGTGGGCCTTAGATGCTATGGTGGACCTAGAGCTAAACACAGTCCGGACCCTACAGTCACTACTGCTCACTTAAAGGCCTCACTGTGCACCTGCTCTGTAAAGGACCAGAAAGCAATACTCTCTGTTGGGGCTAGAGGATGAGGCATTGTGTTCCAATAAAACTGTACCCATAAAAGCCAATGATGGGCTGGGTTTAATCTACAGACTAGTTTGCTGGCTCAAGAGCAGAGAATGTCACTGGCACAGAGTCCTTACTATCAGAGAGACACACACTATCTGCCTGGGCTCAGAGTCTGGTGAGAAAACATAGAAACATACATCACAGTAATACCATATTTCATACATTGCCCAGAAAGATAAGGGGGGAGGTTGCTTATAAAAGAAATGTAAAGCAAGAGATTGGGGACATGGCCTGCTGAGCTCACAGACCCAGCCCTACTCTCTGGCCCTAAGTGGACAACTCCTGAATGAATGAGCACAAGCAGAGGCAGGCAACCTGGGAAGTCTGCCTCAGAGGCCCGGGGGTGGGGTGGGGTGGGGTGGGGTGTGTGTGTGGCAGGGGTTGCCAAAGGGCCCCAGCACTGAGTGCTGGACAAAGGGAGAGCATGGAGTCATTCCAGTGATGGAGAGGTATCTGGTGGACCACTGGAGAGGGCACCCCAGGAGCAGGCCAGGGGATGGAGCAGCATAGCCAGTTTAGATTCAGGGAGGGCTTCTGTGTACAGGCACTGGAGTAACCAAAGCAAGCCAGCAGGAGGCAGCCAGAGGAATGCACAGGCTTGATACCTCCTGAGGACAGCAACATGCTGGGAGGTGGGGACATGGTTTAAAGGATGGTGGGCNCCCAGGGCTGATCCATGTGGGGTGAGGTGAGGAGAAAAAAACAGGAGATGAACCCCTGCACAAGTGCAAGGAAAATGACTGGACCCCACAGTCAACACTGGCCAGTACGGAGTGCAGACAGTGATTCTGGACACATTAACTGAGNTTCCTCTGGGATGGAGATCTGAGAACAGGAAAGGAACCAGCCCAAAGCTCAAGGCATGGGCGTTTACCATTACTGAATCCTNGGCATCTCCCACTGAAGGTGACAGGCACATCTAGAAGAGCTAGGAACCTCAGGATAAAGGAGAGTGAGTCAGCCTGGGGTCAGGGCAGGACTGTCAAACTCTGTCCCTTCCTGATTCTGGGCCTACTGCTGTCATCTTAGGGGTGTGATCTTGGAATAAAGGTTGTTAGGTATGAAACACACTGGATCTGGTCATTAACCCAGCTCCTAAGGGCCAGGGCCTTGCCAGTGACCCACCCATCTCTCTGGCTGCCTCTTCCCTACAAGACCTGTTCCAGGGCTTTTATCTCCACTCAGGGTTCTCTACAGAGAAGGGATGGCTAGGATAAGCTCACTGCAGGCATGCCTCCATGCCTGGGAGGCCAGGGCAGGACACAACCCTCCTTTCATAACAAGACAAGACTTACCCAGCACTTGGCAAAATAGTGTACTACTGGGTCTCTGCCCCTCTGATTAGTTTGAAACTAGCACTTCCTAGAAAGCTGTTGATTACACAGCACAGGGAAGACCCCTGCCACTATGCCCAGGATACACACAGCATCTAGTCTCTGCCTTTTGCCTTAGGCAGAAATTTTAAGCCAATCACAAAATACTGAAAAAGAAAACCTTCCAGGCTGTGTCACTCNCCTACAACCCCGACTCCAACTCTCTTGCCCCAGGCAGTGGCCCTGAAGACCAACTGTTTTCAAAGGGAAGTCACACGGTCTAGCTGTGAACCCACTCCATGCTTTTTCCTGTCTCTATACTGCTCCCAGTTATACATTTTAACCCTTCTGTGAACTAGACCAAGAACCACAGAAAAGCTGTTGGAGTTTAAAAACAAACTATAAATTTGTGGTCTAGATTTTACTAATAAAATTCCACTTGTCTTTGCCCTTGGACCTGAGCCCTTCCTTATNTCCTCCTCCCACCAGCNACTGACACACTCTTCCTCTGGGGATCTGCACTGGTGTCACCACAGAGGATGTCCCCGTCACCCCACCCTCACCATAGCACTGTTACCTAGACGTGTCACCAATGTGGACAGCTGACACAAAAGCTATAGCCAGACTCTTGCGTAGATGAGCTTGCTCACCTGGCCATCATAACTAACTCAACTCGTTCAGGTCTCAAGGNGAATGAACCTCAGGCTTCTCCCTTGCATTCTCCCCAGANCACAGAACTCTACATAGCAATGGTTTCCTTCATTTGGAGCAGAGGTTCCCAAGAAGCTTGTGCCTTCTGTCAGGTGAGGTAGAATCCCCACCCAGGGTTGGAAGGCCACGTGGACAGAGCTGACCACAGACAGGTATTGAGTTCCATAATTCTTGCCTGTGGAAGTGAGCATCCATCCTGCAGTCAAGNNCCTTTGTAGGAAAGAATGTATGGTAGCACACGCCTGTAATCGTAGCCCTTCAGGAGGCTGAAGCAGAAGGATCCAGCCTAGGTTTCACTGTGAGGCTCTGTTTGAGAAATGGCAAACGTCCACCAGCATGGGAGTGCAGAAGTGCCATTACAGAAATGCAGACTTCTAAGGCCTGCTCCTCAGGGACTTGGAAATCCAGGAATTCAATCCCCCCACCCCCACCCCGTGTGTGTGTGTGTGTGTGTGTGTGTGTGTGTGTGTGTTGGGGATGGAAATCCATGTGTCAAGAAGGCCAGAAGTTGGCGATAAGCATCTTCCTCACTCACTTTTCTACTTTAAGAACTCACTTACTGGCCAGCAAATCCCAGGGATCCCCCTATACCCACTTCCGCAGGGCTGGGATCACAGGAGCAATCTGAACTCAGGCCCTCCCGCTTGTGTACCAAGCACATTACCAACTGCGTCGTCACTAGCCCTCACCTTTGAAAAAGAATGCATATGTTTATATTTTTATATGTATGGGTGTTTTGCCTGCACTCNTATCTGTGCACTACGTGCATGGTGCCCAGAGAGACCTGAAGAGGACATTGGATACCCTGGAATTGGAGTTAGACAGTTGTGAGCTGCCATGTAGATGCTGGGAATTGAACCTGGGGCCTCTGAAGATTGGTCAGTGTTCTTAACCAACCACCTCTGAGCCATCTCTCCAGCCTGAAGTGTGCGTTCTGAACAGGCCCCTCGACTGATTTAGACTACAGCCTGAGAGATGAGGGGCTAAGATTCAGGGAAGGAAGGAGTTTCATAGCTTCAAACTAGTATTTCTGTTCATAATTAAGTTGATGTGGTCAGCTAGGTACGCACCTGTTCAAAGGGACTGATGTCCCCCTTCTTTTACTTAAACTGTGTGTGTGTGTGTGAATTAAAAAAAAAAAAACCTAGTTATGTGTGCAGTTATAAGCAAGTGAGTCCACAGTAACATGCAGGGTGTCCTCTATTTTTCCCTACCTTACTCCTTGAGACAGTCTCTCACTGAACCTGAAGCTCACTATTTCTTTAAACAACAAGCCCACCCTTCCCTCCCCCCTCACTGGGCTTACAGACCAGAGGTCACATCGTGCAGGTGCTGGAGATCCGCACTCAGGTCCTCATGCTTGTGCAGCCAGTGTTCTTGGTTCAATGAACCATCGCAGACTCAGCCGTGTATGTGAGAACTATATCTATATCTATATAGTTCCAATATATATATTGACAAGGTCTCATATAGCTCAAGCTGGCCTCAGACTTACTGTGCAGGCAGGAATGACTCTGAACTGATCCTTCTGTGTCCACTTCCCAAGTGATAGGATTACAGGTGTGTGTCATCACATCTAGCTTACACTGTCCCTTCTCTCACCGATTTTTTTTGTCATAATACATAAAATGTACTGAAAAGTCAAAATTAATATTGTCTACGCCTCCACACACACCAGACTCTGTAACATTTCACTATGGTTGCTTCATCACNTGTCTAAACATCTGCCCACAGCTCCGTCATTTCATTTTTACTTCTAGATGCCCACGCTTTATACCTGCATCTTCTCTAACATCAGGACCCACATAGGTCAGCCCCAATTTATAAACACATTCTCCATGGCATTTGTTTTTAATTGCTTAGAAACAATTCTTACTCCTCCCCAGAGAACTATTAGTTACGGACGCATGCCAGGAGCAGAGTCAGTGTCTAGGATGTGACCCCGATGGTGAGCCCACCAGCTCTAAAGGCCAGTTCCACATCCATGGTCATGCAGGCAGCCTTGGTTAAACTCAGTGGTTCCAAAATAAAGCAAAGCAACATGAACATGGAAAAGAGACTTGTNAGGAAGAGGTGATGGAGGAGAGAGTAACTCCCCCATCAGGGATTCAGGAATTCCTATTCAGGAATGCATTACATACATGCCTGAATAGTCAAAAATCAGTTTAGTTAATAAAAAAATGATTCTTAAGGAACTCATGGTGAATCCCTTGGGAAAATGCATCATAACCACACTTAATTCTGATTTTTACATTCAGTTAGATACACATAATTGAAATAAATTTAAAGCCATCAAAGTCACCCATGCATTAAGGCAGCATTGGCACCTTAACAAGAAAACACAACACTACTGTGCTGGTGGGCCCAGGCCCAGCCTTCTGATGGGAGAGCAGTTACCCCAATCCCTGTAGGCCCAGACAATACAGGACCTTCAGGGAGAGCCAACTACCCAAGGTCTCTGAGCTGCACTTGACGTTAGGGCCAAAACACATTTGAGTGCACAAGCCAGTGGCGGCCAGAGACAGCCTACGTCTACAAAAGAGCAGCGTAAATGCAGCGCCATCCAAGAAAGAATCCAGTACATATGATTCTCCAACTCCTGGTGTGGGCTAGGACTGTTTCAGACACTGAGAANGTACACCCATCAGCAACACAAACCAAGCTCCTTTCCAGAAAGGCCTTTCTGGTAGGACCCAGGGAAGCAGGGAGATGCCTGAGTGCCAGCCNAAGGGAGCTTCTGAGATATACACCACCATTCCACTCACTAGACTGCTGTGGAATCATCTTTTAGTACACCGTGAAAATGTGTTATTCTCATTGTTAATAAAAAGTTGTGGCCAATAGCTAGGCAGAATTTTGGGGGCAGAGAGAATGCTGGGGAGAGGGGCAGAGTCTGAGGAGTGTCCAGCCAGAAGCACCATGGGAAAGTTCATAGATGAGGTAAATGAGGCTCGGGGCAGCACATAGATTAATAGAAATGGGTTAATTTAAGTTGTAAGAGCTGGCTAGAGACAAGCCTAAGCTATCAGCTGAGCATTTATAATTAATAAGTCTGTATATGGTTATTTGGAAGTGACTGAATTANTTGAGAAACTCTGCCTACATCAGACACTGAACGAGAATGGTACACTCGGCATACCTTGGCTGGCTGGGCCCCCAAACCCTCCAAGTTCCCCTTGAACTGTCCATCATGGACATACCAGGACTGCCTGACCTCAGCCTAGGGACTGACTGTCCTGTCTATTGTTTTCTTAGGCTTCCCAGAATCTGACTCCTCCTCTGCATGGCACCCCCAACCTGGAGCTGCTCCCNATTATTTCAGGCCCTTCTTTTTCACAGTGACCTCCCCAGGAAAGCATTCCTGGTCTCTCCCTGTGTCCTGAGGGGGGGCTCTCTTGTACAACACCTGTATACCACTTAGACACTACATCCTAACTGCAGGCTTACTCACCTGCTTCTCACCAGACACGGAGCTTTAAGAGGGGTGTTGTTGGGTTTTTTACTCTTTACTCTTTGTTCTTTTGGCTCTTTGGGGAGCCCGCCATCCAGCTCCCAAATAAATCACACAGAGGCTTATTCTTTCTTATAAATGCCCGGCCTTAGCTTGGCTTATTTCTAGCCAACATCTACCTTTTGCCTCTGGTTTTTACCTTTCTCTATTTCTGTATTTCTTTTCTATCCTTCTTATTCCATGTCTGGCTGTGTGGTTGGCCCCTTCTTTTCTCACTCCTCGATCTTCTCTTCCCAGATTTCTCCTCCTATTTATTCTCTCTGCCTGCCAGTCCCACCTATCCTTTCTCCTGCCTGTTGGCCATTCAGCTCTTCATTAGATAGATCATCAGGTGTTTAGACAGNCAAAGTAACACAGCTTCACAGAGTTAAACAAATGCAACATAAAAGAATGCAATACATCTTTGCATCATTAAACCAATGTTCCACAACAAAAACAAATATAACACATCTTAAAATAATATTCCACAACAAAGGGGACTGGCAGTGTCCCTGTCATTCCCCTGCCTGTCTCCACATTGCTCAATGTCACCACAGGGCAAAGTTAATCTCATGCCAAAATGTGTGTCAAGTGTGGAGAGGCCAAAGAAGGTATCATAAGTGTTCTTCACATTCTCCAAGGGGTAAAGGCAGCTCACACAGCTGTTGGGAATTCTCCAATCCAAGGAGCATCCAAGTACTGTGNGCTCCACCACTACCTGAGTCCTGGGGTCATACTCCAGAGAAGNGCAAGCTTCCCTCGGGCCCAATTCACCAGGTGGCTCTGACCCCCCAGTTTCTGCAAACCCATGCATGCATCATCACCTGCCCTGAAAGGACTCATGTAGACAAACACATTCTTTCTTACTATTAATAGAACAAATGTGAATCCTAAAGAACTACTTACTTCATGATAACTTATGAAATTAATAATATAAAAAGTGTCGCTGTACTAAACTGAGTCAGGTNTTGAGAAAATGGGTGAGAAAGTCTCCCTGCAAACCTCCTTCAATGTCTAGATACTCCCGTNTGCAGAGAGCATGACACCTATGTCATCATCACCAGCAGCAGCAGCAGCAGCTCCTAACAGAGTAGATTGTCTGCATGGTCGAGGGAGAACATTGGGACATGTTGGAATGAACGTGGAGTCTGGATCTGGGACTCACCCACCTCAGTATAGAAGCAGAGTATTGGGAGTGAGTCCTGGCCATCACATTGTATTCCTGACCCTGTCTGGGGACCTTTCGAGGTCACAACTTCAGGAGGAGCTGCCGAGGCAGCAGTTTGGGAAATCCGCACAAGGCTGTGCCCAAGGCTCCAACTGTGGCATCTGAATAAGCCTCAAAGCCCAAATGGCACATACTCTCCACCTAGAGCCCTTCAGGCCAGAACTTACACCTTTCAA
>LZPO01017343.1:146910-161075 GCA_001675575.1 Neotoma lepida | reverse complement strand
ATGGTTGTGAGCCACCATGTAGTTGCTGGGAATTGAACTCAGGACCTCAGGAAGAGCAGTCAGTGCTCTTAACTGCTGAGCCACCTCTCCAGCCCACGGTTAATCTTTTTTAAAGCCAGACGTGGTGGCACACAATTGTCACAGCACTCCGACAGTGATGAAGAAGCAGAAACAAGAGAACAGGCTGGAAGCTCGCAGGCCAGCCAGCCTGGAGACTGCAGCAGCATCGCCACAGCAACAAGAAGGCTCTTTCTGCCTCAACAAGAGAGGAGAGGAGCAATGCCGGAAAGTCACCCTGACGTCCACACATACACTGTGTGTGCCCACACTTACAAACANAATGAGTCAAGTAACCATGATATGTTGGCACAGCTTCCACTGCCTATGAGTAGACTAAGGGACCTGCATTCCACATCTTTCATCTTCAAAATTTCATTAGCAGCAGTATTTTATTTTATAGATACGGAGACTGACACCTAGCAAATAGCCCAGAAATTGCAAACCTTAAGAAACAGACCAAAACAAAACAAACAAAAACAACAAAACACACACACACACACACACACACACACACAAATAAAAATCATCATTATGTTATTGTGATGACTGATTTTATGTCAACTTGACACAAGCTAGAGTCATTTGGGAAAAGGGACTCCCAATTGAGAAAATGCCTCCATAAGACTNGCCTGAAGGAGTTTCTTACTTAGAGATTGATATGGGAGGGCCGTGGTGGGTGGTACCATGCCTGAGCTGAGCAGGCCAGTAAGCAGCACTTTTCCATGGCTTCGCCACCAGCTCCTGCTTCAAGGTTCCTGCCCTGACTTCCATCAATGATGAACTAACTACAAGCTGCAATATAAAATAAACCCTTTCTTCCCAAAGTTTCTTTTGGTCATGGTGCCTACCACAGAATAGGAATCCCAAGACAGACATGAAGCGGGAGAAAGAAAAATCTAAAAGCATGGCTGCCCTTTATCAGCCGACGCTGTCCCCCCTCCCCCACCAGACATTTGGAGATGACAGGACTAGAAGGAGACCCAGGAAGAATCTAGGCAGGTGGGCTGTGGAGGAAGTAGCTGCTGGAGTATGGCTCTCTCCTCAGATCTTCCAAGGACACATGCTTGGGAGGCTGTGTCCAACAGCGGTGGATGGAAGCCTGTTCTGGCCACCTCACTCTGTCTCGAGGGTGGCCGCTTACCTCCATGCGAGCCTTGTAAAAATCCACATCGTGCAGCTTCTCCTTACAGCGTATTAGTTCCATCTCCAGTCTCTCCACACGGTTCGCCTTTTCCCTCAGCGAGTCCAGCTCATCCCGATAGGCACGGGCTGACCGGGCATCAGCCGCAAGCTGGGTATTCTGTAAGAGTGGAGAAGGGGGAAACCCAGCTTAAAGCCTTCGTCTGAGGAAGGAAGGGTCAAATCCCTACAGCATGGGATCTCCTGGTGGCCAAGGAGCTCTATGNCCATGCCACCCTGTGGAGTCTCCCACACTTTCACTAAGAAACACGGCTGGCACCCCAGGAAGCTCTCAGGACAACTGTGGACCACTCTGCTGGACAAGTCCCATGCTACATCTTGATCCCCTGGGACCAGTTACTGGGGAACCCCAGCCTCAGCCCCTGTACATGCAGGCCCAGGTCTTATGCTCACATCTTGCTTGGCCTTCTGAAGCTCCAGGACCAGCTGGTCCACCTCGTGTCTGGTATCCGAAAGCTGCTCTGTCTTCTCCTCCCTGCATGGGTAATCAGGAGACAGTGTGAAGGGGAAGATGTTTCTTGGTAGACTCTGGGAACAGGCTGCTAATTCTAGGACCACAGAGGGGAAAGGAAGGCATATAGGCTTCTGGGAGCCTGTGAAAATGTTCGTGACATTTATTCTGTGTGTTTATACACTNATGTGCATGTGCTGACTGGGTGTGTGTGTNTGTCTGTCTGTCTGTATATACGCGCGTGCTCACTTGTACAAGCGTATGCAGTACTCATAGATTTGATAGTCTGTGTCTTTCTCTATGCCCTCCACATTATTTTTCTTGAGACAGTCTCTCGTTGAAGCAGGGACTTGTTTCAGCTAGACTGGCTAGGCAGCAAGCCCTGGGGATCCTTCTGTCTCCACCCTAGCACAGGGTTACAGATGTGCTATTATGTGGGTGCTGGGATTCCAAACTCTGCAAGCACTGTAGCCTCTATGCCATCTCGACATCTCCAAATTCTTAGGTTTCTAACATGCACCCTTAAACTGAACCCAATCACCACCTATTGTCCCCATGTGTAGGAGACAGAGAGCCTAGCTATAGCTCTGTGAGTCCACAGATGACTCTATGAGACCAGACATGGACAGGTAAGGTTGAGCAACTCCCCAGATGAACAAGCGACATTCACAACTTCAAGAACAGGAAAGAACCAAGAGAGCCAAGAAAACACTGTTCATCCCAGCCCTACACTAAGCCCGCAGCCTACTTTGATAGTCTGGCTGGAGCCTAAGTACCAGGAAGCCCTCCCTACAAGTGCAGGCCTGCAGAGAGAGGGCTGGTGCTGAGACTTCAGACACAAGGAGCTCAGAGCAGCCCCACCAGCTGAGCTATCCCACACCACCACACGTGCAAGCAAAGTTCATGGGAAGACCCATGTTTGGTTCACACCACAGAGAAGAGGGAAAGTGACAGGACTCACAGTTCCTGCCTGACTCGCCGCAGCCTGGCCTTAGTGTCAGCCAGCTCCACAGCCAGNTGCTGCTTGTCCTCGCTAGACAGGCTGCTGGTGGGGCTTGGTGTGGAGTCTGGACTAGAGAACTTGCCGGGGCTGGGAGGGTGCTGCGCCTGGAGGTAGTCCCTCTCTTGTGTCAGGTCCACNATCAGCTGCACAAGACAGGGAGAAGACAGAATATGCAGGTTCACTGATGTTCCCTGGACTGGCCCAGTGTTTAGGCCCAGACCAAGTGAAGAGTCATTGAGATAAGAGACTGAGAACCAGGAGGGAGAGAGGTACTATTTAGTGAGACAAAAAAGTGTAGGAGTGGAAACAGACCCCACCCATGCTAGGCACCCTGGTCAGACTTTGTCTTCCTGTGGGCTTCTCTGCTAAGACCACTCACCACAGGAGCTATACCCAGGGGAAATACCGGTGTCCTACCCCAGAGATCCTGACCAGCAGGCTGGGAGGCATTCAGACCAGAGATAGAGAAAAGCTGAAGGAGAAAGGCCACATCAGGGACCCATCNGGCCAGCCACAGCTGCCCCTCAGGCACACCTCAGTGCACTCGTCACGCTCATCGATGAGTCTGCGGAGATGGAACACCATGTTTCTGGAGAGGGCCTCCAGCTCCTCTGGGGCCACATCTGGCAACTCCAGCCACTGCAGGTCAAACACATTCTCCTGGTTGTGGGTCACCTGTGGGAACATGGCCTAGGATTGCAGAGGCTGCTGTGTTTGGCCCTGGTACTCCTGAACACCCAGGGCCATGTGGTATGTGACCCAGGCAGAGCGGGAGCCTACCCTACATCTCATTCCCATACCAGGAACAGCAACTTACTCCCCAGACGTTATTACGCCTAGCAGAGGGGCTCTTTAAGTCAGTTCAGAATTCAGGCATATAATTCAGTTGTAAGCTGCATTAACTCACAACATAGAGAAAGTGAACCTTTCAGTGCAAGGATGAGGAACAGGTCTTACCTTATTTCTTAAAATAAAATCTAATGCAAATAGAACAAAAATGTTAAGCCCCTTAGTTCAGAAAAGGGCGTACACAGCAACCCTGGTCTCTTTGGGGGAGCTATTTATGGTCTAAGGCGATTTTGAGGCCTGAGTCTCATTCCCACAGACCACAGAGGGCAGCCTGAGCAGAGAGCTGAGGATCTGCCGAGCTGCCCTCCTCTCTTCGTCATGGGAAGAGAGATAGTATAACACACAGGTCTCATGGGGACAGCAACACCAGGGAAAGACAGGGGTCTGCTGAGGAAGCACTCAGATGTCTGAACTGAGAGAAATCTTATCCTGTGGTACCCTGCAGCCAGGATCCCAAGGCCAAACCCCCAGCCTGATCTGTGATAGGGCTGGGGAAACCCTGAGTCTCAAGGCCATTGTGGATGGCTTCAGGGTCTCCAAGGGGCACATGGTCACCTACTGAGCTTTTCATTACAGGCCCATTCTCCTCCTCCCTTGATTCTAACAAGAAGCTCCAAAGCAGATCCTGGGCATGTGGGCTTTTAAGAGGTACCCAGTGAATTCCTATGCCAGCTGCCACAATTGCCAGTCTACACAGGTCTCTTTGGTTGTGTATTTCTTTCTCTCTTTTTTTTTTAATATCCTGCTGTCTGGGCAGGAAGGACAATGAGTGGCAAAGAACTAATAAATCTCAATGACCTTAGTCCCTANACACACATATTTGCAAACTACAACCCCTACAAGGAAATTAACAGGCAGACTACTTCTTAAACTCAAAGGAGCACAGTAATGGTTGAAAATATTTATTAAATACTGACTTTCTTCCAGGTCAGCTTGGCTGGGCCTCCTCCTACTGCACGCAATGAGTGGCATCGATCTCCTACTTCAAATCCTGGCTTGAAACTCTTGGATCCTGCAGTGCCCCAGCCACTGTGGGAGCCAGGTATCCCAGCTACAGCCATGTCACCAGCACCTACCAGGAAAGCCCTGTGTCTGGTGCCTCTTCTAATTGCACAGTGACCCTTGCATGCTCCCATTCCTGCATTTACCTACTTTGTCTAATTAGAGTGAGCGCTAACAAGGCACCTAAGCACCAGGACAAAGGTTCGCTCCAGGTGGACATCTGCCCCACCAGGAAGCCACCTTTTCAGATGACACCATCTCAGTCAACCTTAGGCAGGGGGACAGGAAGGTCTGGCTTGTGCTTCCCTATGGCAGTGACTGTGTAGAGGCCCCCTGAGGCAGTGCTCTCAGGACTTGTTGGCTCTGACATCTCACTTGGGGGCAGCTTGTTTCCCTGTGTAACACTGACAGCAACGGAGACTCTCTATAAAGATCAACTGTTCAGACCGGGATGACATTTGCCAGAATACATTTTCAGGGCCTATAAATCAAATTCTGAGCCTAAACCACTNGACAGCTCTTAAAAATAGTTTGAGTCCATATAAGGCAAGAAGAAGCAGGCAGAAGATGACTTGATTGAAGTGTTGATTTTTTTTTTTTTAAATCTCTATTTTATTTTAGCTTGCTGGTGGCTACCTTTCCAAACAGAATCAATGCGTCTGTGGTGTTAGGAAACCTAAAATTAGCAGAACCATTCACGGGGATGTCGTCCTCAAGCTTCTCCACTACGGAGATGCTGCCTCTTGCTAGAACCCCAGCATCCATGGCCATCCCAACCCCCCATGCCTACCTCCTGGATGTGTGCCACAATGCCAGCCTGGGTCTCGATGTCCAGCTGTTTGATTCTCTCAATGAACTCCTGTTTTCTCTCACACTGTGAAGGGGTACACAAGTTAANGGAAGCATTCGTCCAGGTACAGAAACNAGGGTGACAACCACACCCACACCAGCCTGGGGTTCTTGTACCCCACCCCTCAGACCAAGACTCTGCATAAAGTGCCGCCCACAGGAGACTGGCTTCAGAGGCTTGCCTTTGATCCCTCCCAGGTAAAAACTTAGGTGGGACACAGAAATGCTTGCTTCACACAAGCTCTTCACAAGTAAAGGGAGCACACGTGACTCAGGGTGAGGGCAGGCACGCTCCAACCATAAAGGGTCAGAGGTCAACTGTGTCTGCTTGGTGGCACCGGGGACAGAACCTAGGGTTTTATACATACTAGCCAAGTGCTGTTACTAAGCTTGGTGCCAGCCCTTCACTTTTTAAGACAGTCTAGGTTACTCTCAAATTCACAATCCTCCTGCCTCAGCCCCCAAGTGCTAAGATCATGGGTGGGTGTCACTACAACCAACTAGATGCTGACAGTTTTACATTTTCTGGGCTCTGTCACAGTTCCTCAACCCTGCCACTGCAGCTGGAAAGCACGCGGTGGCAATAGCAAAGAATNGAGTGTGACAGCAGCTCAGTAAAACCTACTCACAAAAACAGGTATCTGAGATCTCCCTACAAGGTGTACAGAGCACATAGTATGTTATCCTAGTCTGAGGGGTCTCCACCTCAAGGNGCCTGNCACTACCAACAGTTGCCACATTGTCTCCTAGCAANTCCTGTAATGATGGACTGGCCACGCAGAACCCCTCCCCACCCACTGAGCAGCCCTACCTGAACAGCACAGCCCAGTACCAACAGCAGCACCTTCTTAATCTCCTCCATACTCTTCCCTGTGTNAAAACAGCAACAGATTTAGTTAAATTCAACTGCTTAAGAAAGTCTCAGGAGATGTGTGTTTTGCTTTAAGGAGGGAAAAAAATCAGATAAAGACTAAAATAAAATCCCAGTAGCCACGTACACGTGCACACTACACAGGAGTTCATTTATTTTTTTACCACATGAGAATTCTGTGCAGACTCATTTGAGCCCTTTACCATTCACAGACCTCATAAATCTCTCCCCAGGATAATTAACAGACCTTCCCATCAGCAAAAATTTTTAGCATGTACTATAAGCAAAGTCCAACAGATGACATCTGTGTACGGCTTTGCCTCTTAGCATGTGAGATCTCAAACACAGCAGGCAGGACAGTATAGCAAATGCACTGTACTCAGGTTCATGCTGCCAATACTTATGCAACTCACATCTCCTTCCCCTTCTGTTTGTGAAGTTCAGTGTCAGACTGGAGTGTTCTAATAGAAACCACAGAAACATACAGATGTCATCTTTTGGTTCGCCTGGTTCGCCTGGTCCTTGTGATTCCCCCTTCTTCAGTACCCCAAGTTGTGGCATTACAATCATGCACCCACACTGGATATACATTATTTTTTGATGGTTACCACATCACTTTACACGAAGGCCCAAACATNAACCAACAGCCTTCCGGGGGTCAAGCTTTGATCTAAGACACTACNAAGAACATCTTAGTGACTGCCTAGTTCTCTATAAGCAGCTTTACTTACTATCTTGGGGGACACTTTATGCTTGTCATGTGGCCAAACTGTCCTGCAGACAGACTTTTCCATTTTGTCCTGTGAATCATTTAACAGTTTCTACTTTCCAACCCTTGACCAACACATCTGGCTGCTCTCTTAATTTTGCCAGTAGGATGGGCTCCAAACTGTACTTCATTCAGAGTTGTGTCTCTGATGGTGCTTGAGGCTGAATACACATCTAGATGTGTATAAGATGGGCTCCAAACTGTACTTCATTCAGAGTTGTGTCTCTGATGGTGCTTGAGGCTGAATGTCTGTCTCAATCACCTAACCTAACCAATACCTGAGGACCTGGGCTCTTACCTACTTCTGTGAGATGGAGGCAGCTGGCCTGGGACGTGAATAGGGTTTCCATTAAGGTTTGTTAAAAAACAAAACNAAACAAAACAAAAAACCACTATTGTTTTCTGCCTTTTAGTCACATCCTGTTATACAACAGGGAATGNTGTGTGCAAAACATAGCATCATTTTCTCAAGACTTCTGATTCCCTATCACACTGTACCAAAATGGCCCCGAGCATCAACTGGAGANATTTGTGAGGCCAACCGTCACTGTCAACTTGACTGAATTTGAAAGCACCTCGGACACCTCTGTACGTGTCTTTGAGGCCAATTCCACAGAGGCTTAACTGAGGAGGGAAGACCAACACTTACATGGATGGCACCATTCCATGGGTTGGGGTCCTGAACTGAAGAAAAGAAGAAGCCTGATAAGTACCAACATCCCCCATCCTGTCCTGACAGAAGCAGAACATGAGGTCAAGTGAAGAGTCCCACACTCCCACCACCATGAACTCCACATCTCTCCCCACCATGATGGATCCTCTTAGTTCATAAGCCAAAATAAATGTATCTTCCCTGAAGTTACTGTCAGGTATGCTATAAACAAAGAGAAAAGTAACTGATCCACTGCATAAATGAAACTGCAAACCACACCTAGGAACTTCGATATAGACAAGGGGTAGGCAGTCACCTGTGAGAGCCTGCTAATTCCAGGCCAAGACTCCACTGAACTCCACTCTGAGGCACTGGCATGGTTGTCAAGCCTCAGAACGGGGAGTTCACTCCTCTACACCCCAAGCACCCCCCAGCCTCCAGTGGGGCCTGAGGCCATCTCCTTGTTCTCCGTGACACATCAGAAGATGAGGTCGGGTGATGTGGATCCATACACTACGGCCTTCTTGTTGGCTGGAGGATCTAATCCACACATTACCATGTTCCCTTCTAATCACTGAGAAAANTCAAGCCTTCCACGGTTGGTTTTAATCAGAAGAAAAGGGAA
Source organism: Neotoma lepida (assembly GCA_001675575.1). Lineage (NCBI taxonomy): Eukaryota > Metazoa > Chordata > Mammalia > Rodentia > Cricetidae > Neotoma > Neotoma lepida. Next base: position 152,744 of record LZPO01017343.1, on the reverse strand, counting down.
CTCCAAGTGCTAACAGCCTCAAGTCAGGCCACTGGGATGCACTGGGGCATCCTGGTCAACAGGTACCTCCTACCCCTCTGAGTTTCACAGATTACCGGCAGGCAGGAGGCCCTCAGGTGCCCCTGGCTCCTAGCCCTACAGTGAGAGATGCACAGCCCCTGNTTCCATGCTTTCCTGCCCCTATCACTGGATCTGAGACAAGAGAAGAAAATGTTTCTAGAGTCTGAACTCATGCAGAAAATCTTTATTCACAGCCAAGGAGCAAAGGATCTAATTATAGCGTCCTTCAGAATAACTGAGACAGCTCCAGTGACCCACTAGAGCAGAAGACTAAAACAACAGGGACAGGTGGCCTCCAGGAGTGAGTTCCCACCAGACGGGANGAACGAGCTCGGTGTCCTACCAAGTGTTCTGACAGCAAAGGGTTTAGAACCCTGCACAAATGTGAGGACTTAAATACACTGAAGGACTGGAGAGGTTGCTCAGTGGCTAAGAGCACTGGCTGCTCTTCCACAGGGCCCAGGTTCGATTCCCAGCACCCACATGGCAGCTCACAACTGTCTGTAATTCCAGTTCCAGGAGGATCCAAGGCCCTCTTCTGGTATCCATGGGTACCAAGCACATAAGTGGTGCACAGACATATATGTAGGCAATACGCCCACACACAAAAAAAATAATGAAAATAAACAACAATAAAACCCAATGAGGTCAGCAAAAGAGCAAGTGTGGCACTCCTTCGGCACCCTGCCATCACCCATGTGCCACCCCGAGCCACTCATTCACTCAAGAAGTCATCAGGAGTAGGAAAAAGCTAACGAAGAGCATACATAGTGGCACACACCTATGATAGCACTGGGGAGACTGAAGCAAGGAGGATCATGAGTTCAAGGCCAGCCTGGGATACATGGTAAGACCAGTTTCAAAATAAGACAAAACAGGATCAGCAGGATGGCTTGGCTGGTCAAGCCTGATGGCCCAAGTTTGATCCCTGGGACCCACAGTTTGAAGGAAAGCATTGACTCCTCCAAGTTATCCTCACACTTCCACACTCATGCCGTGTGTGGCACATTCCTTACACGAATGCACACACAGAGACAAAGAAATAAAAATGTAATATAAAGATTTAAAAAGACAAAAAGGCTAAATGTTCTCTCTGCAGAGCACTGTTTGAAAAATAAGGATTTTTTTTCCTTGTAGCAGGGAACAAAGGCTAAAAACTGGAGAATTAAGCTTAGAAAAAAAATTCATGAAATAAACAATGGAAATAAACCCCCATTAGAGATAATAAGCAGGGTCCCAATGCCCGACCCACACCCTTGGCCCACCTGGCATTCAAGGCTCACAGCCTATGTGCTTTGACCTGGCAGAATCCTTCCTAAAGAGAAGCACGGAATGAATGCCTGAGTCCACTTATGCCCATGGCTTGTGAAAAGTAGATGTCTATTTCTTTCAAGATTCCACTAGTAAAGAGAAGTGGTTATTCTCCCAAGTCTCCCAGGCTACAGGCTGGACTAGTTTCAAATCAGCACCCGAGGACAACTTACCCCTGCCAAGCACCTACTGTGTGCTGGAAGTGTAATGGTCATCAAGTCCTCTGAATGCAGACAACCTGGACACAGATGAGCACGCCAGCAGTTCCAAAGCCCTAACAGGCTGGAGAGATGGCTCAGTGGTTAAAAGCACTGGCTGCTCTTTTATCAGACCCAGGCTTGCTGCCCAGCACCCACATGGCAGCTAACCACTGCTCCTAATTCCAGTTCTAGGGGATTTGACACTCTCTTCTGGCCTCCATGAGCACTGCACACATGTGGTGTACAGACATACACACAGGCAAAACACCTTACACACACACACACACGTGCACTCTCAAGACCTAGAAAAAGAACTTCTAGTTTGCAGTGTCAAGCAAGGCTTCTAGGCACAGGAAACAACAGCATGTGCAAAGGTCCAGAGGTAAGAAAGCATGTTTCTCAAATTCTGAATGTTCTGTAGTTAAGCTTACTGGAGTTGGTTTCCAGAGAGACGGTGCTGGCGGTGAAACAATGTCATTTTCTAGGCCAGATGATTCACAAGCAACCCCAGATAGTGAAGTCAGAAAACACCAGACACCCACTCTACCTTGTGTTTTGTGCAGGGAACCCCAGAGAGTCTGAGTCAGTGCTGGAGTCTTCTAAGAAAACCCCACTAGCTTGCTTACAGCCTGTCAGTCACCCAGTTCGTTCCAGTCAGCATGGAAAGGAACAGACAAGCTGGTCAACAAACGCACAAACCTGAAAGACGCATACAGCACCCAGCTCCCAGTGCAAGAGGGAAAGCATCTGCGCCCAAGCACGGTGTGAGCACGGGATGAAAAGTGGCAGCACAGTTATACCACGGAGCTGGGCTAGCTCAGAGGACACGGTGGGGGGGGGGTGGAAAGTGGCAACCTCAAGGAAGGCAGGAAGGAAGCACTGGGGATCTGGGTCAAAGAACAGCAGGGTAACTCAGCCCAGTCTCGCTAACTCAGCAGGCTGAGGACCTGCAAATTAGCCAGGTTTGGGAGGGCGGGCGGGTTTAACACCTAAGAGTACTGGCCTGAACCTGCAGAGATATGCTATGGCCACTATCATTGTACTTCAGTNTCATGTGCTATGGCTACCATTTGTGTTAACCCCAAAACAGTCCTGAAAGGACAGCATCATCTCCTCCATCTTACAAACAAGAAGAACTAGGCTGAGTCAGAACCTCAGGCTGCCCCCGAGCCTGCTGCTCCCTCCTCCCACCTCCTCCCTAGCACCCTAGCACTCACTGTGCAAGTGTTTCCCCTCATTTGCTGACTGACTGACTGACGTTAACTGTTGCAGGAGATCAGCTAAGATAACAGTTTTGGTTTNCACAGATAGATGTCTTTCTTAGTAATTCTATGTTCTGTTCTCCTCTGACTTTACATGCTAGGGTGGACCACTAACTCTGCTTTCCCTGGTTTTCTGTTTAAAAACTGGTCATTTCAGAAGCATGATTACAGGGCTGTCCCATTTGTGAAAACAGCAGTTTGAACATGATATCAATGGTCCCCAGGTACATCCAGGGGCTCACCCAAGAGGCCAGCTCTGGGATCTTCCTGGAGGTTCTGCCTAACATGAAGACAGTGATTTATTTATTTTTTTTGACAGTGATTTATTTAGACATGGAATCATGCACAAAATTGCTCATGTGTGGGAACATGGGACAACCTCCACTAGCCATGCACCACTTGAGGGGTAGGAAGCAGGTTCACATTCTCGGATGGGGTTTCATTAACTTTCTTACCCACAGAATGTGATCACACATGACACCCACCAGGCACTGAAGTAACCATGCAATCCCCTACTTGTTTATTTAGTCATTCAACAAACATTANTAACTACATACTTGGTAGGCACAGAGCTATACACATCAGCATGGAATGGTGCAGGGATGCTCCAAGTCCACCTGACTACCTGCAACNCCCCATCCCAGTGTCTCTCTGTCTTCCTTNCCAAATCTGTCCTATGCCTCTGAATGCCCTGGTAAAACCACACAGAACAGAGGACAGCTGTCCCCAGGTTATGCAGAACAGTTTGTAACCACAGGAGCCCTCAGGACACCCTCACCACCCCAGCCTGTTCCTACCAGCCCAGGGCCGCAGAAGCTGACAGAAAATTCACCAAGCAAAGAATAAGAGGAAAGAACATCTACACNGTTTTGCCCAGGAGGAGATGAAGGGCTATGCAGCAGGAACACATCCGAGTCAAGGGACCTCCCAGCACCAGATGGAGAACTCTAGGCCCAGACATCAGGGGAAAGACAGAGACCTTTGACAAACAACATCTCTTCCTTCAGTCTCCTCTTCCGACTCGGCCGGTGGCAGCCGCAGAGAGCAGAACTTCTNGAAGCCATGGCGGTGGTGGCTGAGGCTTTCTCTGGGCTCNGCCACTCCAGGAAGTTTACTAAACAAAGCCTGGTTTCTAAGCAGGCCCTGCTAGCCAGAGGGCTGGCCCTGGACTACTGCGCTGGCCCGGGGGTTCTGGGAACCAAGCTCCATCCGTTCCTAGGAGGCAAGGCATGGGCTTCTAAGTGTTCAGGCCACCAAGCCTGCACTGCAGTCTGGCAAAGGGACACACTTCTGAACTAGCAGGCAGCAGGGAAGCCAGGAACAAGCTAACAGACCCTCAGGGCATCAGGAAGCTATCCTGAACTGCTCTCAAGAGTCAAAGAGGAGACACCTGAATGATTAAAATTCTGGTAAGAGTGGGGATTTTAAAACTTACTTAGCTATTTTTCTCACCACTGTGACAGACACTTGGGGAAAGCAACTTGACAAAGGGTGCAGTTAGGTTCATGGCTTGAAGGAATGCACCCCATCCTGGCAGGGCAGGTGTGGTGGCAGAACGAGGCGGCTCTCCCGCTGCATCTGCACTCAGGAAGCAGACTTTATTCAGTCCCAGACTCCATCCCATAGCATGGACCACCCCTACTCTCTCTGAAAATGCACACACTCTGGTTTCCTAGGTAGTTCCCAATCTAATCAGGTTAACAAAGATTAACCATTAACTCTTACATTTTCTCCCTCCTCANTCAAAGAACTTAGGGTTTTTGCAATCTATGGCCAGCAAGACGCTTCATTGGTAAAGGTGCCTGTCACCACGCCTAACAAGTTGAGTTTGGTCCCTAGACCCCCACATGATGAGAGGAGAGAACCGACTCCTTAAAAGTTGTCATCGGATCTGTACATGTACACTGTGGCACAGGTACACACAAAGGAAATGTAATGAACAGGATTAGCAGTGAAGACCTGGATAAATGAAGTAAAAACATGGGCAGGCTGGGGAAAAGACACAGGAATGGCTCGGCAGCCCCATGGAGAACTCTCAGCAGCCTCACCACCCCACAGCAGGACCACAGGCCAGCAGCCAGGAAGGAAAAGGGCCCTTTCGGTTATGAGGAAAGCAACCTAGGTAAGAAAGGCAATCATGACAGAGTCTGGGCCCTTGCAGGGTTCCAGGAGGCAGCACACCTGCCTCACTAACCTAGTTGGCTGTGCAGAGCTGTTCTGTGTGGGCTTGGGGGTGGGGGTTGGGTTCTGTGGGATCCAGGGACTTCAGGGCTGTTGCCTGAGAGGGTAAAGAGGTGCAGCTGCTCCAGAGCCTTCCTCTCAGCAGGGCTGCTTCCCACATACCTCCAACCCTGAGNCTCTCCCACCTCTGACACCCCTTTTCACCTCTATGGTCAGGGTGGANGATGGCCCCCAAAGGCCTGTGTGGTGACGGGCTGATCCCAGAGAGGAACTGCTAAGAGATTTANGAGATGGGACCTAAAGGGAGGTCTAANGTTAGANCTTTGGGCATGCCTTGACCCTGGTCATTTCTTCCTCTGCTTCCTCACCCTAACTGTGGGCAGTTTTGCCCCAACATATGCTTCAAGGCCCCAACGCAACTGAATTATGGGCTGGATCATCCCAACAACATGATCCAAAATAGACTGTTCCCTGTATAAGGTGCTTGTCTCAAGTATTAGTTCCATAACCGAAAGCAAGCACAACTTGCCTTCTCTACTAAGAGTTCACCAAAGCCTTGCCCAAACACCACCTCCCCCAGGAAGCCCTTCTGACTTGCCTGGGTAGGATTAATTATCCCCTCTGCACACAGAAGCACGCTGGCATGACGGGATACCCATCATTATGGATTCTCCTCTGTCACCTTCCTGCTCAANACACACTAGGGGCTTTTCTATGGCTCCAGGGCCCCTGGATCCAGTACAGTGAGCATCTGAACAGCAAATGCTGAAGAACAGGTTTGGGCTGAGCTGCTTCTGCAAGGCTCCAGCCAAGGGGCAGC
>LZPO01017343.1:121749-138067 GCA_001675575.1 Neotoma lepida | reverse complement strand
TATGTGTTGTAAAAAGGTTGAATGTTGGCAAATGCAGAGATGGGGTGTGTGCTACAGACAGGAACTCAGGCCCCAGAGAGCCTGCGTTGCCAATCAGCTGCTCTGCTTATCAGCCTAGTGACAAGGGTGTGTGCATAAATTCCTCACCTATAAATGGGAATGACATCGACACACCCCAGAAGCACACTGGCATTTCCACACTTTAAAACGTGTTCAAAGGCTGGCACTGGAGCAGGCATTCTGTTCTCCAGCTCCTCTGCTGCCCTCAAAGCAGACAGAACAGCAACTTTACAAGGTATACCCCTATCTCCAGGTTAACACCAGACCCTCATCGACCTGGAAAGCAACACAGTTCTCAGCAAAGCAACCCTACTTCCCCAGCATCACCATACAAGTCTCAATGGACCCAACCTTCCCTGGGGTTCAGGGGTGGCTGGACAGACTGCAGGTGGCATTGTCCACCTCTTCTTGGAAGGCCATAATTTGAATTCAGAGCTGGGGTTTGGAGAACCCAACGCTCCTATTGCTGATGCAATGGGGAGGGTCCTCACAGGCAGGAGCCACCAAGCAACCTGGCAGACATGGAAGGGCCACCAGATCATGCTGGTGATGACTGCTCATGGGCCAGTGCCAAGGATGTCTCTTTTTGGGTGTACAAAAAAAAAAAAGTAGACATATTTCAGCTGGAGCCCAGAAAGTGTCCTACCTACTTATACTGTACAAACATGTCTTTGCTGACTCCCAAGGTCGTGCCACTGAGTGAACTGCCCTTTCAGAAGTCATGTCCTTGGCTGATCACTGGGTTTACTTTTCCTCCAGTCTCACGGCAACTTAGGGACTGTCCCAGTCAGGAGAAAGGACAGGTAGACCCCAGGGAGGCCCAGGAGCAGCCCATAGAGTGATGTAGCTCCTCCTGTACAAACTGCTAACTCTCAGGGCCCCTGGCCTCAGCCCACCCTGCAGGCATGGCTCCCTTGTTGGTCCTAACACCTCACCTACTCCGGAATTCCAAACCAATGGACAAGGAGGAGCCAGCACGAGGAGCTCTGACCCCAGAGTGCAAACTGGGTGCTGCAGTGTGATAACGTGGAAGGGAGGCCACCCACCACCGTGCCCTGTCACCTGGGAATTATCTGCACATAGGAGTGAAGCTGTGCTGAGACACCGCGAAGGAGCCTGGAGACTTGGCCACTTTATAGACTTAACTGAGTCCGAGACCAGAGGAGCTTAGTTAGAACCCCTACCCACCAGATGCTCTCAGTCCAGTGAGGGACACAGGACAGGGATCCACTCATGGAACACGCACAAACATCACAGGATCCCCAAGGAGAGACACTGGCTCCCCGAAAGGTGTTTGCTTTCCAGTCTAGGGACTCACCCACCATAATGGAACCTGGTGCTGTGGTTACAGAAGTAGAGCCTGCGGAGCCCATTATAATTCAGACTCCCAAAGTCAGACCCACATTCTCAGAAGGAACAAAGCAATAGCCCTGTCTGTCTTCGCATACACATCTGAGAATTGCATGCTTGGCCTAAAGCCTCAGGACAGTAAGCCACTCTTTAAAGCCTCACCAAACCAACACATGTTTCACTGTGCTGGCTCCAAGCTGGCAGCCAGAGCTGTGGCTAACAGCTGTCCAAACTGATGGCATCGCCCAGGCACTACAGGAGGTGGGGGTGGGGCGCTTGCACTCACCAGACAGTGGGTCTTTGCCAATCATCAAAACATTGGGCAAATTCATTACGATCAGCTGCTGGAGAACTTCCTACAGAGACAAAGAGAGAAAGACACCGTTAAAGAACAGGAGACGAGAGTGAAGGGCCATTAGGTAAATAGCAGCTAATCAAGTCACTAGAGAAGTGTGCAGCCACTACACGGCAGCCGTGAAGGACCTAAATGACAGGATGAACCATTCAACGCAGAGTGTAATCATTGTGTCTTGCTCATCAAATAAAAATGGTGGCTGCATATGCAGAAACTTGCAGGGGAAGATAAATGACATGNTAGGATTAAGGTATACTGAATTGGTTTTGTTCCTATAGTTGGTGCAGTTAAAACAAAATAGGGAATAAACAATGGAGATACTACTGAGCCTTTACAAGCTGGGGACTGAGGATCCGAGCATGGGATGAGGCTTTGGGGCAAGTTCTAGAAGAGGAGATCTTATTTTTTCACAGGGAGTGACCTTCTAGAAGAAGAAAATGTCTGGCTGCTCAGCCCAGTCAGAGAAGATGGCCCTGGGGACAGCTGCCTCCTGACCCTCATACAAAGGCCCCTGAAAGAAGGTGGGGCCAGGCCATTGGTCACAGCCTCTATCTGTAGGTCTTTTGGGAGTTGTGTTCTGGCTAGTGGTGGCAGCACTGCCACACACACGGCCTTGGTTATTCCCCAGGCTGGGCAGGGCCAGTCTTCCTCCCTGCTTAGAACTGCTTTTCACAAATCTGGAAAAGAAAAACCCAATTTGGGGCTGGAGAGATGTCTCAGCGGGTGGAGTGTCTGCTGTGCAAGCATGCAGACCTGAGTCTGGATCCCCAACACTCATGTGAAAATTGAGGCGTGGCAGAGAGAATATTACCACAATGTATGGGGACACGGGACAGCAGTGGGTACAACAACAGGTGGATCTTCAGAGATCACCGGCCAGCCCAGTAGTGAGCTCCAGATTCAGTAAGAGACTCTGACTTTAAAAAAATAATAACAGTAATAATAATAAAATAATAATAATAATAATAATAATAATAATAATAATAATAGGTGGAGAGTGACAGAGGAAGATATCCAATACCACCTCTGGCTCCACGTGCATGTACACACACACACACACACACACACACACACATACACACACACACACACGAAAAGAAAATTCCAGTTGTGGAAGACTGGTCAAAAGGAGTGGGTGGCACAGCAGTGAAGCCTTGTGCCTTTGAAAAGGGTTTCTCCTGAGATGTCACTTGAGTCAAATTTCTCTGCTGCACAGAATGGGAGGGAGTGGCTGGGTTCAGCAGGCTTCCCATTGGCATTCGAGAAACAAGCCCAGCACCTAGTGGGCTAGTCTCACAGCTGAGCCCCTCAAAACCATCTCAGAAGCATGAGGTGAGACACTTGACAGTGGGGACTCTCTAGTACCTGGGCTCACATGTCACCTTGCCAACCACAGCTGTCATCTCAAACATGCCTCAGGAGGCCACACACAAAACTCTCCCAGCATGTGTCCAAACAGCACATCTGGAAAATGGGGTTCTTGGGACAGCATGCCCATCCTTTNNGGCAGTGCCCTTCCNGAAGCCCCAGCATCAGGCTACCTTGGGAGAACAAGACCACCCCTGACGACCGCCTGCATCCNGTTCTGAGTCCTGCTGGCTTTCCTGCCATCCTGTCCAAATCTCTGAACCATCAAGCACCCTTCTATAAATAAGTATAGGAAACATTGCCGCTTCACCATTTTCAAGGCAATCTGTCAAATCTCCGAGAAGCTCTACTTTCATACTCACACTAAGCAAAATATCATTACAAAGTACCATTAGGAAAACTGTCTTTTGAAACAGGAGGCTTAGCTTCATTGAATCAGTACTTCCTAATTTCCCTTAAGAAAGGTGTTATTTATGCAATGGAGAAAAAATGTCTTACATGACAGTGGTGCACGCCAATAATTTTAGCATTCAAAAGGGTGAGAAACCATAATAAATAAACAATATTTATCAACAGGCTTTTTAAGTGTTCCTCGTAAAACATCAGGAGTCTCCTAAAACCTAATTCAATGGGGAAAATGCTAAAGGACCATTAACCAGTTCCCCTAANGNACCATCCATCACATTCCAGCAAGAGCAGGCTCAAAGGTTCACAGTGCCAGCAACATGTAACTTGAGACACAAAGTAATTCCAATTTTTCCAGAAGCCCCATTTAAAAAGGTAAATAAAAATGGAAGTATTTCCACAATACTTTAAAGCCAGTNTATCTAAATGTAATCATTTAAAACATCAAGATAAAAATTATTATTGAGTCATTTTACATTTTTTCAAGGGATCTTTGAAATCTAGAGTATATTTTACACTTGGATCATTCTTCAATTTGTATGCACTTTGGGAAAACCTGAATTGTACATAGATTCCATGAATCTTCCAGCTGAACAAGTAGACTTCAATTCCCTAGTTGTTCCAAATGCACTTAAATGGATACCTGGGTTTATTTTTTTTTTATTCAAATGAACTAAAACAGTAATTTGTATCCCCAGATATACTAGCCACATCTCAAGGCTCTGACAGCCATGGATGGCTACAGGATACCTACAACGAACGGGTGACAAGGTACTCTAACGGGTGACAAGGTACTCAGTGGCCCGTGAGTTCCCTTGCACCTTTGACCTCCCCCAACAAAAGTCCAGCAAATGTGTTGAGGCTCCCGCAGCGATGGAGCCTCCCTCTAGGCCAGGCCCTCAGCCTAGTGGGGACGTGAGCAGGGTGCTGACGAGAGGCCCCCCTGCCTGGCACTCAGAACAGAAAGCCACTGTGAAGTGGCTGCCACAGTCTGCTTGGGACACCTGGTCCCACCCAGGCTGGCTGCGTGTAGCAGGGTTGGCTGGGTGATGCTGGAGTGCAGCCCAGTGCTGAGCTCTCCACAGTCCCCCAGACCCAACCACCCCAAAATACCACAGCTGCATCCTGATGTGGGGATGAGGGACAAGCCTTAACAAAGGCTTGGGCTTGACAAGAGGTCCTTCCAGAAAGCACCCCTGCCCCACTACCCATGCAGGGGGGTGGGCACGATTTGGTACCCTCCGTACTGCACTTGAGATCTGCTGTCACAGCCTCGCCTAAGAGGCTGTGGAAACCCCAGATTTTCCTTTTCATAAATGAAAATGGACTAAATCCAATCCTGGGATGGCCCACTGGCAGTTAACTGATTGAAACAATCCCCCAAATCTGGGTCAGAGGAGGGTGTGTTTGCATCCTGCAGAGGCAGCCTGAGCCCCAGGGAGGAGCCAGGCAGGAGAGTACTTAATATTCTAATAGGTACCCTCTCTGCCATCCTAATCTGGGCTTCAAACCCAAATAGAGGCTCTCATCAAATAAATGCTCAAGACCAAGGGAGCAGGCAAAACCCTCTCCAGAAGCATCTGTCACACCAGNTTTGATGGGCCTCGGGGCAGCACCTGTGCCTGCACTACGAACAAGCCAGAACCTCGGCCTCCCTGGATTTTGACCCTGACTGGCAGGAGGCATAAGGTGGGTAGTCTCAAATTCTGTGGTTTACAGCAGTCATCGGAAGAGTTAAGAATATACTAGGCATGGTGGCTTAGGACTATAACCCCAGTACTCAGGAGGCTGAGGCAGGGAAACTGCCATGAGTCTAAGGCCAACCTAGGCTATGTAGCAAGATCCTGCCTCAAACAAAGAGTTCCAAGAACTGAACCAAAGNGNAAGCTGAGGCAGACAGTGGTGGGTGCACGCCTTTAATCTCAGCACTCGGGAGGTAGAGGCCGGCAGATCTCTGTGAGTTCAAGGCCAGCCTGGTTTACAGAGCGAGTTCCAGGACAGGCAGGGCTACACTGAGACACCCTGTCTCGAAAAAAAATAAATAAGCTGAATGCACATCTAATAAGTGGATTCTGTTAGATGCTTGTTTAGCAGATGGGTAAAAACCTTAAGAGAGACCCAAATACAGAATGTTCTATATTACAGCCATCAGGATTTCACCAAGTTTTCCCAGCATTTTCTAAAGATTCCACAATACTTATATCACTTTAAAATAATCTAACCCCCAATGTACAGCTTCTCAGGCAGAAAACATACCACACGAGGCATTCATTTACCAGGCATCTGAGCTATGTACCTGACAGACCCAGTGAAAGGAAAAGAAATTACCCATTATCCACCCGTCCTGAGAATTCGTGTGCATCGAGGGATGGAACATGTGAGCTCCTGGGTTTGAGTTTCAGCTCTAGAAGGGGAAAACAATGACAACCAGTGGAGTCACAGGATGAAATTGCATTGCCAACAAATTACCATGGTACCTCAAGCCCCAGTTAGAAGAGTAAATGCTGGCTAGGACAGGAGAACCCCAGGTCCTGGAGAAGCGGGGTCCTGAAACCAGGGNTGGGGCAGGTGGAGGCTCTAGGGGAGGAGCCTCCCAGGACACAGGCAGTTTGCAGGCAGGGGCTTGTGAGTGGGAACCCGAGCAGAGCACTACACATTGGCAGAGGCCAAGCTGTAGTCTCACTGTGAAGTTTGAACAACCAGCCAGGCCTATCTATCAGTCTTTGCCATACATTTGAATGGGAGAATCTTTCTTGTACAGCTGGAAGAAATGTAAGGTACTGGAAGAATCAGGACAGCACCAGGCCACGCTTGGTGGCACTTGCCTGAAACCCCAAAACTCAGGAAACAGAGACAGAAAGATGACCATAAATTCAAGGCCTGCCGGGGATTTATAATAAAACCATGGCTCAAGAAACCAAAAACCAAGCCAGGTGTAGTAGTGCACACCTATATAACCCCAGCATTTGGGAGGCACACACCTAGAACCCCAGCATTTGGGAAGTTGAGGCAGGAGAATCACTGTGAGCTTAAAGTCAGCTTAGAATTCACGAGTGAGTTTTGGGCCAATCTAGGCTATAAATAAGACTGTCTCTAAGAAACAAAACGAGAGGAATCCGGATAAAACTACTTTTGTATGCATGTGTGGAGGTTAGCGTGGGATTGCTAGATCAAGAACAACGATTTCAGCTGGGGCTTGGTGGCGCANGCCTTTAATCCCAGCACTCGGGAGGCAGAGGCAGGCGGATCTCTGTGAGTTCGAGGCCAGCCTGGGCTACCAAGTGAGTTCCAGGAAAGGCGCCGCCAAAGCTACAGAGAAACCCTTTCTCGAAAAACCAAAAAAAAAAAAAAAAGAACTTGGGGTCCCCTGAAAGAGAGTCTGTGCTCTTAACAGCTGAGCCATCTCTCTAGCACCCTGAAACTGAATCCAGAAGGAAAAATAAGAGCTGCTGAGGCTCAAGACATCGGTCTGGAGCTCACTCTCTATAAGAAGGAAGATCCCAAAAAGTTAAACACCCTGCACAGGCAGCAGGAAGAAAGCGATGTTCTCGGTTGCCAAGGAGATGGGGACGGTTCATGCAGCAAAACAGGGGCTTTTTACAGAGGCAAAACAAAACCACAAAGAATGTTTCACGTTGACCTACCCAGACTCTCAGTCAGAGTCAAGACTAAAAGGCAAGAACATGAATGACATCAGCTTTGTGTGAGCTGCTTGCACACCCTCCAGGTCTTGTCCGAGTTCAGATACTCATAGGACACACACTGCAGACCTGGCTGTGGCTGAGAATGGCAAGTAGGCAGTCACAGCACAGCAAATGAGTGCTGTCAGTAGAGGGCTTCGCAGTGGCAGGGGGCTTCTGGCCCAGGCTGTGGAGGATGCTTAGGAGCGTGACACGTAAAGGACTGGCTGAGAAACANCTAAATGTTCCAGGTAAGCAGCAGATCANGCCCCAGGTTACTGAGCAACACATTCAAGGACGCACAAGCTGCTCTTCCACTGAGACGCCCTTCCACACGAAGCCCTACAACACCGGCCGGGGCCCTCTCAGCTCCCACACTTCAGCCAAAGCACCAGTGCCCACGATCACACGCAACATTCTCTTTCTCTAAATTTATTCATCCTCCACGTCCATGGGACTTCCACATTTTACTTGTCAATCACCTCCCCACTCAGGCATCAAAAAGCCTCTAATAGTGGCAGTTGGGAAAATTGAATCAGAAAATATTCCTAAAGATTTGCATTAAGGCTTCCTTACAAAGCCTCTTTTATGTAGGTGTCTTCTCTCTCTCTCATACTGATGAGAAACCAAACTCCCAAGACNAAATGCTTCCCTCTGCAGTTATCNCCCATGCCTTCAAACCTGGCACAGTCTCACACTGTTTCCTTAAAATTCACAGCTTGCGGCTGTCAGCAAAAGATGAACTATTTCAAAGTGGGAGGGAAAAAAGGAATAGTTCAGAGTGTTTTATAATTTTCCATGAAGATGTCTATACATGGAATACTGAATATAAATGTGAAAGATACATTCCCAAGTGAATCTATGATGCGGGCTTGAACATACTGTGCTTTCTAAACTGTAAAGTCCCAAGTGTGATCACCTTAGGAGCAAACTAAGCAAAACAAGGACAATGTTGGACNAATTCCTCAATTCCCAAACTATAGTGGTGACGGCCCACAGGAAAGGCCTCANTGGTGTCAGATGTCTACAAAACCCATCAGGTTCCACCAGGAAACTTCTCTAGGAACCACAGGGCACCAACTCCACCCAGTGTGGCAGGAACAGAGTCCCACAGAGACCCTGAAGTTGGGAGGAATATAACATGGGTCATTTGCAGCCTGGTGGCCTGACACTTGTGCCACCAATTTACATTCCTCCAAATGCTACATCTCAAAATCTCTCACCTGGATTTAGCCAAGNTAGTTCCCAGAACACACTTCAACAACATTGTCCAAAACAAAAGCTGCCCTTCCAACATGGCTCCTGTACCCTACTGATCACTTCATGCTTCTTACTAGAAGTACCCAGCCATAGAGAGGTTCCTGTCCCTCTTCCCTCCCATCATTCCTATGTGGCGTCCAGGACAGGAATCACCAGCACACACAATCTGTGGGACCTGCTATGTAGTGTTGCTCAGGNATTTCATGGAAGGAACCAGTGACGGGTAGGGCTGAGCGAGCCTGTCCCGCACCACAGTCTCCCCGGGCCCAAACCAGGGCATCTCCGGCAGCTGACACCTGCTTCATACCTTCACTACTGACTCGACACTTCCAGCCTGCCACTTCAGCCCAGGCCAGCATGCCTCCCACATTGCCACCCCTGAGAGGGCAATAGGGATTTGACCCCAAAATCGTGAGCCACACAGAGCTTTTGGGGACTGTTACAGCCAGGACCACAATTTTCTAATTTAACTGCAGTGAAGAAACATAAAATGGTGATTTATCCATGACACCTGCTCAAAGCACGACCCAGGGGACCAGGAGCTTGTAATTCCATCTGCTCAGGGGCCTCCAGTCCTAACCCAGCCCCTGCTGACTGGGGCAGGAGTCCTGGTACAATCAGTGGGTAATGAAGTGCCTCAGTGTAAAGAGGCTGCCATGGAGTGCTGCTGATAGACTCAATCCATCTGTTCTGCCTCGTTTCAATTAATCCAGGGTCCCTAGGGCCTGAAACCAGCCCGAGCTGAACAAGCATGGCAGCACAGGTTTCCCCAATTAGGCCAAGCTGTGTTCTAGGATAAGGCAATTTTAAGGCCTGTCTGAGGTTACCAAGTCACCAGAAACCCTCCTCCAACAGAACAGAAACAAACACCAGCTCGTTCCCTGTGGACAGAAAGACAGACAAATACCTCCAAGCTGACTGAAAAGGAGAACTGTGGGGGAGGAGNCCCCAGAAAAGCCAGCACCACCAGTAAGGGCAAACCAGCCCCTCTCTGAGCCACGCTCACCTGTAGCAGAACAGGACTCCAGCTTCTAAGAGAGGTGGGAGACAGGACAGGACACACGACACACAGCCCATCTTCCTGCATCAGGAGCCCAGAGCTGCCTGCTACGGCCAGTAAGCAAGTGCACACTCACCAGAAAGAACCCAAGGAACTCAAGAGGGATGGGCCCAGAGGACATTTCAAGTAACCCCAAGAAACACCTGCCCTTCCCCTTGGCTGCTCTGTGGGCAACTGTGTGTCTAATGCCAGGGAATCAGGACAGAGTGAAGGTGCTTGGAGAATCCTGTATAAGGTGAATACATGTCTGGTCATGAGACACCAGAGGGAGACTTTGGGGACCAACTTCTCTGATGATGACATCAGCAGCCACGAGTGTAGGGGTGGCAGGTCTCTTCCATGCACAAAGTCCAACCAATATCAGGAGATATGAAGAATTTACTATTTTTTAAAGTCTTATTTTTAATTATGTATATGCATGCCTGTGTGTGGCCAGGTGCCTATGGAAGCTGGAGGTGTTGGATCCCCTGGGGCTGGAGTTGTATGTAGTTGTCAGCCATTCAGTGTGTGTGCTGAGAACTGGACTTNCGTTCTCTGCAAGGGCAGTGTCCATTCTTAACTGCTGAGCCATTTTTCCAGCTCCAAGAATCAAACCACAACAGCCTTATGGATCACCTATAGAGCCAGAAAAAAGCCCAGAGTAGAAAAGAATGGAGGCCTAGCACCACGGAAGCAGGTCCCACTGGACCCTGCCTCAGGCTGTTTGTACCACACCAGAGTCTTTTGCTCTCTTCAGTGTCTCACAAGGGTCTATTTCCCATCAGGACCAGCTTCCTGGGAAAGGGAGGAGGACTTCCACAGCTGAGACAGGAGAGCTGTCTTATACTTCAGGGCTGTCCTGTCCTCTGCCCACCAACACTTCCATTGTTAGCTTACTGGACAGTAGCGCAGTCCTGCAGCTAGGACTAACGTAAGGAGCCCAATCTCAGAAGCAGGAGGAATCTGACTGCTGTCAATCATGGCAGAGAACTCCTTTCTTTGGGCTTCCAGGAAAGGCCCGGACTTTCCCTGGTGAGAAANCAACGNAAGAGAAGAGAAGGGAAGGCTTCCTGAGGCTGGACTGTTATAATGAGTGAGCCTGGCCCCTGCAGGGTGGGCTAAAACATGCATGACACATGCCATCCAGGGTGCAGCAAGGTGGTGGCCAGGCACTGCAGCACTATCTTAAGAATAAGGCACTTCTCTGGACCTCTAGTCACANGGGAGGCTCTAGGCTGCCTTCCTGACAGGAACCTTCTACCCCGAGCACTCCACTAACCAGAGCTCAGTGACTGAGGCATAGCCTTCCTCCATCCCAGNAAGTGGCACCTCCCTAACTACTGTGTCCCACCATACCTGGCACACTGCCCTTACCCACTGCCCTTGGCTCCTTCATTCTTGGGGTTCAGGTCAGAGCAAGAACAGCAGGAAGTGCCCAGGAGCCTCCAGCTGCAGATGGCAGCCCACATCATGCAGCCTGCCAGGACCTGAAGGCCCAAAAGCGAACTAGGGTGGGGGCAGCACACAAATCTACTACTCCACACACCGGGACAAGCTTAGGCCTTGCCACATGAGTACCTCGGGACAAAGGCCACCTGTGGTTAGCGGTCCCTGGACTCCATCACCCCAGGGCAATCATCTAGAAGGCAGGGAAAACTAGCAGAAAGACCAGAAACTGTGACAGATGTGGTTTTATTTAATGCCTGCCTCTCTGCTTTCCGGGTGCCTGCTGGGTGTCACATGCTGCACCTGTTTGGAGATTGTGTACCAAAACAAAAACCACAAAACCTGCAGGGAGAAGGGAGGCCAGCCTGAGTGTGTGGGTGGGCCTGCTCTCAGAGCCCATGGCTGGCAGGAGGCAGTTCCTCGCCTGCAAACGCAGCACCCTAACAAAGACAGCTGGCTGCTGAGCAGGGGATCCTGCTAGGCTCTGGATATGGTGTGCAATCCCCAAGGTTCATGAAAAGGAAGCTTAGTCCCCAGTGTGACAATGTTAGAAGATGGTGAGACCTTTAAAAGACAGGGCTGAACGGGAGGTGATTAGGTAGTTCTCAAAGGACCCCTAACTCTCAGTTGCCTTGTCTTGTCATGTGATCTCTTCTGCACCCTACCCTCGCCATCAGGCCTCCAAAACAGCTGCCTGATCTTGGGCTTTCAGTCCCACAAACCATGAGCTAAATAAACCTCTTCATAAATTACACTGCCTCAGATGCACCGTTACATAACAGTTAAAGTACAGGCACCAAGAGAGAGATGGTCCTGAAGTGAAATGATGAAGAACAAGGAACAGGTACCAAACAAGATGTGCAGGTATGTGTGCTGCCTGGGTCTGTGGCTGAGGAGGTGGGAATAGACACCAAGCTACCCTCTGTCCTCCAAGCCCAAGGCTGATGTAGTACATTCTCCAGATTCCCAGCGTGACAACTGAGAACCACTACTCAGGGAGTGACTCACTAGTGAGTGCCCGTCTATGATTTTAAAAATCTCTACCAGCTTCAGAACGGCTGCCAGAANAGCAAGTGTTCTCCCTCACCCACAGGCCACTAAGCTCTGGACCTGGCATGCAATCCGGCCCCCAGCCTGTG
The DNA here is from genome assembly GCA_001675575.1 of Neotoma lepida. Lineage (NCBI taxonomy): Eukaryota > Metazoa > Chordata > Mammalia > Rodentia > Cricetidae > Neotoma > Neotoma lepida. The sequence continues at coordinate 125,965 of LZPO01017343.1, read as the reverse complement.
CTGGCTAAACCCACGATGGTGCCCTTGGGTTTAGCTAGGTGTCATTCCCAACAGACTTAGGGCCTAAGGATGTTCCCTCCTTCCTACACTGACTTAGAAAAGCCTGGCTGTAATGAAGACCCAAGGTCACAGNCCCAGAAAGTGGAGCCCCTGGAGAAATACAGACCACAGCTACTTTTGCATAGAGAGAGGGGGGTGTCTACTCCACTCTAGAAGCTTCAAAAACAGAAATACTCTCATCGCCCTCTCCATCCCTCTGGGCCAGGAACAGAAGGAAGGAGGGTCATCTACTGGGAGACACACACACACACACACACACACACACACACACACACACCGCTGCCTATAACATCAAGGGTAGTTTTGACTCTCCAGGGTTAGTGGGGACACCCACTGAGAACTGAGGAGCCTGGTCTGGGCTCAGTGGGGGAAGAGTGNAGCAGTGGCTGAGCAATGCCTGCTAGACTCAGTCTGTGCCAGGGAGAATGAACGACAAAGGCTGCAGGGAGAGAGAAGCAGAGTGGATAAACGAGCAGGATTATGCGTCCACCTTCCAACAGCCCCCTCACTGTCCCCTATCCTGTGGGCAAATCTCTGTAAATCAGCCACTTTCCACAGAGATAGGAGTCTGTAGCAAGAGATGACACTTCACCTAGATGGCAAGAAACCTCCATCACCAAGAATATACTCTCAAGCAGGAAACTGGGGGAAGACAGTCAGGACAGAGCTAAGAACGGGGATAGGGAAGTGTGTGTGTGTGTGTGTGTGTGTGTGTGTGTGTGTGTGTGTGTGTGTGTGTAAAGAAACCAGTTTCACCAGTAATATCTTGGGAGGAAGTGAAATCTCAACAGATGTTATCTNCTTTAGGGCTGCCATCCCAGTTGGGGGTGGAGTGAGGGTTGGTGGTGGCTCCACAAACAGTGGCCACCTATCACTTGATACAACTTGCTATATCCCGTGACACCCACCTACCATGCCTGCCCCTAACCCAAGCCATCCTAACTCCTCTGCTGGCTGTGATCATTCCCTGTGTCCCCTGCACAGATAACCAAGAAGGTCATGTCACAAATGCTAATCTCTGGGAGACACCTACCAAGTGCTGGCTGATCAGGGCTGGCCAAAAGGAAGGTTGGTCTAGTGTGAACAGAAGCCACAGGACCTCAACGCACATTGCCCATCTCCAATGCAAAAGATATTTTATTTTGAACAATCACAAATCNAAGGGCCCAACAAGGCAGGAACTGGCCAGATATTGCATTATCTCATTTAGTCCTAAATTAGGCAGGTGGAAGCAGAGTTAGGTCACTAGCCCTCTGCTAACACAAGATTCCCCCCGCCCCCCCTTTAATCCCAGCTCTCAGTGGGTAGAGGCAGGTATATCTCTGTGCGTTTGAGGCCATTCAGGTCTACATAGTGAGTTCTACACCAACCAGTACCATCTGGTTAGACAATGTCTCAAAAGAGGAAAAAAATCCACTCTATCCACAGATCCCCGACAGCTCAGGGCTGGGGNCTGGGGTCGGGGGGGTGTTGTGGAAAATGAGGGAGGTAAATACATCTACGTCATGGATATCAGGGCCTTGAAGGAAGGGAGGATTAAACAGGACAGGAGTGCAATGTGGGATGTGAGCCAGGTAGAGATGTGGAATGAGAGCTCCAGGCAGAGGGAGACCAAACGGGAGGGCTGAGACAGAAGATGCTTTTGGAAGCCCAGCTACATCTGCCTTGGGCTCCTGTGGTCAGATATCTCATGCTGAGGCGCAAAGACCCCTCTCAGTGAGCGAGGATTTCCAAGGGGTTTTCTGCCTGGTTTTTGGGCTCAGGTGTCTGGCAATAGCTATCTGGAGTGCTGCATTCAGACGGATCCTGAGTGAGGCTGGAGAAACGGCTCCACAGCTACTCTTGTAGAGGACCTGGGTTTGGTTCCCAGCACCCATAGGGCAGCTCACAACTGTCTGTAACTCCACTCCCAAGGAATCCAACACCCTCTTCTGGCCTCCTTGGGTACTAGACACACATGATGCAGACAGACATGCAGGAAAAACACCCATACACATAGAATAAAATTTTTAAATCTTTAAAAAAAAATAATTCAAAGGCCAGATCTGAACTCAGAAGCAGAATGTGCCATAGTTGACCAAATGATGTCTGAGCCAGGAATAAGGTGTGTTGTCACTCCTTCTATGTAATCAAATGTGACAGGTGACTATATCCGTGTGTAGTACTGACTATTATGGGAATGTGGCCAAGAACAAACTTCACTGGTTACAAAGCCGTGCACTGGCCTTCCTGGCTCAACCAGTCTCCTTCCTGGCTTGTGGAATCCTAAGGGTGGCAATGGGAGCTGTTACTTCCCAGGGTCCAGCACCAGAATCAATGCCATTTGCCAAATGATCTAATTCAGGGACCACAACTCCCCAGGAAACATGTGCATCCTCTATGTGAACAGCCTGACAGTGGATCTTACTGACAGGGACAAAAACTGCCTCCCAGCCAGGCACACCAAGTCAGCTGCTATTTGAGGACAGAGCCTTTCCCATCCCTTCCTGTTCCCAAGCAAGGAAGCTGTCCAGCTGTGAGCAAGGTGAGTGTGAGGCAGACAGCCAGGGTCAAAGAGCACCCTCAAGGANCTCGGAAAATCAGACCTGTGGTGATATATTGTGTATCCTAATAAACTTGCCTGAGGATCAGAGGACGGAGCCAGACACTAGATTAGACATAGAGATCAGGCAGTGGTGGCANACACCTTTAATCCCAGTATTTGAGATCTCATGCCTTTGCTTGGGAAGCACACACGCCTTTAACCCCAGGAAGCTATATGGCAGNGCAGAGAAAGGTATATAAGGTGTGAGGAAACAGGAACTGACTCTCTTTAGGCTGAGGATTTCNTAGAGGTAAGAACTAGCAGCTGGCTGTTCTGCTTCTCTGATCTTTCAGCTTTCACCCTGATATCTGGCTCTAGGTTTTTTATTAAAAGACCATCTAAGATTCAAACAACACAGACCAGCAGCCCCCACGGTTCCACAGCCAGCTGAGGGCCTAGTCATCAAACACAGAAACACAATTTCTGCTTCACTGCAGCCAAACCTACTAGACGGGAGGAAGGCAGTCTGCACCGCCCCTGCTATGGCAGCAAGTGGACTCCTTCCTCCAGCGGTAGCCCAGAGATGTCATGAAAAGACCAAACAACACAATNACTGAGTNCCTACCACAAGAACACCTGTGAGGCATGGGCGTGGATGGCCAGCTCACCCCAGCTACACATTCTACTGGAAGTATGGAGGAATAGATGAAGACACAAGCTAGGAGCCTGGGGCATAGCTAGTAACCCCCAAGTGGGGCTCTACCTTCCAACCTTAAGGTCATGATATGCTTGGTGACAGTAAGGAAGAACANAGTGAGCTCCTGGCCTGAAGTCCCCACGTGTCTTCCCAGGGATCCAGAGGAGTTGGCAGGTGGAAAGATGNCCAGTCAAGCCCATCTGGATGACACAAATCTGGGGATCCAAGGAATGGCAGATGGCACAAACATGTCAGGCTTCTCTGGGGCAGTTGTACCCCATATTCTCAGACCCTCCCAAGCCTAGGCTTTCTCTCAGGACTTCTGTACACTGGCCTCTTTAAGCGACCCACCTCTCCACCTCAGTCTCGTTTTTGGCTTTGCATACTCAGCTGCTGCTTCACTTTTAGATTCCTTCAAGTCTTCATTCACTCAAGTGTATCTGAGCTTTTTCACAGCGGGGCACTAGAAGCCAGGATGAGAATGTGATGAAACATAGAGTTTTCCTGCCCTCCAGGCACTGATGAGCCCTCCCCACTGTGAGCTCAGCAAGNAACGGCTGCCTGCTGGGCACAGAAAAATAGAGACCTGCTTGTAAAGAGAGAGGTCAGTCCCAGTCATCCTACACCGCCTCCCACTCGGAAGGCGGAGAACAAAGTAATAAAAGCAGGGCCTCCTCCACCTACAGTCCTCTCATATCAGCCACCACTGGGTAAGCTGCNTTGGCTCANTNTCCAGCTGGCCACTCACAGTAGCCCCAGGCCTGCTGAGATGGCTAAGGGCTTTCTCCCCACAGACTGCAGAGGCTGGCTGGCCATGCCCTGAGGTTAGCATTCCAGAATTGTGGCTGCTGCCCAGTCAGAGGGTAAGGCTGTGCTAGGCCTCATTTAGGACTGCCCTAGGTGGCAACCCTACACCTACCCAGCCAAGCCTCCCC
>LZPO01017343.1:90972-112363 GCA_001675575.1 Neotoma lepida | reverse complement strand
TCTCTCTCTCTCTCTCTCTCTCTGTGTGTGTGTGTGTGTGTGTGTATTACTTTTCCAGGAGATAAGAGCCCATTATGAAAAGGAGGAAGTATGGCAGCAAGCAGTAGGAGTGGTGGCTGGAGAAGGAGCTAAGGGCTCTCACATCTTGAACCACAAGCATGAAACAGAGAGAGCCAACTAGAAATGGACTAAGTCTTTATGTTTCCAAAGCCTGCCACCTCCAACATACTTCCTCCAGTAAGGACACGCCTTCTAAACCTACCTAAACAGTGCCACCAATTAGGACCAAGTATTCAAATGCCTGAGACTATGGGTGACATTTATCATTCAAACCACCACAGTGTGTGTGTGTGTATGTGTGTGTGTGTGTGTGTGTGTGTGTATGATTTTGCTACTAGCACATTTTAGACTTTCCCACAACATAATTGTTCAAAAGGGAGGGAAGCCTCACCCATTCTCTATGGGCCAGCATACTTCCTCTTCATGCCTGGGACAACCCCAGGGCTCTACTGTCATCAGCTGTGAACCTGTCTAGACCCATCTCAAGAGCTTCAAGCCAACTATGGCAGCCAGAACTGAGTGTATGNGCTACCTCTGAGCGTTCTGGGTGTCCTTGCATCAGGAGCAGCAGTGGTGACTGCTATATGGACTGAGTGGGAGACATCATTCTAAGTGTTTTAACTAGACTGACCCACATATCTTTAGTCCAATCTACTGTAAGTCTCACTTTGTAAATAAGGAGACTAAGGCAAAAAGATGCAGAATGACCATCTCACAGTGGTCTGGTCAAAGAGAACTCAAAGCCTCGAGCATTAACATGGTGCCAGAGAAAGAATGTGAACAGCGAGGTTTTGAACACTAAGAGTCCCACAAAGCTAAGTCAACTCCTCTGTGGACTCTGCAGCTGGACAGCATCGACTCCACAGCTGCTGCTGGTGCTTTCTTGGCTGAGTTATGTTACNGTCTAGGTCCTGACTCTTNGGGACCTATAGGCTGGACATCAAGCTGGCTGGGCACATGACAAGTGCTCTATGGAAGGGAGACCCTGGAGAAGCGGTCAGCAGAGGTGAGTGGGGGCGTCCAGAGTGCTTTGAAAATGCCTAACACAGGAAAGACCAGCAGACCCTGACACCTGACACTCTGGAACCATATACCTTGGATGAGGCTTAGAATGGAACACGGTTACACCAGATGGCATCCAAGCTAGGAGCATGCTCACCTAAGACAAACTCCCAGAGCCCTGTCACCCACCTTAAGCTGTCAGGTTCCAAGGTGCACAACCNCAGCTTTAATACCTCCACACACTCCCAGATGTGGTAACTGGAGACAGGGTNCAGCCCATGCAAGTCCAGCAGACTAGCCCAGAGGATGCCTGGAGCTGCAGCACCTTCCCCAGGGCCTAGCTCAGGCCAGGTGGCTTCTGCAGAACAGTCTGAACTATATAATCAGAGATGACTGAACCCAGGAAAGCATTGATGGCTGCAGTCCCCAAAGTCCTTTCTAGATCCCCATACTTCCAGTCAGATGCAAACTGTAGAGCCTACTTTGGTAGAAGCTCCAGGCAGCAAAGCCACACAGGCCTTCCTTAGTTTAAATGTCCACAGAAGCTGACAATAAGTGGCAGCTACCTAGGGACTTTTCACAGGGATTTATGCAGCCTCGGGAAGATGCCAGGCTAATGCCTGACAAGGAAACAAGGCAAGGAGGGAAGGAAGCAAGCTGAGGGACTGGAGTTGAGATAGGAAGTCTGGACTCTGGCTGCTGCTGTTTTCAGATGGCTAAGAGTGTAGCAAAACCACTTGTGGCCCATTGCTCTGCTGTCTCAGATGCTAGACAAGGAGCGGCTTAGAGGGATCGATGTTCTAGGCTCTCATTGCATGTCAAAATCCTCTAATGAGAACTATCAGATACACGTCTCAAGCAATACTTGCTCCCTAGATCGTCAGGCCAGCTAACTAACTGGTCTCTCACTGGGGAAGGGGGTCCCCCTCACTGGGGAAGGGGGTCCCCATGCATNCTTCAAGGAAGCTGGAAGTGAGAGCTACCCCCTGGGTGACCCAAGCCCCTTTCACAAGCTTCTGTTTTTCTTTTGTTGTTGTTGTTTTTTTGAGACAGCGTGATGTGTAGTCAAGAATGACCTTGAACTCCTGGTCCTCCTGCCCCACCTCCCCAANGATGGGATCACTGGTGTGTATGTGTCACCTTGCCCTGCTGACGGCATCTGTCCTGTCTGACTGATGGTGCTGGAAACCAAACCCAACGCTCATTCTACAACAAACACCCCAACACTACGCTACACACCTACTACCCTTTCAAGCTCTAACATTTGACCGGTAAATGGCCATTACAGTCACAGAAACACTAAGGATCATCTGTCAAGCTCCGGGAATATCCCAACTGTTTTCAGTCAGGAAGTGGTTGAGAAGTGAGTTCTAACCAATGTGTAAGTTTTCGTACAGCCAGACTTCTGACAACTCTATTATGTGGAGCCATGGATAAGCTCTGCTATTCATTTTGCATGTGTATGTGTGTTGCTGGGGATATCTGAAGTAAGTGCTCTACCACTGAGCTACACCCCTATCCCTTGTCCAACTATTAACTCATTTATGTGGTCTCAACCAAGTCCTTACCTGTGTATGGTAAGAGGGCTGGGCGGAGACTTGCAGCTCTGGGTGGTCATAACCCACTCTCTAAGGCCCTTGACANTGACCCTGACCTCTGAGCTCAGGTAACTCTGAGGCCTGGACAGGTACCTTGCTGCATTTGCTTAGGAAATGTATTAGGCTAAGGAGGGGATTATGGTTGGCTATAGAGGCTCTGGAATTTGGCTGAGCCACACTCTTCCTACGTAATGTGGACGAGAGGCACAGCAATCTCAAAGATCAGACAAGAGAGTAACTATGCCTGCTGCTTAACTCAACAGTTCACAGTAGGAGCTCAAACTGATANATAAACAAGAAACACACATGGCAAGCTGTCAGCCTGTGTGGAACACTAAAAAATGACTAAAAAAGGATCAAGACACTCAAACACATGTCATTTCCACCAAATAAAGACAGACCGGTTCCAACAGTGGGCCATGACTCAGAAGCACACTTGGAGAGCAAGCTGTTAGCTCCTCCCCCAGGGATCCATCAAAAGGAATTCCCCGGGTATTAATAACCCTCAGCTGTCAAGGAAGCAAAGAAGCCAGAGATTCCCTTCCCAGGGACCGGCCGCAGCCTCAGCAAGGCAGTGAACGGGGAACCNCTTTAATATGCTGAGGCTGCAGGACGACGGTGGCGGGATTGTGTCTTCTCTCCTTTNATTAGGACTAGGTGATAAAAATAGAAGGCCAGCAATAAAGCATCCAAGTTCCCGAATCTGCTCAGTCCAAGAAGACATGATACTGGTCCTGACCCCACAGCAGCGCTAGGGCCAAGTAAAGCCCAGGTTCCCAGGACACACACCTGCCCTGGGATCCAATCCGTTCCTGTTAAGGAAGGCCAGCCAGAGTCCCTCAGGCTCAACAGCTAATCACCAAGCGAATTGGGAAGAGAGAAAACATGANACACGCTCCTTCCATTCTCTCAAGCCAAAGGGGAACAGACTTATGCTCCTGACCTCTGTGCCACCTTCCTCTTGGCCCTCCAAGCCCCACCCTCCTCCAGTGAATGTCACTCATTTCTCCTCCAGAAGCAAGTCCAAGTTCAGATCCAAGGTACTGAGTGGCTCAAAAGGCTTCAAGTGGGGAGATATACTTCATTGTCTGCCAGGTTAATTCTGAATTAATTCAAACACGAACTCCTAAAAAGTCCTCTACTGAGTCAGCAAGACNGCTCAGTGGATAAAGGCCCTCGCCTGGCAACCTCAGTTTACAGCTGGAACTCACAGAAGATAGAAGGAGAGAATGGATTCCAAAAAGCTGTCCCCCAACCTCCACAGGCATGCCATGATATAAGCACCCCCACACATACACAATAATAATAAATANAATGCTAACAAAAATTAAGACTACCCATCAGCCACAGGGACACCTCAGCTGCTAGGATTTAAGACTGTCTTGATGAAGAAAAAGCCCTAAGCAGGCAAAGAAAAGAGGAAGGAAGGAAAGGAGGGAGAGGTTGACTGAACGGCCTAACCAGTGTGACAGTTTGAATGAGAAATGCCCATCACAGGCTCACACAGGTGAACACCTAGTCCCTGGCTGATGGCATTGTTTGGGGAGGTTATGGCTCCCTTAGGAGGTAGAGCCTTGCAGGAGGAGATAACTCCCTGGGGTCTGGACCATTTATAGCCTTGACCTCCTTCCAGTTTGCTCTCTCTGCTTCCTGCATGTGGTTGAAGATATGATTTCTCTCTGCTTCCTGTTCCTGCCACCATGTCTCCCCTATCATGATGGACCCTTATCCCTCTGGAACTATAAGCCAAGGTAATCTCTTAAGTTGCCCTGGTCATGACGTTTTATCATGGTAACAAAAATTAACTAAAACAACCAATTATGATTATCCTCCCTTAAGGCTGGGGTCNTTATGATTAACACCGCATATATTTTATTAAAAGCCCATTTTATGCCTTCAAAGAAATCTAACACAGCCACACGTTCCACATCAACCTATCCTCCTAATGTATGCCTGTGGCATCTTCATCTGTTTTGGACACAGCACCTCAGTGCAACACCTACAGCCTGCCCCAAGCTACATGAGGAATATGCAAGATGGCCTCGGGGCTGTCACACCCTTGAAAGGAAGCCTCTGTCAGGAAAACCTTAGGAGTGTAACTGAGTACTGGCAGGTTTGAACAGGGTCCTCTGAAGTCCACTGTGTGGAAACTTGAAATCCAAGGCAACAGTGCTGGGANGTGGTTAGGGCCTCAGGGCCTTGCTCTCAAGAACTGATAAGGGCCCTTATCACAGGTCTCCCTCTTATCTAGGAGTGTTTCTTTCCCTGGCCCTCCCCTCTCCTTCTGCCACATTATGGCACAAAATGAAGGCCCTCGCCAGGTACTGCCCGTTGGACTTAAGACTTGTGAGCCTTCAGAACTAGGAGTGGAAGAAGGTTCTTTTGGGTATATATAAATAATCTGTCCGTGGCCCCTGCTGTTAGCACTACAGAATGTACTGACAGAGAAGTTGTGCAGGATTTACCAACTGGCTACTCCAAACCAGCACTGCTGGACAAAAGACGAAGCCACAGCTAACCTGCCACACCCTTCTGACATGGAACCCAGTCACCTGGCAAGTGCCATTCAAGAAGCCAACCACTGGCCTCACTCTGTCAGGACTGCAAGGCTAGAGAGTGGTACGGGAGCAGTCTACTTCCTTCGGAACAGGGGAGCACAGAGTTCAGGGCCCCAGAAGGGAAGGAGGTCATCCTCAGCCATGGCTACTTGTTCTCTATTCTAGACCTCACAACCACCAGGATCTTTGGTTTCTCTAAGCTTCCTGTTCCTCATCTTTGANACAAGAATTCATGTCTTGGGAGGCAGAGGCAGGCATGTCTCTGTGACTTCTAGCCAGCCTCATCTATATTAGGAAGGTCCAANTCAGCCACGGCTCCATAGAGAGACCCTGCCTCAAACAAAACAAAACTCACATGTCATAACAACAAAGAATAAGGAAGGTACACAAAGACTCCACACCAGACCCAAAGCTCTCCATTTTCAACACCGAACACTCAACACAACAGACATCATGATTTAGAACATTCTAGAAGCCTCAGAAGTCAATCTGTCCATTCTCTACAATCCTGTGTGTCAGGCCTTATAAGACCCTGAGGCACAGAACACACAGCTCTAGTTTCACATCCTTACAATGTAACTGTCTTGCTGCTTACCCCTCCCCCAAGGGAAAAAAAAAGGGGGGGGGTTCCCTTGCTTTTGTTCCGGAATCGCAATAATATACTTAACATCACACAGCACTTGGCTCTTTCAGACATACGGTTCAGTGGCGCTCGTTACACGGGCTGCTGTACCGCCAGCCTGCCCTCCACAACTCTTTTCATCTTGCAGAGCTAAACAGTAACTCCCTGGGCTCTGTGCTTAAGAATTAATGACTTTTAAAACCAGGCAGCCTTCTACAAGACCAGCGCTGAATTTTCTGGAAAACTATATTCCTTTCTCTTCACCTTTTAAAGCTCTGGCTCTACTCAGGAACTTAAAAACCTCATTACTCCTCACATCCTCTGAATTCTTCAACCCTGGACACGCACTTGGATTTCAAACACATCATAACTTCATCCTCTAACTCCTGACCCTAAGCTGTGGAACTGCTTAAGGTGCCAGCCCCCTCGTTGGGCCACCAGACAACCATTCCCAGTGGATGCTGTTTCCACCAACCTAGTGCCTAGCGGTTCAGCTCTTGCCTTCCAGACGCCAGACCCAGGAGATGTTCAAAGGGACCCCGGGATTTAGAAGACCTATAAACCCTGGCAACAGATTGCCTCTTCCTCCCACAGCCCCACAAATCCCAGCCACTAACCCTGTAAGTAGNGAAGGCTGTGAACACAGAGGACAGAGGTCCTGACCTGGACCTCCTATCCCAGGATGGAGCCAGGCAGGCACCTCAATCAGTCACAACAGAAAGAGATGTGGAAGCTTCACTGGTCACATTTCTAATTACGTTCAGTTAAAAACAGCAAGTTTAGAAGGAGGAGATCAAAGGACCTGTCATGTGACTCCGTCTTGAGAAATCACCNTAGCCCACCCTTTGAACCTCTGTTGATAATAAGGCTCTGAGTGAGTTTCAATGCAGACAAAAGCGGAGCCATCTTGGTCCACCCCCACTTGCCTGTGGACCTCTCTGCTGGCTCCCGAGCCAGGGCGGGAAGCTGCTGGAGCAGCTGGGCTGCTTTTAGGAAAACATCAGTCATAAGAGCCAAGCAGAGCCACGGCAAGTAAGAGGGCGGCACCTGGCACCAGAGTTCCTGCCCTTGGGACATGGAGACAGCGAGTGGGAGCAGGGACACCCGATGACGGTGATAACAAAAACCATTAGCTGGTTCAGGAGCCTGTGTGGGCCTTCCAGAGGAGGGCAAGGGAAGCAACCATGGGCAAGAGGGACAACATGGGCAGGAGTTGGTTATAAAAGGAGCCCTGTTCACCAGACACCAGCTGGGCAACAGGATACAGAAGTAGTCCTGTCTCTGAACTGGCCAAACCCAGGGAGCTGAGGCCAGAAGTTACCCCCANTGGACAGAAAAGGAAAGGGCTTGGAATCCAGGAGGGATTTCTGCTGACTGCCATGGCAATAGGGAACCCTGCAGAGACTGAGCAAGGAGGAGCAGGCGAATCCAAACGTAAGAACCAAAGGTAAGGGCAGGAGAGGAAGGGAGAANGCCTCAGATGGGAGCAGCAATGACTCCTCTGGGTGACCCACACCTCACCCAAGCCAGTCTCCTAGGAAGGTGTGGACATTCTATCCCNTAAGGTCAGCAGAGCAGGCCAGAATCACCAGAAACCATCAGCCTTCTGACACCTCAAGCTTGGGACACCCACGTCCATGACTCAGTCCATTTCCATCTGAAAAACTGCAACTCTTCAAGCTCCATTCATAAAACTCATACCACACATCTTATCCTCTTATGACATGGGGCTTACAAGACCAACTTAGTACAGAAAGTGCCAAAGTAGCCTCAGAGTAGTTCTGGGCAGCATTCTGTACCTCACTGGATGCAGATACTGACCTGAAGCAAGAACAGGAGATGAGCCTGTAGCCTGTAGGTTTGAAAGGGAGGCTTAAAAATTTTTCTTTGTTCAAAGCTTAAGGTCATTCATTAAGTTTAAACCTTAGAAAGCTCAGGGGAGCCAAGCTGGCTAGACCAAGTAGAAAACAATCAATTTAATTTTTACCACCCAGGGCTTGGGGCTCTTAGTACATATGACATGTGGCATTTCCATCAACAAAGCACACAGAACATGAAAAGCCTNCAGGCCAGTGAGAAAACAGCAGGGGCCCTAGAGTGGGATTCAGACTCTAGGGCCCCTCAGCACTGTGCCTCAGTCAGTTACCTCTGTGCAGTCAGGGTCNGAGCCCCTGCCCTGGATCAGGCCACCAACTATTCAACAGTCCAGAAAGGGCAAGAGGTCAGGGGCTTTGTAGGGTCGTTGTGGCCTAGAGCTAGGATCNCTGTGCAGGCCCAGAGCAGGCCATCCTCCAGTTCCATGAATGAAATGATTTTATCTGAAGTATTTACTTCATCAAGCAGCAGCTTATATTGCTCATGTCATTCACACACACACACACACACACACACACACACACACACGGAAGGCAGCCATGTTTCCATGTGGTGAGGTGAAGTGAGACAAAGATAAAAGGACTCAGTGCCTGGTTTTAGTTTCGCTGCTGGTGTCAGGCCAAACTGGGCAGCTCCCTTCAATGTGAAAGTGTGGAAGCCACTCAGCATTCTGCGCGTACCCAGAAAGCATAAAACAGAAAGATCAGAGAGGAAAAGGGCCAGCAGGGCAAGAGACAGGCACACACATGCATACACACTGTCGATCCATGAGTCAGAGCAGGCTGCCTTTGGAAGGTCTTTTGATCCACTGTAAGGCTGCCTGCCCACTACACCTCTTCCAGACCAGAGGGCAGCCCAGCCACTGAACAGACCCATGGTGTAGCACAGCGCTAAGCCCCTTTTAGCCCTGCTACNCAGGCACTGCCTATCTCCCCTCTTTTCAGAAAGGAGGGAACTCAGGGAGAAGAGGGGAGCAGCCCAGCCTCGGCGCCTGCAGAAGTTGGAGATGACTTTTCTAACTCTTCTGTATGGATTTGNGTCTCCTGACTCGTACATTCTCCATCAGCACATCCCCCTGTCCCCTCACCTACAGAACACAAGCACTCCTCCTACAAAGTCAGCCTGGAACAGGAACTATGCTGTTGTGCTTCACAGACCCTAATATCTGTCTCTTATACACATCTAGATGTGTCTCATAGCACATGTTACATCTTACAGACGAAGCCAAAGCTGCTTCNTGAAGCTCAAGTTGCTTCATCTGTTGCTAGGAATGGGGTCCTAGGAGTTCCCAGACCCAAATACAAGTTAAAGGGCCCAAGCGAATCCTGNAATAGATCTCTCTCTTGTGGCTGCCCCCCACTTTTCACCTTGTCCCTCAGCTGCTGGTTTCATTTTCCTAGCGGGTGAGATGCCTGATGACTCTTCCAAGTCAAGACCAGCAAGCTCATGACAGTGGCAAGGGACTGCTCTCTGCAGACCTCTGCTTTCAGAGAGTACCCCAACATCCAGATAGCCGCCCATCAATCTGTAATCTACTGAAAACTCAAGCCATTAGACCCCTGCAGTGGACACACTACCACAGCCTCTAATTACTTCCTTGCAGTATCTACACCCCAAACTATTATCAATAAACTCAGAATCTGGGGTGGGGTGTGGCCTGTCCATTCCCTCTGTAACCCTGGCTCCTCTTAAGGTTACTAGAAACGTCAGACTGAAATTATCTGGGAAAGGCCAGGCTTCTGAATGCCTTGGCAAAGACAAAGGGGAAAAAAAAAATCTGTCTCTCTTAAGCGAACAGTTCAACAGCAAAAACTGTTATTAGCTTGGCCATGCACCAGGCAGCCAGCTTTTGGGAGCAACCAAGCTTGCCTGGGCAAGTTCTCGCCAGATTCCATGTGATAAACCAGTTACAACATCAAACATACTGCTGACCTTGGCATTGACTCCCACCTCAAGGAAATACGGAGAATCCCCCCACCTCACTTCAAAATTGAGAACTCCATTTCCCGCATCTGGTCACAAGAGAACTGGCACCTCTTTCCACCTCCTACCGGATACAACCACTGAATGAAGTGTTAGCTGTCATTCACTCCAGCACTGCTTGAGTCTCATGAGCCGGAGTGCCCAGCACCACTTACTAAGAGCTGAGCAGTGACCACTGTGGACAAAGAGGCTCAGGGGCTCTTGGTGTTTGAAGGTGTAGCATGTGTGGTTTTAGCTGTAATTTTGTGGTTAGCATGAATGCAGACCTCTTGCCCAGCAATCGAGGATGACCATGGCTTAAATGACAACAACCTTCCCACTCCCATCTGTGCACCCACCACAAATGAGGGACTCACAAACACAATCCCTCCTAAGAGCCATGGTGGAAAAAAAATCACACCTTGATACAGTAAAAGAATGCATTGGAGATCGTGGGCAGGTAAGCAGACAGAGAAAGGAGAAGCNGGGGTTTCTGGGCTGAGGGCTGGAGACTGAATCCCGAGCACCTGAGCACAGGGGTGGACAGAACAGACCAATGTAGGAGCCACCACAGCACTGAGTGGAATTCTCCACACTTGGGGACAGAAGACCACTGGCACTGGCCAGCACACAGCTCCAGGTATCCCTGGAAAAAAATCCTGGCAATTCAAGATCTGAACTTAAGACCACGGAGGAGCCCACAGGAACAGCCCAGACTTATGCATATGCACACACACACACACACACACACAGAGACACACACACATATTTGCACATAGTACTCATGTATGTGCATACAGACACATGTATACTTACTCATATTAACACACATGTGCTCATGCTCACTCAAGCGAGCTCCCTCTAACTCGTGATAAGCCTCCAATGCCCCTGGCAGAATCCCAACTCTGCTAATTACATCAGACCCACCTTTCACCCCTCCCACCAGCTGCAATTAGCCCTGTATCTTGACTTCCTGCTGCTCTGGGGTGAGGGGGAAAGCCAGCTGCTCCCTCTGCCCAACCCCGGAAATGCTGGTTTCAGAAGTGTCTCAAGCAACCCAGTCCCTGCTTCTTGGGGCTCCAGGCTGATATGAAAGCAGGGTCAGCCCTTNCAGGATGCTCTGGGAAGCAACGCTCCCAGCCTGGCCCACTACGCTCAGGCCCCAGCTTAGCACCTGGCTGCACCCACACGGACCTACCCATGGCAAGTCACCTCTCTACACAGACTCCAGAAGCTTGGCTTTCAGAAAGAAGTTTCTCAAGGCAGCCAACAACTAAGGAAAAACATGCTGCTTTCTGGGGCTGAAGTTTCCTCCTTCATAAGTCTCAGTTTCTTAACCTGTAAAATGGGCCCAGCAACTTCTTCCTCTTGAGGATGTGGCTGTCATGAACGAGGCAGCCCTGGTCTCAAGGGAAGGCTAAGCTCCCTCCTGCTTGGTCTTAGCCTTTTGATCCCACTTTGAGTTTGTTCCACATTCCTGTTGCTATTCAATCGGTCTTGACAGCATCTGAGCTGACAACAAAAAGGTGAGGAGACGAAAAGGAGAGGGGGGAGGGGAGAGAGAGAATGGAAATCAAATTCCAGGTAGCCCTCACATCCTGCCTCCCCAGAGGTTTGGGAATCTGGCAAGTCCCCAGGGCCAGGGCCCCAAAACCTCCACCCCTGGTCAACAACAGAGCTCCAAAGCTGCAGGGACCAGCAGGCCAGGGAGAGAGAACACCAGAGCCGGGAACCAAAGGAGAAGAGGCTGCCTGTGGCCTTAAAGGCAACCACGTCCAGCAGTTAGCTCCCCAGCTCCTGCCGTGCCCTCACGGCTGAGATGGAACAGATCCCCTGTAGAGTCTAGCTTTCTTCAGCCAGGAATCTCAGTGGAGCTGGGTCCACAGCCCACAGCTGAGGAAGCCCACAAGCTCCATGCATGCCGGCTCAGTTCCTAGCGATTGCCCTCTCTGCTGACCACGGNGTCCTCTGGTTTCTGCTGTACCTTGGGGCTCCTGGTCTTCACACTAGGGAGCCCTGCTTGTTCCAGGTTCCTGGGCACATCAGCCACAGACCCCGGGTGAGCACCAACCACAGAGACCTTCACTTCTCGGGCTGGTGGGCTGAGTCCTGGCAATCAATCACCTTGTCTTCTGCCCTGGCCTTGGTGTAGGCCACATGACCAGCCCCACCTCTGCCCCCTGCCAGTGTCAATTCCCCACCATTCATTCTCCACATAGGTGCCTGAGTTTCATCTCAGTCCTTTTCTGGGTGTTCTGGGTGTGTGTGGGTTGGAGGGGTGCAACTCAGTGGTAGAGTGCTTGANGAGGAGCATATGAGGTTCTGGGTTTGATCTCTAGTAAAACAAACTAGCAAAACACTCAAGACGCCCAAATCCATCAGGATGAAGTTCACATTCACTAGCATGGCACACCAAGTGCTTCATCTCCAGGGGCCCCACCCTTACCCCTGCCCCAAATCCCTAGTCTTCAGCCTGCTTCACACCCATCTTTCATGTGCCTCCCAGGACACCCCTCCACTAGTCTGGCTTCCTCAAGGCATAGGGCATGCAGGCTAAGTGCCACCCCCTAAAGAAAGCCATCAGTCAGGGTCCTCATCCTTCCTGGCCTGTGACAAGCTACAACAATGTTGATCTGATCTCCCTCCCATAGTATCTCGGGTATGAACAACAGCCAGGAAGAAACACACAGCAAAGAACCCATCACACACACCCCAGCCACACCCACCTCTGGGCCACCAGGGCTTCCTGTCTTGCATTTCATCACTCTGCATACACCCGTGTGGGAGCAGGGGCCAGGAAGAGGAAAGGAGGGGCCCATGCACACTGCTATCCTCACTCACTTCCCCAGATGCTCTTGAACTTTCAGCTAACTGCCAGTATTCACACCGAAGTCCACAGGTAAATAAAGGGTTCCACTGACCACAGGACAGAGCCCGGTCCTGCTGCCTGGGACCCTAAGATCTCTCCNCTCCTCCAACATCCCCAAACCGCCTTCAATGGGTTCCATATTAGGGAGGGAGTCCACGCAGACAGACTGGCAGGGCCGATCTCAGGCACATGGTGTAGCTCAGGAGCAGTGTCTGCCTAGCATGAGTGAGGCATCAGCTTTTGCAAAGTGAGCAAGCAAACAAACATCCACCCCAGAACTTTGGGCTTGGGGNAGGGGACACAGACATCTCCAGTGTTCAGCAGCAGCCGCACAGAACGCTGCGCCTTTCAAACAGGGCGGTAGCCACAACCGTGAAAGGCACAAAAAGGCAATTCACCAGGAAAAAAGACAAGGTCTATAAATAGGGTACTTGTAGCACTAAGGAGCAAACACCCCTGAAGTATTCATGTCCTTTGACCTAGCAACTCCCTGACAGGAATTTACCCTGAGGAAATGAAAAACGTAGTTGCTGCAACATTTATGTTCAGGGTGGTACTGCTCATAATTCAGAAACAGGGATATCGGAAGTGTCACTGACAGTACAGCCACATAAAACATCACACGGGCGCTGATACTCATACAAATAAATGTTTAATGGCAAGGGGAAAACACTCACTCCTTCATAAATGAAAAAAGGGAACAAATAGGTTACACACAGGCATCGGGAGTTATGAACCACACAGACAAAGAAAGCAAAGGGAAACACCAAATGTTGACGGTGGGCANCCCCAGGTGGGGAGGAGACNATGGGCCAACTAAATTCCTTTTCCATTTCCTAACCTGGAGTAAAGAAACATTTTCAGGATCAAAAGCATTATCTGTAANTTCCTNAGCTGGCTAATCAAGAGGACAAGCCTCCTCCTTAGTCTTTCAAGTCGGCAGCGGGGAAGGTAATTTCTCTGCAGAGCCAATGTAATGTGTTATTCATGAAGCAAGTTCTGTGTGTGCCTGGATTTCTCTACCCTTCAGCCAGCTAAGGAAACACTACTTTAGATCCTAAGCCACACNACACAGAGCTGAGTGAGATTAACATGCTGCCGCCACCACCAATGCTGANTATCTACTGCCTTCTATTCTTCTTGTATTTTGTTNGGTTTTCGAGACAGGGTTTCTCTGTGTAGCCCTGGGCTGTCCTGGAACTCACTCTGTAGACCAGGCTGGCCTCGAACTCACAGAGATCTGCCTGCCTCTGCCTCCCAAGTGCTGGGATTAAAGGCGTGCGCCACCACAGTCCGACCTTTTCATATTTTTTTAAGAACAAGTCTCCTGCAGCCCAGGCTGCCCCTCAAACTGTGTATATAGCCAAAGATGCTCCAAGGCTTGCTCCCCCTGTGCTCCATCTTCCAAATACTAAGATTACAGGTGTGGACCACCCTGCCTGACTCTGATCTTACTTTTGACAGTGTTTCATTACAGCCAGCAAGACNGCCCTGTGTGTAAGGGCACTTGCTNNCAAGCCTACCCANNTGGTGGGAGGGGAGAACTGGCTCTCAAAAGTTGTCCTCTGACACTGTGGTACACATGCACACACACTAACTTGAGAAAAACATGTTTCATTCTTCCAACTGTTCACTTTCTCAAGACACTTCTCCTTCGCAGCAGCTGTCGTATGCTTATCTAACATAACCACCGAAGAGAGCTGGCTAAGGCAGAGTTGGAGCGGCATCTACCACTTACCATCTACCAATTACAGAGGTAAAAGGTCACACAAGACAGAACTGAAAATGCAGCTCAGGCACGGCAATTGCCTAGCATGGTCAAGGCCCTGCACTTCAAGAAAACGGAGCTACAGGCAGCACAGCCACTGGGAGCACTTGTTGCTCGTGCAGAAGAACCATGTCTGATTCCCAGTGCCCAAACAGCCTCTCACAAAGTCCCTGTAACTCCACTCCCAGGNATCCAATTCTCTCTCTTGGCCTCCACAGCACCAGGCATGCACATGATACATTGCCATACATGCAGGGAAAACATACNTGGAAATAATAATATTAAAAGGTATCTTCCAAAAAGCACCCCAAACAAAGGAAGGAGCAACAGTTGTTCTCGGTTGGATGGCTTTGTTAGACAGTCTCATTGTGCNGCCTATGCTGTCCTCAAACTCTCTCTATACAGCCCAGGCTGGTCTCAAGCTCTCTATCCCCCTGCTTCTGCCTCCCCAGGGCTGAGATCAGAGGCACGCGCTACCTAGCTGGGAATGGCATGTGGGTCATTCCATCCCACTCTCTGGGCTACTTTCCAACAGGGAAGCTGGGCAGTGGTTCCTTGGGAAAATGCCCATTGAATACCCTTCACATAAATAAGCTACAGTGCTACACTAGAAGGAGAAAGGGCAGGATGTGCAGTTACACTTATGGCATGCCCACGACNGCACAAAACAAAACCCATTCTCTCACCAACACGGAGGAAACACTAAACACGGTCGGCGATTGTCTCTGGTGGAGGGCTGGCGTGCTGGCTGCCTTCAAGGTACTTGTTTGTCAAGTTCTTTACACAGACCAAGTATTCTTCTAACATGAGAACCGAATTTCTGTTCCCCATAAATCAGAAGGAAAGAATACACAAAACACTGTGCCCAGGTAACGCGCCAGCCATGAATGCACACATCTCACCAGCTCTTTCCAGGCTGGCAGGACGAAGGGACAGTGACCCTTTGTCACTCCCTGCAAGTGCTTATGTATATACACTTTGCTTAGCTGGAGCTAGACAGTCACCCAATGCCATTCCCACTCTCAAGGAACTAAGAGATGACAACAACACAGGACCCTCTTTGCCACCAGAGTCCTTCTGGTTGCCCAGCTCTTCCTTTGTGTGACAGTTTCTGGAANGCTACGCAGCAACCACCTCTCAGTCCTACAGTCTTCAGACCTTTCACCCATCCAGACCTGGTCCCTCACAGCTACTGATCACTGGCAGCAGGGGGCCCACTGGGCAGGATNCTGCTGCACCTATGCCTTGAGACCACCCTGAATCCTGACTCTGTCTCCCTCACACTTGTTCTGCTCAGCTGTGACTCACATCAACTTTAAGATGCAGGGTCACCTTCCCAGTAAACATGCTGCTCCCAACAGTAAGGGACAGAACTCTTTAGAGACTCCAAGACCGGCTCTACCCAGACTCTGTCCCTTCCTTCACCACCTTCCTGGGACCCTACAAACTNGAAAACTCAGTCACTCAGAGAATTCNACTCTGGTGGCATCTCCTCCAAGTCTCCCCTACTTCATGCCACAGACTGNGTAGGGACCTTGTCTCTGGAATGCTCAGGACCACCTGTTTCCTCTGGCACGGCTTGTTACAAATGGCACCTGCAGACACTGACTGTCCTGTCGGCCAGTGTAGCCCCCAGGCCTCTCACCACAGAGAGCACCACTGCCTCCAACCAGCTGGCATAAAGACACACGAGCGGAAATGCCCCTGCTTACAGCACACCCAGCCACAAGTGTAGCTCCCATTAGCCTAGAGAATGAAGCTACTGGGCTCTCAGGCATCTCCCTAAGCTGCTAGCCCATTCCTTAGACACCTGCAGCTAAAGGGATGGGACTGGTTGGGAGCCTCTGGAAGCTATGCTCAGATCTCAGAGTCAAAAACAGTGGTCTGAATATTCGTGTGTGTGTGTGTGTACCTAGGGACCAAAGGTCAACCTCACGTGTTGATCCACAGTAGTCATCCACTTTGTTGAGACAGGGTCTCAGTCTGGGATCTGAGGCTTACCAATGAGGCTAGGCTGGCTGGCCAGTGAGTCCTAGGGATCCTTCTGTCTCTGCTGCCCAAGTACTGGGATTACAAGTGCCCACCACCATGCCTGGATTTTTTTAAACACTGAGTATGAGGATCAAACTCAGGTCTTCATGCTTACACATTAAGTATTTTACTGANTGAGCNATCTCTCCACCCTATTCTTTTTGTTTTGAGGTATGCTTGTGTGTGTGTGTGTTCACAGGTGTGGGGATACACANGTGCCACAGCCACCTTTTTACAGTCTGTGTACACAGTACAGCTCACNTCCCNTGATGGGAGGAGAGACACAATCATGACAGAATACCCAAGACACTGGCCACTTCTTCCCTCTCCCAACCCATTTCAAATCCATATTGAAGAGAAGCCAAGGATCCTGCAACACCCACAGTCCTTGGTAGGACCTNGGCCCAGGGCAAGCCCAAGCCACAGCACCTCGGCCATTTGTCTCTCAGCTGACTCAACTCAGCAGTCAAGGCAGAGGGGAGCCTTAGCTAACAGGGGGTCCTCAGGTAGGCAGAGACCTCACCACATCTGCAAAGACCCCTGATTCCCAGCACCAGGACTCAGTACAGACCAGGAAACTGAAGGGGCAGTCTGGCCACAGGTCTGGTGAAACCCTGGCACAAAGAATGGCTCTCTAACCACCACATCAAGAGTGCCTGGTTTCACCTGGAGTGTCATGAGATCTCATGTCAGAAGGCAGCTCCACCACTAAGCNGAGACTCAAAAGCCAGGGGTCCGAGGTCCCCAGCTGCAGCTCACTTCCCACCAGGGCTGGCCATGTAGCACAAGAGCTCACGAACATTCTCCGAGTACCACCCTGACCCACCCAGCACATCTGTTCAAACACAGCAAGCAGTGTACAGTGGAACCGTCACTCCATAAGCCCAGGTTCCTGGNGGCCTAGAAGCACAATAGTTCCATTTCTGGCCCCTATAGTTCCACCCCTCAGCCTGAGTGTGGCTCCTGCACAAGAGCTACTGAGCCAGAGGCATGGACCATGTGGCCCTTCCAGAGAGTCCCCAAGTGACACACNGAGAACAGGCTGTGAACCAAGGCCCTCCAGGACCTCATGGCATTCAGAATGAACCAATCTGAAAAGCAAGAGNCCCCTGCTCCCCCTGAACAGATACCCCACAGCAGGGCTAATGCAAAAGCACCAAGGGTCAGTAGCCAATTTACTCTGGCTTCTTTTGGGAATCCATTTGAGGGGCCCACTGCAAACACATGGGAANTCACTCAAGGGGCCTCTGTATACCTCACTTGANGGGACTTTCTGCACACATGTNGGAACTCGAGAGGCCCCACTGCAGACTTGTGGGAACCCCTGGGCCAGCAGAGCAGCCTCACCTGGTAGTAGGTCTTGATGTTTCTCACCAGGATACTCAGGTTCTGGATGCGTAGGTTCACGTCATTGTTAACATGCTTGTTGATACGCTGATTGTTGGGCCTGGGGTCTCTAGAGTAAGAAACAGAGTGAAAGTCACACCTCCAGGCATTCANTGTACNGCCTTCCCCAGCAGAGAACCAGTGTTCTGTTTCATTATCCCAGTTATTCCTTTGGTGGCCATGAGGCTGTGACACCNTAGTTCAANTCAAATTCTAAGTCTGCTCACAGCTGTGCCAGAACCCTACATGACCCATCATCTCTGCTGCCTCACCCAGACCCCTGCCAAACACAGCCCTTCTCAATACTGTTCCTATTTCCACTGTTGAGNGNACCACAAGGGACATCCAAGTGTCAACACTGTGAAAACCAACAAACAGATACATAAAAACCTATGATAACCTATCCCAAACTGTATTTTAGTATTAAAAAGCCAAGCAAAGAAAAATATGTGAAATATCAAGAAAAATAGGGGCTGGAGAGATGGCTCAGCAGTTAAGANCACTAGCTGCTCTTCCAGAGGTCCTGGGTTCCATCCCCAGCAACTACATGGTGACTCACAACCGTCTATAAGTGAAGTCCCATGGGATACCCTTTTCTAGTGTGCAAACACACATGTAGATAATACACCTATAAACATAAAATAAATAGATCTTTTTTTTTTAAAAAAGGAAAGAAAAATACAAAACAGGGGGCGGGGGGGGGCATGTTTTATGACCTTAAGAATCATTGTTCCACTCAGCTCAGGTCTCCCTGCCATCTGGACTTAGGCGGGTCCTACTCATGATCTGTACTCCAGGGACACAATGGTGTCTTGACAACCTGACGTTCAGGTCTAGGCTATGACCGGGGTACCATCACACCCCACAAGAAAAGCTAAGTGTGGGAAATCCCCATGTCATTCATTTTCCAACCTCAGGCGAAACTCAGGTCTGGCTGTAAAGGAATTAGATGTCAGCTCAACTGATTTACAACTTGGCTCATCTACATGCAGGACAGTCCCCCAAATCCTCAGTGTGGGAAATGTCTGCCAAGATGAGCGAAATGGAAAGGGGAGCCTGCTTTTCATAGCAAAGACCTCCCTTCCATCCGATGTCCCAAGGCACAACCAAGGATAAAGGGCAGGGAACTCACAGGCCAGTCTTCCCAGTTTCATCTGTCAGCCAAGCTCTGTGATAAAGACGCAGAGCCTCCTCCGGGCTGGTNGGGAGCTACAGAAATAATTCTTTGGGCTATCTGGTTCATTCAGGNCACATTAACAGAAGTTGGAGAAATAGAAGGGAAATCCTGATCATTTCAAATGTCTTTGGAAGCACAAGGCTTTTTTGTAAGGCAAGCTGTTTAACGGTCAACCTTTGAGTAAATATTTGACATATACTGTCTCCACACCATGCCCTGAGCAGGCGAACCCTCCCACATGCACTCAACAGCCCCTGACTTCATATAGGCCTTTCATAGCTACTCAAACAGCCACGTAGGTCCCCTAAGGGGAACCAAGCAAACTGTTTTCAGCTGTCAGGTGACAATATTCCTCAATGTCCCCACACCATGATGGAGTCTAGTGAAACCATTTACCCAGTTAGGCTTCTAGGGCCCTTCATTACCAAGGAAATAAAGGCCTACAGTCCCACTAAAATTAACTTAGCAAAGAGACAGCATTCTGTATTTCAACTGTCAAGGCATTTTAGCTACAGAAGCCTTCCTAATGTGACAAAGCAAGGAGCTATCTTAAGGAATGANCAGCGGTTTCAAAGGACCAAACACGCGAATCTGTGAGAAGCTGCAGGCTTTCCTAATTTCTTATTGGAGGGGAGTTAGGAATGAACTTGAGGCTGCACACATGCTTGGCAAACACTCACCACCAATCCCTAACCCTTTTTTTTCCTTTTAACTTCTGAGATAGANTCTCCTTATGTGGCTCAGGCTGGCCTTCAACCTACAATCCTCCTGCCTCAACCTCTGAAATAACTGGGACTGCAGGTGTTAGGATGCGCAACTGTTTCATTATTTCAATCCTGAATTTCTTTTCTTTGAGACAGGGTTTTATGTAGCCCAGGCTGCCTTAAACTTCTGATCCTCCTGCCTCTATTTCCTGCCAAGATTCCAAGAGTGTACCACCACACCTACTATGTGCAATGCCAGGGACCCAGAGCACGAGAATACCAGGCAACCATTTACCAGTGGAGCCACATCTACGGCCTCTAGATTTCATCTACATCAGAGGGGCCACTTCAGGAGTACCAGGTACCCAAAGCGTCAGTATGCACCACTGACAGCCACTCACTTGCAAACGCTCTGCACACACCCGGGACCTGGGATGCAGAGCCATGTCTGCTTTTGTTCTCCCCAGGCACGGGAAGAAACAGCTAATTGACAGAACACTAGAAAAGAACCCTGACATCAGTTATATGACTAATTAGACTAATTATCATGATCATTAGCAGTCCCTCAGTTAACCAAGTCTCTCAGGGTAAAGAGCACTTATTAGGAAA
This sequence comes from Neotoma lepida, assembly GCA_001675575.1. Classification (NCBI taxonomy): domain Eukaryota; kingdom Metazoa; phylum Chordata; class Mammalia; order Rodentia; family Cricetidae; genus Neotoma; species Neotoma lepida. Next base: position 92,142 of record LZPO01017343.1, on the reverse strand, counting down.
TAAACCAAAAGTTGCAGCATTGCTTAAGGAAGGCAAATCAGCTTTCTATCCACTCAGTGCCCCACACTGGCTGCTAGAAATGGGGGTCAGAGGCCCAGGGGGTCACAAGAACCTGAATAAGCAATAAGGTGTGGTGAATTTACCACCATCCTAGCAAGGGCAAAAAGTCGACAGCAGGCAGAGCCCCTAGTCCACTGAGGCTTCTTCACAAGCACAGATGCGCACCACTGTGCATATACAGACACAGACACAGATACACACACACACACACACACACACACACACTCCCCCACACCACACTAATGACATCTGGACATTAATCTGCACCATCTTGCTTAACCCGCCCCATATCTACAAAATTCTACTCCTTTATCACAGATGAAGAAATCAAGGCTCAGAGCATGGAGAAATTTGCCCAGTGTAGCAGAACTAGTGAGTGGTGGAAGCTAGCTAGCAATGCCTGAAGTTAGCAAGGCTTCCCCAGTTTCCTATCAGTCCTCACAGACAAGAGAAACACAGTCTGCGCTACAGACCACTNGATGGACTCTCCCACTCAGGAATCCTAGCCCTGGGCCTCCCCTGAAAGCTGAGCCTGCGGGGCTTTCCCGCTTCCAGGGGGGCCTGATGTCAGAGAGGCCAGGGCCAAGAGACTACTCCAGCCTTCTAGGGTTGCCATAGACAATGGCCAGGTGCAGTCACGTGACCACAGCCAGCCTCCAGATGGCACTGAAGTGTTAGGTAACAGCCTCTTATCTCAGGCCACCCCAAACCAGTCAGCCACACTGCTCTGCCATTTCCAAAGGCCACCGCCTCCCAACTGGGGAGAATTTATCAAAAATAGCACAGCAGCGGTCTCCAAGCACCCACCCAACACAGGAGATAACACCCACCCACTGATCACGACCTGATCCTTAGGNTGACATTGCTCTGCTGGGCAGAAGGGGGAGNCTAAGGCCCGGCTGAAGTCAGTCAAGTGTTAGGCTGGACCTTGGACTCAGCCTATACATCACCAGGAAAAGACCAAGGCCAAGAATCGTGTGGTTTTTAGAGACTGACACAGGGAAAGGAGATTTGCAGAGGGGCTGGTGAGATGGGCTCAGCAGGAAGTCTGGCCACTGACCGCCAGGTCTGAGTTCAACCCAGGATCCTCATCGCTGAAGGAGAGAATCA
>LZPO01017343.1:65136-77002 GCA_001675575.1 Neotoma lepida | reverse complement strand
CCTGCCTCTGCCTCCCGAGTGCTGGGATTAAAGGCATGCGCCACCACTGCCCGGCCTAAACTATCTTTTTTAAAAAAGCAGATCTATAGTGAAATGAATTATCTCTTATAATTTATAATACTCTAAAGTTTCTTCTTACAGTGTTGCCTCCAAGATTCACCTGCCTCAGCTTCCCAAACGCTGGGATTATATGCACTCTCATGCTCAGCATATTCTAAAGTTCCTGATCTTACTGAGGAATAAGCAGCAAAGATAGAAGCACAAACTGACTGGGCACTCAAAGTATATCCACAATCACATCCTCTCCTGGGTATGTAAATTTTACTCATTTGCAACTATAAAGTATGTTCCATTTTTTCAATTTAAAAAAGTGAGGGTTCTGGAACCCCGACATTCTCATTTCCTTGCAATCATCTTAGTATAGTATGTCTAACAATGAAGATCCTATTCAGGAATACATTTTTCTGGTGGTAATGGAACTAAAAATGGAAACTGCNCCACCCCACTCTACCACTAAGCTACATCCCCAGACCCCAAAACACTTTTAATAAGGTGCCACCTAATGGTCCTTGGGTATTTATTATGTATCACCGCTTACAGCTTAAACTGGTATTCCAAAGGGCGTATGTTAAAAAAAAACAAAGAAAGAAAAGAAACATACAATTAATACAATTTCTCTTACTCTTCACTTTTCTTTTTATTATTCAAAAGTCAAGTATTACTTTTAAATCATCCATCCTCAATTTTGATTTAATGTACCGTCATTTCTCCAAGATAAGAAATTTCTCAATCTCTTTGGAATACTAATTTCATGTTTCCAGGTTTAACAAAACTGTCGAAGTTTTAAATTCCACTCTATTTCCCTGAAATCTCAAGACAGATGCTGATGCAAATTTTAATATAAAATATTTAGTCACAAAATAGTATTGCTTTTTTATGCACATAGTTGTAAGATTACTTTGCTTTTGTCAATAAAAACTATACCATCTTTCATAAAACTCTAAACAAATTAAGAACTGTGATGTAGAACACAAATTACACATGTAAAGCAGGTGCCAGCACGTTAGGCTATATTACATCAGAAATGTTTTAATGGTCCCAAATATATATATTCAACAACTAATCATACACTCAGGGAGAAAAACAAAACAGAAACAAACGGAAACAAAAAGAAAAATTATGACACCAATGACCACATCTAGAATTCCACTCAATCTTTAATCAAGTAGGGACAAATCCCCACCTTTAAAAAAAAAATCTGCAGTTTGAAGGGCAAAGGGAACAGATTAAAAAAAGAGGATACTTTATTTTGCCCCTCCCCCACAGAGGTTTTCCAAACCTGTTGTAGCTTGACTAAAATGTTCAGAATGTTCAGATTTTAAAGGCAGGTCTCTTTAAACAAAGAAACTGCTGGCATTCTTTACTAGTGAGGAACTATGGCAGAAAGACCCATTCTTCTACATCTCAAACATGGTCCAAGAAAGCAAGTTCTGATTGTAGCAACTGACAGTCAATCCAGAGTTCACTGACAAAACCCCTGCCCTGTTGGCTTTTGATTTCCATTTCCTTCCCTGAGAAAAGGGCAATGTGTGGTCCAAGCTGGAGAGCTCACAGGCTTATGTCTTCCCCCTAACTGCACAGCATCCCCTCCTCCTGCTCCATTGAATTGGCACTTGATGAGCAGAAGTCCAGTGTGCTGCTGATTTTTGTCAGTCACTCACAAGAGACCACTGCGCTTTGATGTGGATTTTGTAGGGGGGGGGGGTAAAGAACCAGTTTTGTCAACAGGTACTGATCACAGGCAGCTGCTATTAGGACTCAAATTTTGCTTTCTTTGACAGCGGTAGCGTGTCTTCCTTGTCTTCATCCTCATCATCATCTTCATCATCATCGGGATAATCTACCAGACCCACGAGTCCTCCCTGTTCAGAAATAAGTATTATTTAAAGAAAAAAACACTGCATTTGAAAATACCTGTGTTAAGCCCATAAAAAGTATAGGTCTATGGTAGCATGCTGAAAGCCATTCATTATTTTTATATGTATTTTAAATGTTCTTATTTTTGTAAGGTTCTTTTAAGCCATTAAAAATTAAAACAGCAACAACAAAAAATAATACACTACTAGAAAACCATCCAGTTAACAAATACCACTGAAAAATGACTTAGGACTAATAGTTTTTTAATGGCACTGGGGACTGAACCCAGGGCTTCATACGTCTCAAGCCAAGGGTTCTACTACTGCTACACGCCCAGCCTTCATCTTTACCTTTGACCAGGGTCTCACTTAAGCTGCCAGCAGGCCTTGCGTTAGCAGTCTTCCTTTCTCAGTCTCCAGAGTAGCGAGGCTTATTNGCCTGNACTACAATGTCTGGCTCAAATTTATTTCAAAATAAAGTCTAAAATGGTATTAAAATGAAGGCAGATAGGAAAGTAGTTCTATTATGTCATTATCTCTTCTAGATTTCCTTTTTAGCCTGCTTCTCCACAATAAACTGCTACAGTACAACTTGAATGGCTGTGAAAATCCGTAGTACTCTGCTCACAGCCTATGCCTTCATCTCAACATCTCTGACTCAGCCTTAGCCCTGAGGGATCTCCTGCCAGTGTCAGATGAAATGAGACTGTGGGATCAGTGAGATGGCATAGCAGGTAAGGGGACTTTCTAACAAGCCCAATGACCTAAGCTCGATACACATGGTGCAAGCAAGGAGAGCTAATTCCTTCAAGTTGCCCTCTGACCCCCACACGTGCTGTGATATGTCCACACACACAAACGTATTTTTTAAAAAGAACAAAAGGAGAGATTGGATGGCACTATGAATTAGACCAACATTATACCAGTCTTAATTAGTCTGGTCTAACTGCTATTAGTTTTATGTGCATTGGGGGAAGGCATGCTGAAGTAGCAAAAGCCACCAAAATAAATGCTTTTATTAAAGAGTTCTCTACATATTTAGTATCAAAATTTTATTCCTTCTTATATGAAATGTTAGTGATAGTAGATAGTTACCTAAAACACAAAACAAAACCAGTCAACAAACAAACAACTCCTGCTTCCCCTCCCAAGTTTTGAGCTGGGTTCTAATTGGGAAAGGTAATAAAGATTATGAACTTGTAGTTCATAAGTGAAAAACACCAAAGACAGACTAAATTTTACATTGGACACGTGAGGTGAGTTCAGGTAGTGGTTGTGATGAGGTCTCACCCTCTAGTCCACAGCATTTAGCTAGTTCTAGAAAAGAGAACCAAAGAGTAAAACCCAGGCACACTGACCACCAAGAAAATTTAAAACATGGTAGAAAAGGGCCAGCATGTGGGGAGTGACAAGTATACCTTTGTGGTAATAGCTGCNGTCTGAGATGTACTCTTAGGGATGGATCCAGGAGAGCCTGGAGAGCCTGGGGACCCAGGTGACCCTGGAGAGCCAGGCAGGCTTGCTGCCGACGACTGGCTGCTGAGGTTAGTCTTTGTCCCACTAGACAGGGAGAGTTTGAAACTTGGGCTCTGTCGTCCAGAAAGATTAGTTTTCAGAAGCACCTCCTTTTCTTCACTTTCTTTCACTAAAAAGGAGAGTGTAAAATAGTTGTCACTCATAATTCCTCCAAATGAAGTGACACTAAAAAAAACAACCAGCTTACTTCTTTGCCCAAGAGTAACTCTGATGTCCAACCTATGAACAAAGCCTATCCAAGTACTAAATGCTATTATCCAGCAAATTTTATAATGCAGAATTATGACCTTTGGTATCACATTTAATATTTGTACCCTCCATCAGACTATTTTCCTTAAACTAAGAAAACTCATCATACACCTTCACAGTCAGCAATTCAGCCATGTCCTGTAGGTCTCTGAATTGTCATCGTATATTCTGAGTATTTTCTCAAGAAATAAAGAAAAGACCTGGACTGAGAGAGCCTCACTTTCCCTTGCCCACTGTTTCAACATACATTTCTTCCTTTCCATGAATTTACTTATTGGATCCATGATATCATCATCATTCTTAGTTTTGTCAGATGGAGACACCACAGCTTCTCCATCTTCCATGTCATCTTCATCTGTGTTAAACCACATCTCTTCTTCATCTTCTAGAGTTCTGGCATCTCGTCGATATCGATGATTCCTCAAGATGGACCGCATGCTAGGAGAAAATGGAAGGCCATAAGAGACGGAGATGAACAAGGTACTGAGCCTGATCCCTGACACCACCAAAACCAAATACCAAATCACACTGGAACAAATACATAAAAAAAGACAGACCCAATCAAATCTAACATAAACTAGTATAATCAAACTTTGTATTTCTAAAATAGTAACTGTTATAGCTCAATTATTAAACCTGTTAACATTGGGAGCTAAGTAATTATTGCACAGATTATAAATCATACTATAAAGGCTAGAGATAGCACAGGAGTTAGGACATGTGTTAACTCCCAGCATCCAACAGCTGCTCACAACTTGTTTCTTGTTTCTCCAGTCCCAGGAATCCAGCACCCTCTCCTGTCCTCATTGGCTATCAGGCATGCACCTGGTAGGTACACAGATATACATGCAGACAAACCATATATATATATATATTAAGAAATTAATGGGGCCAGATGGTGGTNGCGCATGCCTTTAATCCCAGGACTTGAGAGACAGAGGAAGAGACAGGCGGATCTCTGTGAGTTTGAGGTCAGCCTGATGCGGATATCTTTCAGTACACTGAATATGTGTTGCTGATTNGTTGATAAATAAAGCTAGCTGTTAGCCAACGGTNAGGCCGAATAAGGTTAGGCGGGACATTCTAACTGGAGAGAAAGAAAGCAGAGCAGAGCAGACACTGCTAGCCGCCGCCAGGAGAAACAAGGTGTAAAGGTAATGAAAGGCCACAAGCCAGGTGGCAAGTATAGATTTATAGAAATGGGTTAATTTAAGATGTAAGAGCTAGCTAATGAGAAGCTTGAGCCATTAGGCCATAAGCTTATAAATAATATAAGCCTCTGTGTGTTTACTTGGGACTGGACAAAACATTCTTCTACACCAGCCTGGTCTACAAAGCAAGTTCCAGGACGGTTACACTGTTCCACAGAGAAACCCTGTCTTGAAAAACANAACTTGGAAAAAAAAGGAAAAAAAAAAGAATGGGGAAAAAACAACAATCCATACTACAAGTGTGAATCTAGTTATTTAAGAAGGTACATGGATGGTATTTTAAATAATCTATACTTAAAAAATCAACTAAGACAATATTCTGATCACGTAAAACCTCACTGCTGTTATCAGTTGATATTGGTGTTTGAAGATCTTACTTTCAGAAACAAACAAGCAAAACTAGCACAGCTGCCAAAATGGCTTAGAGTAAAAGTGTGTTCTGCTAAGTATGACAAGCCTGAGTTTGAGCCCCAGAACCCACATGCTGAAAGAAGAGAACTAGCTCCTGCAAGTTGTCCTCAAACAACCCCCACCCCCAATCACAGTATACATGTGTGAGCACACATGCATGCATGAAATAAAAACTGTTACAAAGATGACAATGGCAGTTCCTCCACTCCTCACAATTTCTGTGCATGTCTTCTCATCTTNTCTCTACAGCCAACTCAAATACTGCCACGAAAGTCAACGCCACACAATCTACTGCTGAATGAAGAGCATGTCCAAATATGCAGTAACTTACCTGTCGAGTTTGGGGTTGTCTTGCCTTTCTCTTTGTTGCTCAAACCTCAATTTTAATCCTTTAAAAGTTTGCACATAATCTACATCTTCTAGTGCTTTCCAATAATTTTCAATTACATGGGCAGTTAATGATTTTATATCTTCCTACAGAAAAGAATTGTAACAAAATAAATCAGATCCAAAAACACCACTTCAACAAGATAAAATGAGGCATTACTGTAGTAATTCCTAAGACTCACCCAAAGTTTAATTTCATAAAGTTACCATACAATTTAAAAATACAATGAAAACGGGAATAGCATATAATATAATATATATATAATTGCTATACTGGCTCCTTCAATAGTCTTTTGGCGTATCTGGCAATTGTCCACAGGTGTTCCCAGAGTATGTGTCCAAGCCCTACTCTAGTGATTCTGGTTCCCGCAGACTGGATATAGAGGTACACACCTGTAAGCCCAGCACTTATAAGGCTTGAGGCAGGAGAATGGTCATGAGATTGATGCCTGAATTGTAGAGCAAGACCCTCCCTAATCTCAAAAACATACTAAGGAACAGAAAAGGTAAAGTTCTGGAGATGGACTTCTGTGGCAGTTGTGCAGTAACATAAAACTACCACCCTTAGAGGATATATTTTAGAATAATGAAAATGACAAGCATTTAAAGTTCTGTATATCTTATCACAATTCTTTCTTTTGTATGAGACAGGGTCTGAGGATTACACACTGAGCTACCACAGCCAGCATATTTGTACAGGTATTATTTGGGGTTTTTTATTAGTCTGAATTGAATTACTTTTAGGTTTTTGGTAGCATGGTTCTTAAAGAAAATCTCTCCACACATTCTCAAGACAAACGACAGATACTCAAGTTTCTCAATTTAAAAACCAAAATCCTAATANAAGAAGACAGAACCTACCACTCTAATAAATTCAAACATTTCTATTATGGCAGAGTTCATCAGATTGTAACGAGATCCATTGTTGAGAAATGCTTTGACTACAGGTTCAAATAAAAAACTTTTCATTATGTAGCGGTTATAAAATTCATCCTTTAATCCAATGATTTTTCTCTTAAATCGGAGGGCACCTGAAACACAGAGGCATTGCTGTTTAATGTTCTATATCTCTGGGTCAACAAACATCAGAACTTATTAACAGATAGCAGTATTCTCCATTTTTACCTGTGTGCAGGTATGTGAACCTGAACACAGGGATTTTAAGAGTGCTGTAAGAAAAGGCATTCTCAAACAGTGTACGATGGTAGGTTGTGGAATTCATGCCTATAATCCCAACACTTGGGAGGCTGAGTTCAAGGGCCAGTGGGGGATAGATACATAGTGAGATCTAGGACATCCTGGGCTATGATGTGAGCCCCCCCCAACAAAGGGTAGTGTATGTTATCATAGAACACAAGTCTTAGAAGCCAGAAAAGTTCTGGTAACACATCAATCACTATTGGCTAAAATGTAATTTATAGCTAAGGTAAGGACTGAGATTTTACTTAAGGGGACAATTTTTTCATCATACCACTTTGAATACATTTAAAATCACCTATAAAAAAAAAAAGCACTGTTTTTTTTGTTAGGGCAATCCACTGTATTGTAACTTGATTTTCAAATTTTTGGATACTCGTACTATTTTATAGAGTTCATGGATTTATACTGGTTTATGTGTAGATGTGGTTAAAAAAAGACAACAAACCACAAAAATCTGCATGCCCCCAGAATTGTCTTCCCATGGTTTAGATATAAATTTAGGTTCTTTTAAGCGAGTATGCTTTTTAATTTTCCCTTAGTTTTCCTTTTAATAATTAGGCTTTAACTTACAGATTAGCAGATATATATTTGTATCTTGAGGTATGGGGAGTTACTTAAGTCACCATTCATCAAGATCCAAATATACTCAGACAGCTAGACTTCAGCAAAACCCTCTTTAACCTATATGGAATTATCAGTAAGTTAATGCCCCAATTACTGTAAACAGTTCAAAAAAGCATACTCACTTCACGCAGTCACATCGTCTTCGGTTGGCAAGATTAAATATTGTGTTTGTATTTTGGTTTCTTTGGAGATCATGGAAGTGGCTCGTTAAATTGCCAATTTGTTATTAATCAAGTCCTTCATGAGCAGGTAGCCAGGCAACCATGCTGACACGGTTTCTGGGTGGGAAGGCAGAGGAGTAAAGCAGCTCAATTTTTCTTCAGTTGGCACAAAGAGGTCCACAAGTGAACGCCCAATTAGGTACAGTTGGTTAGAAACTGCCCTAACAATCCAACTTATTTAAGAGTGTATCTTCATAAAGAAACACTCTGGGCAGGGAGTTTCAAAATAGTTTAAAGAGTAATAACTGCGTTTTATTTTTTAATCTACTGAAAAAAATTTAAAAACATAAGTATGGTGAAGACATTTTAAGCAGTAGGAGGCATTATTCTGTGTGGTGAGTGAAGGCCTGACAAGGGTTTATTTCTAAAACAGTGATTTTTCTTGTTTTGGGTTAGCTGGCAAAAGAACTTAAGTGAGACAGTTCTACTTGTTTAGATAAAAATCAACACTTAAAAAGCTCATGCTAGTATGTAAACTTTAAAACTTTCAAAAGCAAGAACTCTTATTATTCTAAGGTTGGGTAATCTAACTCTTCAGGCTTTGTGGAGACTTGTGTCCTATCAAAACATCACATTAACCCCGATGCTATATATGCAATTCCTAGGTATGGGAAAAGAATCTATCTTCCCAGAATTCAGCGAGGCCTGAACATGCAGACGACACCCTTAATCCCTTAAAAGCACATCTACCCAGAAAGTGCTGATGTAGATACAAGTAGGTCTAGGTGGGGTTTTTTTTTTTGCCTCCCTCTCTTATTTCCATGTGTCCTGATTTACATCAATAATTGTTTCTGTTTAAAATCACCCCCCCACCTCAACAGCCCTGTATCAAAAATATTCAAATACTATTATTCTTTGCTACTGAACAGCAAGTTGTTTTCCACATTTTACCAGTCAACTCTATAAAGTCCAGTCATTCAAAGGAGATTAGAGAACGCTCCCAGTTATGCCCAATAGGCATAACCACAGCACTTGCAACGTAATGTGCACTCTGGTTCCACTCACAACAGCACTAATTTTCATTACAACAGGCCAGGATTCTCTTGTGTTCAGTTTTGATGACATTTTTTTGTAGTACATGAGATTTCATGGAGTAAGTCTGAGACTCATTACCACATGTGGAACTAATAACAGAAGCTTTGTAGCAAAGCTGTGCTTGCCCCCCTCCTATTGATGCTGGGGATTGAAGCCAGGGCCTTACGATGATGCTAGCATGCCAGGTTAAGCACTCTACCACTGAGCTGCCTCTGACCCTACAATAAGCTTTAAAAGAAATTCTTTCTTTTTATAGAGTTCTGTTTCTGTTTTCCATTTACTATGTGTGGGATGGGGAATGTATGTGCCATGGCTCATATGTGGAGGTTAAGAAAACAGCTTTTAGGAGTTGGTCTTCTCCCACCATGTAGGCTTAAGGGACCAAACTTAGCAGCAAGCTGCTTCTACCCACCAATCCATCTCCCCAGAGCCTGAATTCAATACTTTTTAACAATAATACCCAGTCAACATAAAAGTTCCCAAAGTCTTAAAAAGGCACAGTAAATAGATGAATGGAATTTGTTATCTATCTTGTACTCATTTTAGAAAGGACTGTGGGTCTTATCTACAGACTTGCTTAGTTGTAGTTAAAAGTGATAAATACTAATTAAAAAGCAACATGTAAAATATAAAACTCCTGGGGCTGGAGAGATGGCTCAGCAGTTAAGAGTACTGGCTGCTCTTCCAGAGGTCCTGAGTTCAATTCCCAGCAACCACATGGTGGTTCACAACCATCTATAATGAGATCTGGTGCTCTCTTAAGCCCCTAAACTACATTTAACCACTGTCTTTTCTACTTAAGCAGTGTATTTACTTTATAAAATTCTCTGAGATAGTATACCTAACTTTTTATTTCAATGTATACTTTTCTCAGAAGAACCATAAATCTTTTGTTTGGAGACAGGGTTTCTCCATGTAGCTCTGGCTGTCCTGGAACTCACTCTGTAGACCAGGCTGGCCTTGAACTCAGAGATTCACCTGCCTCTGCCTCCTGAGTGCTGTGCCACCACTACCCATCTTAAAGTTAGTCTTTATTAAGGATTATTACTGATGACTGCTATTGTCTGAGATGCTCTCATCCTAAAGTCTGGGAATAGAGGCCTGCTGTGACGAGTTAGGTTTCAAAGTAACTTGTCCCCTAGTTATAAAATACATATAAAATATACCTAAGATAGAATAGCACAGTTTCCAATATGATCTTCATCATGTAAAATGATTCTCCATGTAGTTCTTACTGGATTATAATAAATTCTTTTTACAACACTACAAGCAAAAAAGACACAGGGAATNCCTAAACTTTTTTTCTAGGCCTTTTCTTTTAGCTTCCATGTCCTGACATTTTCCAGCTGGACTCAACTTTCCGACCTATAGCAAAACACAACCGTCCTATACTTAACATCTTAATTGCACATTCAATTAACGTCATTCTCTCTTATGAACAAGACAATTCAAGTTAACACCTCTGTGAAAACTTCCTGATCTGATTCACTTAGAACAAGTTGTTATTACTATGTTTCTCTAAGTACAGTTCTTATTAAGTTGGATTTTGATTTTCGCCTGACACGCCCCTAATAAACTATGAAAACAAAATTACTAATTATAAATGCCATGTCATTAACTATAAGACATACCTCAGTTTGAGATGATAAATATATAATGATGTGCATCTCAGATTCAATGAAATATAACAGTCGTTTNTGTTTAATCTCTTTTCTCTCTTTTTTCCCTGGAGACAGGGTCTCTTTATGTAGCTATGGCTAGNCCTGAATTTACAGACATAGGCCTGCCTTTGGAGTACCAGATCTATAGGTTGAGTCACCATATCTGGCTATTTTGTTAAAACAAAACTATTTAAACAATATATGTATTCAGTTTTCCTGTTTCATTTCCCAAACTCCTTTCCCCACATACACACAAAACTTTATGGTGACTTGAAAGAACTTGGCCTTGGTAGTATCAGCTCTCCTATGCTAAGTACATGGAGAAATGTTTTTATGTGTACCATGTTCTGTCTGCATGTATGCCTATATACCATGTGTGTGCCTGGTACCTGTGGAGGCCAGAAGAGGGCATCAGATTGCCCTGTAAGTGGAGAACAGACAGTAATGAATTGTCACGTGGGTGCTGGGAATCAAACTCAGGTCCTCTGGAAGACCACCCAGTGTTCTTAACCAGTGAGTCGTCTTCTAGCTCCCTAAAGCCCTTCTCTGTGTGTGCGGAGCTCACTGGTGGATGATGATTTATTTGTTATAGTCCTTAGAAAGTTCATCACTAATACAGAAGCTATGCCTAAAGTAATACTCAGCATTCTCAGTGTTCAGTGGAAAGTAAATGGACCCAATATTCTCTTCAGGTTGTAAAAAGACATATTCNAACCATATTTATTTATCACATACGTGTCAAGTAAAGAAACATGACAAGTGGAAACTTAAATAAAACATGAAGCCTTGAAACAACAACAAAACCAAACTTACCTTTAAAAGCCAATTGGCAAGTTACTCGGCCGTAAGTATCTCAGCCTCCAGTATTTCTAAACTTGGTCAGTCAATTGACCAATAACTACAGTTTAGATATACAAACTCATTACCGAATAAGTCTGGCTAAGTATGACCATAGAAATAGGATTAACCTATTACTTTCTTTTTGTTTTTATGCATTTTTTGTATATAAGTGTTCTGTTTGCATGTATGCCTACAAACCAGAAGAAGGCATCAGATCCCTTACAGATGGTTGTGAGCCACTATGTGGGTGCTGGGAATTGAACTCAGGACCTCTGGAAGAGCATCCAGTGCTCTTAACCTCTGACTGAGCCATCCCTTAGGTCCAATAACCTTTTTTTCCTTTTTCTTTTTGAGACAGGTTTTCTGTTTCTCCTTAATAGCTCTGGCTGTCCTGGAAATGATTTGTAGATCAGGCTGGCCTCAAACTTAAGAGATCCTGCTGCCTCTGCCTGTGATTAAAGGTGTACACCACCACCGCCAGGATTAAACCTATTTCTAATTCAAAAGTATGTTATACTATAATAAACTGAGGTCTTAACACTGAACGTCAGCTTAAAAATAATATATAAGACTAA
>LZPO01017343.1:39669-51390 GCA_001675575.1 Neotoma lepida | reverse complement strand
AAATTTGTATGCAATAAACAAAAGTCCAATCCAATATAAAATATTTAAAACTAGTAGTTGCCTTTTAAAAGTAGATTCAATAATCTTTTTTGTCTTATCAAAGTATAACTTTATACTTTATACTTAAAAAAGTAAAGTTAAATATGCTCTACAACTGAGTATTAAAAGAATAAAACTATGCCATTTGTAATAACATGGGTGAACCTGGAGAAAGTCAAGCTAAATAAAACAAGCCAAGCATAGGAAGATAAATACCACAAGATATCCCCTATATGGGGATCCCAGAAAAGATGAGGCTTGGACACAGAGTAGAATCCTGGTTATCGGGGCTACGTGTGGGTTGTGTAGGAGTGGGGAAATGCTGGTTTGAAGATACAAAGCTGCAGGTGGACAAGAGGAATAAACCCTTTCATGTCTTGAGGTCTAGTGAGGGAATGATGATTGTGATTGATAACAATGTGTTTAAAACAATGTGTTTTAAAAGTTGTAAAAGTATTCTCCCCACAAAAATGGTGAGAAAATACAGGTTAATTGGTTTAATTTGGCCACGACATAGTGCACACACCACACCGTGTGCCACAATTATGAACAATTTTGTGAGTTAAATAAAAAATGTTAAACATCCTTAGTCACCAAGAAAACACAAACCAAATGCAAGATTTCATCTTNTCTCAATCAACATGGCCACTATGAAGAAAACAAATGACAGCACATGATGGCAAAGATGTAGAGAACACATTGCTGGTGGGAACCTAAACTAATACACTCACTATGGAAATTATAAGAGGTTCTTTTTCTGTTTCGGAAGTACAGAGGTTCTTAAAAAAACAAACACAACTAAAATTAGAACTACCATATGATGGGAGTTTTAACACTCCTGAATGAACATTTGAAGGAATTTAAGCCAATATATCCCAGNTACTTGCATGTCCATGTTTACTACACTATTTAAAACAGCCAACATAAGGAACCAGCCCAGAAGCACATCATCAACAAGTGGATGGACAAAGTAAATATGGTGTATCTACACAATGGAGCTTTACTCGGTAGTAAAGAACGAAATGTCATTTGCAGGAAAATGGAACTACACATCATCAGGTTAAATAGAACAAGGCCAGACAGCCAAGTATGCTGCTTCTTATGGAGAGAATTTAGATTTAAGCAGGACATGAAAGTAGAATAGGGTTTTTATAGAGTGAAGGGTTTGTTTTTTTCTCTGTATAGCCCTGGATGTCTTTGACTCAGAGATCTGCCTGCCTCTGCCTCCCAGAGTGCTGGGATTAAAGGCGTGCGCCATCATGCCAAGGCGGACTGCTCTTCCTGTAGCTGTTCCTAGCTCAGTTGACAACTCCATCCTTCCTTTTGCTCAGGTCAAAACCTGAGTCATGAGTTGCCCTTGGCTCCCTCCTTGCCTTCTGCCCCATGTCTGATCAATCTGCAGACTGTGCTGTCCCTGCCCCCAGGATCCACTGAGCCTAGCTTGCCTCAGTGCCCCGCATCTCTCAACTTTTGCCCCAGTTTATCCTCAGCATAGGAGCTGCTATAGTTTGGACAAGTGTATCCTGGAAGGAGATCTTAAGGGGGAAACAAGAGTCAGGTAATGGAAAAGAAGATAAACTACGTTTTCTTTCATAGACAGAATCTAGACTTAAACGTGACAAAAGCAGGACTATTTGAGGAAAAGGGGGACAAGGGACAGTAATGGGGGTATGAACAACACATAACAATGTTATTTGTATTTAAATATCATTATGAAACCCATTATTTTTGTATGCTGAGTGAAAAATTATTAAAGAGTGTGTTGTTTCTCTATTCTTAAAATTACCTGACATATTTTCTCCCAAATTTCATCGCATCCAGCTTTTTCTTGAAAGCTAAGGGCCAAGTCATAATTTTCTGCTTCAGACCATACAATCAGAGTGTCCTTTGGGTAAAAAAAAAAAAAAAGTCTGAATGACTACATTTGTTATCACAAACTCTTTAAGGTATACAGCAAATGAATAAAGCAACAAGGCAACAGGAATTGAGAACATCATTTTTTACATTTCCAACGCTGCTCTTGGTATTTATCAGTGCTTTGTTACACTTCATTCTGCCAAATCTACACAAGTGAAACAATGTTTTAAAAATAGAAGTTTGGTCAATATATGAAAAACACTGTAAAATGCATACATAATACTTATATTCTAAAAAGAAAATACAAGCCATTGTACCAAGACCATCTTCACATATTACATTTATAAAAAAAAGGTTTATGTGTATTGTTTTCTCTGCATATATGTCTGTGCACACGTGTGCAACACTTATGGGAGTCAGAAAAGGGCACCGGATTCCCTGGAGCTGGAGTTACAGATGGTTATGAGTCACCATATAGATGCTGGGAATCAAACTCAGGTCCTTTGGAAGAGCAGCCACTGCTCTTAACTGCTGAGCCTTCCTTCTAGCTGCCATTATATTTTATAGTCTCATTAAAATGCTCAACAAAGAAGTCTAAATAATGGATTAACAAACAAAATCCATTCCTCCCTCAGCTGGCAATAGCTGTTCTTTACCCATGGCTTATTGAGCCTCTGAAATTATTGGCTACATCAGGCATGAATGAGCTGTTCCTCTCTCTGATCCAACACTTAGGGGGCTGAGGNAGGATGACTGCCTTGAGTTTGAAGCTAGCTTGAGTGGTTCTAGTTGCTAAGCTCAACCTGAAGGAGCACCAGCAAGGAGCACTGACCAGTTTCTAGAGCTAAGCTGGAGATCTTGCACTTGTCTTACCCTTGGGACAAGAGTCTATCAGATACACTTCCATATAGAAAGGCTTGAGTAGTGGGCTCCCTCTACCTAGCCCCTGGGAGGTTTCCCTCAGGAGCTCAGCCTCTCCTGTGTCCCGGATGCAGCACCAAGGAGAGTGCCTGGCCCCTACTAGCCAAAGCCTAGGCTCAGAAGTCCTATGTTCTGGGCTGGCCTCTACCCAGAGGCTGAGTTCTCCCCAGGGATCCATGGAGCTCCCCTAAACCCTAGAAGCCCTCAAGGCTTAGATCTGGAAGGACTAGATTCCAGTGAGTGCTTGAGCTGGGTAATTTCTGCCCCCTGCATGCAGTTGCCCCAACCTGNTGGCAGTAGGCATTTGCAAGTCTCACTAAGCCCACAGTCCTTATCATGTCCCCATTGCTCAGGAACATTTCTGCAAGTTTCCAGTCTAAAAGTGGGATTGGGCTAATGGGTGTTATTTTCTTCAGTGGTTGCTGCCTTTGAACTCTCTAAAGTACTTACCTACCCTCTCCAACACCTTGCAGTGTAAAAATTCATGTTGTTTTATGCTGCCCAGGCTTGCCTGCCTCAGCCTCTTGAGTACTGCGTTACAGGTATGCACCACTAGCATTTGTTCTATGCCTCACAGTAGTTATGTTTGTCTGTTTTGTTCTTCTTTGGCAAGGCCCTAAACTTCATAGCTAAGGCCTCTGATCCTCTGATCTTCCACCCCAGAAGTGCTGAGATCACAGGCACGCGCGACCACGCCCAGCCCTACCAATACTTAGTTTTACTTTAATACTCAATGATAATATAAATTTTTCCACACTTGTACCTTCAGGACAATAAAGAGATTTCTTTATTTCAATGGCTTTGTGGAGCACATTTTATTTGTGTATGTAAAATACTTCATGATAATACCAGTATACGCTGTATGAAGAATTTATCTTTAGGTATTTTTATTTACATGCTAGAATGAAGTAAGTAAGAGTACAGATTCAAACTGAAGTTATTTTCAACTCTGTAACAGCACTCTAAGGCCCTCCACTGAGGTTATATAAGAAATTAGACTCCCATCTATAAAGTGCTGTTCTGGAGGACATTCTAACATTATCTGCAGAAGCACAGAAAGGAACTTCAACCACTTGGCTGTGTTAGTACTGATTATTACAGCAATGGTCACTTTTTCCTTCAGGTAAAAATAAAGAAACTGCTACTTTAATTTTAGAGAGCCACATGTTGCTAGAATATCTGGAATATGAACTCAGCTTAAGACAGCTTTTTAAATTTTTGATTTAAGATTGTGGCCGAGAACTGGGGAGATAGGCTAAATGGGTAAAAACACGTAGTTTGCAAGTCTGACGATGCCCCCAGAACCCAAGGCAGAAAGAGCAAACTGACTCCTGAGGAATCCAGTTCAGATCCCAGCAGCCCTGTCAGGCATCTCACAAACACCTGTAACTCAAGGGATCCAACATGCTCTTCTGGCTCTGCAGGTACCTTGTATACATGCAACATACAAACACACACACACATAAATAAAATAGTCAATGATGGTATAGTTAAGTGAGTACATGCTTGTCAGCCTGCAAGAGGCATGGAACTCTTTCATTAGCATCAAAAAACAAAATAAACCAAGGCTAAAGAGATGGCTCAGTGGTTGAGAACAGTTGCTACTCTTGCAGAGGACCGGGATTCAGGTTCCAGCACACACATGGCAGCTCACAACTACTCCTAATTCCAAGTTCAGGGGAACCGATGCACTCTTCTGACTGATACCCAACTCCTAAGGGCACCAGTCATGCACGTGGTGCACAGACATACATGTACGTAAAATCTTCACACACATAAACTAAACAAAACAAAAAAAAACCTTTTATCCATATACAGACTGGTAGAAATCCTATTTTAAAAATTAGACTGGGTATGCAAAATGGCTCAGGATGTAAAGATGGCTGCCATCAAGCTTGACAACCCAAATCTGAGGCCCAGAATCTACACTGTGGAGAGAATCAACTCCCTCAAATTGTTCTCTGACCTCCACAGGTCACACACAGACACACAGAATGCAATAAAATATTTTTTAGCAATTAGACTGGCAAACTGTTATAATCTGTTCTGATTTTCTTATTGTAAGGAATCCAATGGTAAATTTACTTAATCACCAAACTAAATAGATAATGCATAATACACAACAGCTTCACTTTTTTTTTTTACCTGTTGCTTCTGGTATGCAGTGTTAGGATTTATTTTGGACTCTAGAAGAAGAGAACCTATAAAACAGAAAAAAATTGTTATTGCAAAATAGAAAAATTCGATTTCCTTTATATACATATACTTATTTTCTCAGTCAGTTAGAACAAATTAACAAACAAGTTAAGGAACAAATTTTTAAGAAATGTAACTTGGGGCTGGCCAGATGATGGCTCAGCNGGTAAACACATTCTCTCCAAGAGCCTGATGACGTTTTTGACTTTGGTCTGGGAACCCACTGTGGCAGAGAACCAATCCCAAAGGCTATCTCCTCTGACTTCTACATGCCCACCTTGGCACATACAGCTATTTCACATATACAGACAAAACAATGAACGCAACAAAAAAAACTGTAAATACAATAACTTGTAGCTAAAGAAACACGCTTACTATTTGGGTGTTTTATTTTTGGTGGTAGCAGAGGTCAGTCCAAGTCTCAAACATGCTAGGCAAATACAGAGCTATACCTCCCAGTCAAATATATATTTGGTTGGTTGGTTGTTTTTACAAGACAGACAGGATAATACGAAGAGAGAAGACTGAGAAGCAATAAAAATCCAACAATTGGCCGGGCGGTGGTGGCGCACGCCTTTAATCCCAGCACTCGGGAGGCAGAGGCAGGAGGATCTCTGTGAGTTCAAGGCCAGCCTGGGCTACCGAGTGAGTTCCAGGAAAGGCGCCAAAGCTACAGAGAAACCCTGTCTCGAAAAATCAAAGAAAAAAAAAAAAATCCAATTTGGCTGGGTGTGGTAGCACACACCTTTAATCCCAGTGCTCAGAAACTGATGTTAGGAGACTAGCCTGGTCTATAGAATGAGTTCTAGGACAGCCAGGGCTACACAGAACAACCTTGTCTGAAGCCCCCCCATCCTCCAAAAAAAACCCCAACCTAACAATTTATTAGAGAGCACAAGGTAGCAAAAACAGCAGTGTGAAGCTAGATATTTATAAAATTACGTTAATTGTAAATATTCATGGAATCATGTTAATGTGATACACATACATAATAAATAAAAAGCAAACCATTTCCATTTCTAACTAAAAGAATATTTAATAAGTAACAAATACATATTTACATACAATGGTATTTCAATAAAAATAAATAACATGTACTGATTTCAAATAGGTTAACAGACATTTATATGTCATTATTTTGGAGTCTCTGAAATCCTCAGATAACCTGGGGTTACTTATGTCTGATATGCTCTGTGTCTTACAGAATACTTTCAAATAAGCAAATAAGGCTCTCNATACAATGTGACCAGTGTCAAGACAAAGAATGGTTTTTTTCCTGATGGAAAGAGTTCACATCAAGCATAAGTAACTACGGAAGTAAAACTCAAAACACATGAAGCAGAGATCGGTTTACATGCCACCTTCAGAAGCCTCAATTTTCTTTTATTTTCCCATCCTTTCTGTTTTTTTGTTGTTTCAAGATAATGAATGTTCTTACTATGTAACACAGACATCAAAATTATGATTCTCCTACCTTAGTCTCTTGAATAGCTCAGACTATAAGCACACATCATTATGCTCATCCACTATTCCTACTTCCTCTGTCCTCTACACATTTTAAGAATGAAATTTGAGCTGGATGGTGGTGGCTCACGCCTTTAATCCCAGCACTCGGGAGGCAGAGGCAGGCGGATCTCTGTGAGTTCGAGGCCAGCCTGGGCTACCAAGTGAGTTCCAGGAAAGGCACAAAGCTACACAGAGAAACCCTGTCTCAGAAAAAAAAAAAAAAAAAAAAATGAAATTTGGGGGCTGGAGAGATGGCTCAATGGTTAAGAGTTCCTAGCACCCACTTGGCAGCTCACAACTGTCTGCAACCCCAGTTACAGGGAATCTGGCACCCTCACACAGACATACATGCAGGCAAAACACTAATGCACATAAAATAATAAATAAGTTATTTTAAAAAAGAATGAAATTCTACTTATCCTCTCATCAACCAGTTCTAGTTTATCTGGAGACAGAATATCTAAAAACAAGTTTTAGATTAAGAAAAAAATTTTCACNGCAGCTGTCCTCTCATATATAGTACTTTTCATATTACACTTTACAGTTGCTTCACACACTCCAAATAGTGGCTAGACAACTGACAAAGAGCCAGCCAATGCTTACTACTTCCAACTTCACTTTGTCCTTATGTTCAATGTACTTAGTAAGTGTATGATCAACCATTCAGTACTTGCTAGGGAGTGCTAAGTCATACACTAGCCAGTCATACACTAGCATTCACCAACTCGTGAAGACTCCATTTAAAACTTCTCATCCTTGCAGAGTTTAAGGTAACTAAACATTTTGTGTGTGTGACGACTCTACCCATACCCACCAAATCCTATTTCTTTAGTCTTCTCTCCTTTGTATCCCTCCCTACTTCTGGCTTACCGAGTTCAGGTAAGAATTATCACAATTTAGGGGAAACATGTTTTAATCAATTTCCTTTCCCTCAATTTTTGTGAAATTAATCATAGAAAAACTATTGAAAAATGAACAGAATGCAGGCAAATTAACAGAATGTTTGGAACTTCTGAAAATAGTAAAGTCAGAGGGCAAGACTATGTGGTACTGCACAGCTTAGTGGTTCTGTGCATTCTCAGCATGTACAGGGCTGAGTTCAACCCCAGTACTGTGAAAATAAACAGACCCTGCCCCAACTCAACTATCTTTGTATTTTTCCAATTTATTGACCAGAACAAAAACTGCATTCTATTATTTTCCACTAAAATAATGTTCAGGCCATGTACTTAAAGGTTGAATTTATTTTTTAAAAGATTAATGAGGGCATATATGTAATTACATTAGAATTTTTTTTTAAATGGGAAGCAGCTCATAGCCACCTGCAATTCCAGTTCCAGGCCTCTGCCTGTACCTGCACTCATATGCACATACTATCCCCACATACACATTAAAAATAAATGTAAAAAAACAAAACAAAAAACAATCCAACTTTAGGGGGAAAAAAAATCACAGAATTAAAACTCTGAACAAACAAACAAAAGCACAACAACTTGGGTATTTTTTTAAATGAAGATTATTTTAGGGGCCAAAGATACAGTTTACTGGCAATGCATGTCTAGTATGTGAGGCTCTAGGTTCAACCNTCAGTACTACAGAAGTTTTATTTTAGAAGACGCACGACATCTAAAGGCAAAGAAAAGACCTAAGAAAAATGCTCTAAAATTAGATTGTGGTAATGGCTACAACCTTGGGGTATCCTAAAAAAATAAACTGTGGTTTTATTATATACTTTGGGTTACTGAATTAAATTATTAAACATGTAGAAGTTGCTTTAAAAAGTTATAGTGGCCCGGGCTGTGGTGTTGCATGCTTTTAATCCCAACACTCAGGAAGCAGAGGCAGGCAGATCTCTGTGAGTTCGAGGCCAGTCTGGAGTTCAAGGCCAGCTAGGCCCGTTACACAGAGAAACCCTGTCTCAAGGGAAAAAAAAGTTAAAGTGGATGGACACTAGAGAGAAGTTAAGCACCCAGGTTCAATCCCCAGCACCTATGTGGCAGCTCACAACCACTTCCAGGGGAAACTTCTGGCCTCCAAGGGCACTATAAGCACATGGTGTGTAGACACTCCTAAAGTAATTTTTAAAAATTACACTCCCCAAAAGTGGATGGAAGGTTACTGGTGATGTATCAAGAGAGGAATTGCCAAACTAGGACATGAAGTAGATTTTTCTACAAAGAAAGACATGCGTATGCCACAATATCTCAATTGACAATTCTCAGAGATCACAGATGAATGTAAATGGAAAAATAAAGCTACTCAAACTTGTTCTTTCTGTAAAAGGTGAGTGCCTTTCCACTGGAGAATGGGATTCTAAATAAATCACATAGTGTGACTGGTAAGCAAATGTCACCAGAAGGTAAACTTAAGAAGTTGTGGACCTGTATTTTCACTCAAGGAGTATATAAGGGATTTCTTGGATAAGCTCTAATATCTCTGTGTTCATACCGTCAAGTGTCATCAATCAGGGCATTAAAGAAGTTGTCAAGTTGGTGTTATTCACCCAAATGGTATGCTCCAAGTCTTAAAAGGAAAACTAATTCATATACTTTAACAAACATGATAATGTCTTGAAGAATACAGAATATTTCAATCAACTATAAAACATCAGTAGTTGGGATCTGGTGATACACACCCTTAATTCCAGCACTTGGGAGGCCAAGGCAGGAGGATTACTGTGATTGTGTGGCTAGCCTGGGCTACATAGAAAACATTTGTTTAAAAAAATAAGGTATATGGACTTTGATTGGCACTGTTTTAGTAAAACAAATCACTGGTGGTAGTCAACTCTGTAGATTTTTGGTTGGTTGGTTGTTTTCTTGAGTTAGGGCCTCATTATGGTGCTCTGTTTGGTTTTGAAATCAAGTATAGTGCAAGCCATCCACCCACAAAGCCCTGATTCTTCTGCCTCAGCCTCCCAAATGCTGGGATTTCAGGTGTGTGTCATCATGCTTTGCTTACAGAAAAACCTATAAGCAAGTATTCTGCTGAAGATATTCTGATTTAATTACATTCTTTCTTCTGAAGTTTTCCTAACTCAAGCAGTTTCAGACATGGTGAACCCATCAATTTTTTCTCCAACTTTCTCAAAACTCTTCACTGCATGTCTAAATGTATGAACTACCTACCTACCTACCTATCCCTATCTATCTTTTATTTAAAAGCCTGGGCTTAGAAGATGGCTTAGTTAATAAATAAAGTAGTTGCATGCAACCATGAAAAAACTGAATTCAATTCCAAACACCCATGTAAAAACCCTAGCATAGTGGCACACTTTTGTAATCCCAGCATTGTAAGAGTGGAGACACGAATCAGCTCCCCTTGCCTAACTCACAAGGCCCAGGCTGATGAACAAAGAGATCCTGTCTCAAAAGCACTGGCACTTGAGTGTTTGAAAACTGTCTTTAAGTATTACTAATGTTCTATATTGAAGACTAGTAATAAACATAAAGNAAAGGGCAGGAGGCGCTGCTCAGTGATAGTGTTAGCTTAGCATGTTTAAGTTCCTGGCTGTGATACCCAGCACTGAACAGGAGAAAAAATAAAGACACATACACCTGATTTGGCAGCTGTTAAAATGAATAAATGCAAAACAGCATGGTAAGACACTGCCAGCCATCTAATCCCTACTAACAATTATTTTTCAGATAACAGGTCCTTCTGCATTTTCTTTCCAATTTTCTCAGTAGTGTCACAGAACCAGGACAACAGAAAGGGGGAAAAATTGCCCATTCATGAAGCNTTTTACTGCCATTCCCAAAAGCCTGGGTAAAATAAGAATATTTAGAATAGTGATTTTCAATCTGTGGGTCACAACCTCTTTGGCAAACCTCTATCTTCAAAAATATTTACATTATGATTCATACAATTCATAACAGCAGCAAAATTACAATTACGAAGTAGCAACAGAAATAATTTTATGGTTGGTGGTGACAACATGAGGAAGTGTATTAAAAGGCTGCAGCACTAAGAAGGTTGAGAACCACTGATTTAGAATGNTCTTGGTATCTGAGATGTCAGGGGAAGCATCTTTCCTGAAATCTTATTTCTCCCATATACCTTGGCCTTATCTAAGACATCACTTTAGAAGTCCAGCTCTGGGCCCTGTTGTTGAAGGTGTGGGTGACCCAGCCCCGATATGTGTGTGGGGGTAGGGGGGCTGTCCCATTACTCATCTAACATAGGGCAGCATGGGTAGAGGAGACATGCCCTCCCACCCTCACCCCCTGCCCATCTATGCATGTACAGGCGGGGGAGCTGGCCCTGATGTGTAGGTGTGGGAGAGTCAACTCTGAGGGTGTAAATGCAGGAAAACTGGCCCTGCCCCTCGCTGCTCATTGCTACAAGGGGTGAACTGGGGATGGGAGAGCTCACCCTGTGGGCAAGACAGGGGGGAACTGGTGGGCTGACCAACCCTGCAGCTGCCCAAGCCCAGAATCTGCCCCAACATGCACCCTATCTATGATCTGCTGGAGCGTGTGAAAGGGCGTGACTGCAGACCCAGAGCTGCAGGATCCCTGCAACACAGGGCAACAACAATATCCAAGAAGAGTCCCAGTGAGGGCCCAGCATCATTAGTGTAGTAGAAACCAGAGGCCTCGAACCAGACCAATGACTCTGCAATTAACACTTGCAAGTAAAGATATATGAACAAAAGGGTTTACACTGTGTCACACTGAGCTTCCATGAGATTTTTAACCTTTTCCTTTTCTTTCTCTTAAATTTTGTTTTACTTGGGGGTGGGGTTTGCAGGGGCGGAGGGTGGATGCAAAGTGATGGGGAAATGAATGAGATCAAAATGCACAATATGAAAGACATACAGAAAAGCCCAGCTCTGGTCTCTAATGCCTTATTCCCCAGCTAGTACATAGGTTAAGCTTGGGAAAGTTCTTCAATGTTGGGGTTAAACAAAGCCCAGTATTTGCAGTTTGTTTATTTATGCCAGCTTATCTAATTAGCTGGGTCTGCCATCTAATGGTTCTTACAGGGTCAAGTTATGAATACTTGTGCAGCCTACTGAATCCCAGCACTCAGGAGGCAGAGGCAGGTGGATCTACAGAGAGTTTCAGGATAGCTAGAGCTACACAGAGAAACTCTGTCTCTAAAGACCTGAAAAAGAAAAGAACAAGAGAAAGAAAGAAGGAAAGGAAGGAAGGAAGGAAGGAAGGAAGGAAGGAAGGAAGGAAGGAAGGAAGGAAGGAA
>LZPO01017343.1:28311-38903 GCA_001675575.1 Neotoma lepida | reverse complement strand
ACATCAGTTAGCTACAGACCCCAAACAGTAATTCTATCTTAATGTATGGGTGTAGAGGCTGACAGAAGAGTTCAATTTTAGGTGAGACATTTGCTACTTCAACAGGAGAAAAGTTAAGTATGATTCTAAGATTGGAGAGATGGCTTAGTGTTTAAGATAATTGCCTCTCCATCTCTAACTCCAGTTCCAGGGGATCTGACACCCTCTTCTAGATTCCACAGGTACCAGGCATGCACGTGGTACACTTAAATCCATGTTGGCAAAACATCCATACATATAAAATAATGATAATAAAATTAGTATGATCCTTAGCAGGAGACTTCAGTAACGTTAATGAAGAGGTAGTGAAGGCTCTCATCAAAAGCAACACATGCTTCTGGAGAAAATAACAANAATAACTTCAGTAAACATTTAGGATAATCCTTCCCCACTCCAACTCATGAAAAAAACACATCTAGGGCCAGGCATGGTGGCACATGTCTTTAATCACAGTATTTGGGAGGCAGAGGCAAGTNGATCTACATAGTGAGTTCCAGGACAGGCAGAGCTACATAACACAGAGACCCTATCTTAAAAAAAGAAAAGAAAGAAAACAATGTAATTATCTTGTTAATTTNTAATATCAAACATTATTTTTAAATGAATAAATACCCAAAAGTCTCAGTTTTAGTTTCCAATATGGTAAATATTAATGGATAAAACTCAAACTATGTGGGATACTTAAAGCAAGAACAATGGTATTCTAAGTAAAATCTCAAGAAATGCCACCAAAAGGGAATAGAGTGGAATACTGTGCTACTTTTATGAGTTTTGTATAACCTGACACAGATAACCAAAATACACTAATATACCAATAATGGATAACCAACACGTCATCATGATTCCTCCTATAAAATAGGAAGGGTTTTCTGGTGATTGTTGTTACACCCCACTTCGATGGATTGGGGATAAAGGTGAGAGTCACTAATATTACTCAAGAAGGTATCACAGAGAGTCTCAGAGAACTCTAAACTAATGGGCACACACAAAGTTTTGTTTTTTTCCCCCTTAAGGTCCAGCAAGCTCCAAGCCTGACAATCTGAGTTAGATCTCTGGGACCTATATAATGGAAGAACTAACTCCTGTGGGTTGCTCAATCTCTTCCTGAGCCTGTAAATAAATGCAAAACAAAAACCAAAAAACATTTTTTTTTAAATCTAGGAAAAACAGGCAGAGATACTGAAAAAGCTACATAAGGGTAAGTAAGGGTAAGAGATAAGACTGTTTGGCTCTAGAGTTTATGGTTTTAACCACTGTGTTTTATACTGTCTCTTCAGTGCTATTTTCGCCACTTTTGTTCAGTGTTTTTATAGTAGAGGTTTGATAATAGAATTCAAGAGAATCTTTCGAGCCCAGTCTAGTGACAACAGGCTACTTGGAGGCTAAGGCAGAAAGAGGGCAAATTCAAGGCCTACGTGAGCAAGTAAGAGAAACTCATTTCAAAATAGAGAGTAAAAAGAATGGCTGAGAGATGGCTCAGTAGTTAAGAACATGCACTGCCCCTACAGAAGCAGAGTTAGATTTCCAGCACACAGGTACCTAACCTATACTTCCAGCTCCAGGGAATCTGATTCTTCTGGCACTAGAATTCACTTGCACAGATCCACACACATACACATAATTAAAATCTTGGGCTGGGGGAAGGTAAACAAAAAAGGCTCTTGTGTAGCTCAATAATATAGTGCTTGTCTTTGTTGTACAAGGTCCCAAGTTCAATTCTCAGTACCTCAAAAAGCCAGTACTGAAGAAAGAAAAAGAACAACATCCCCCACCCCATTCCTTGTTAAGTGCAGGGGGTAAAACACTCATTGAAAAGCTATCCAAAAAATAAAAACATTAAAATTTATAGTTAGGAAAAACAATGCTATAGGTATTCACTGAAAATTTATGTGAAAGGCCTAACCCCAACATCTAGTACACAATCAGCACTTAATAACTTGAATTTTTAAATGACAACCATTTGCAACAGGAAGTAGAGCTTTGACAAGGGTGATCCAGCTTTACATTACAAACACACAAAGGTTCATAATACTGCTTAATCAACATTCCATGCAAACTGTCATCACTTCTAGTACATATTCTTAGCTGGAAAACTTTATATGAACTTCACCAGAGAAGCTGAGTTAGCATGAGAGTGCTTGGCTAGGGATGCTGTAGCTCAGTAGAAGAGAACCTGTCTACGATGCATGCACAGGGTTGGGGTAAGCTGAAAACTTGAGAGTTCTTGTACAACTTATCTTCAGCATCAACCAATCAATTAGATTCAGGTGGATGTGAATGCTGGATTTGGTCCTGGTCTTAAGTNTCAAAACAATTACTAAAAGATAGCTCCACTCCCTCACTTCACTCTGCCCCAACACTACACTGCTTTTCCAGAATACTGTTTCACCAGCATAACAGTTTCAGTATTCACTAGCAGGAAGAAAAGCACCATCAAAAATAAGTTAATGGCCAGGTGGTATGGCTCATGCCTACAAACCTAGCTTGAGGTCAGCCTGGGCTATACAGCAAAGACTCTGGTTTTAAAACACCCAGAAGGGTTAAGTGCACTGGCTGCTCTTCCAGAGGACCCAGGTTGATTACCANTACAAACACTGTGGCTATCAATCATTTGCAACATCAGTGTGAGGGGATCCAATGCTCTCTTCTGGCCTCTAAGGACACTGTTTGCATGTGTCAGCACAGAAAAACACACTGGCAAAACATCCATACACATAAAAACTTAAACTATTAACATTAAAAAGTTTATCATGGAGGCTAGAGAAAAGGCTCAGTGGTTAAGAGTGCCTGCTGTCTTAAAATTTTTTTCTTAATTTATAGGTATGNGTGTTTTGCCCACCCTGTACACCTGGTGCCCAGGTTGGGAGAGCACTGGATCCCCTGAAACCGGAGTTACAAATGGTTGTTTGTTTACATGTGGGTGCTAGAAATCTTCGCTAGGTCCTCTGAAAGAGCACCCAGTGCTCTTAACCACTAACTAAACCATCTCTCCAGCCCACTGTTTGCTATTCTTCTTCTCAACCTGTGGGTCATGACCTCTTTGGGGACGGCATGCAGGTATCCTGCTTATCAGATTTACTTTACTATTCATAATAGTAGCAAAATTACAGCTATGAAGTAGCAAAAAATAATTTTATGGATGGGGGTCACCACAACATTAGGAGCTGTATTAAAGGGTCAAAGCATTAGGAAGGTCAAGAACCACTGCTCTAAGATGATTCAAGTTTGGTTCCCAGCACCTACATCAGGTAGCTCATAATTGTCAGTAACTCCAGCTCCAGGGTATCCAATATCCTTGTCTAGCCTCCATGAGCACCACACTCGTGAGCACAACCCTTCCTCTCCATAATTAAAAATAAAAACAAAATTTAAAGGTACAGTATTTAGGTCAGCCCTATACCTCTCAGATCCCTTCAACTATTCCCACTACTGGCGGCTGATGGTTCTCAAACTTGCCTAAGTTATCACATTCAGATACTAAGGTTTTGATTAATCCACCATTGTCAGTCTTCTACAAAGCTGTTGTACTCAAATTTAAAAATGTACTTGTCTTCCAAGTGTTCTACTCCCAGTACTGACACTGAGCTCTGGATAACTAAATAAAATATATACCCCAAACAAGATTCTACACTAATACTGACTTAGGAGAACAGCCATGAAAACACACAGGATACTATGTCTCTGATTCCCTTATCAGAACAGCCCAAAATGAAAACAATAAAAAATAGAAGGAAAATCTTTCCCACCACAAATGTCTCTTTTTCTAATAATAGTGCAGGTAGAGACAGACTATACAACCAAGACAGCATTCTACAAAACCCCAAGAGGCTGAGTATAGAATTTAAGTCTCAGTAGTCAGTGAGCAGTGCTACCTTGAGTATGTCCCTATGGCTCCTTTCCTTCATGCCTCAATTAACAGAATCTAATCTATTTAACTTTTACAACAACTAACTCAGATGATAGATAAAATTATTATTATTATTAATTATTATTATTATTTTGTTTTTGTTTTTTTGAGACAGGGTTTCTGTGTAGCTTTGGAGCCTATCCTGGAACTCACTCTGTAGACCAGGCTAGCCTCAAACTCAAGAGAGATCCTCCTGCCTCTCAAGTGCTGGGATTCAAGGCGTGCACCACCACCTCCCGGCAGATAAAATTATTTTTAAATGTAAAAATACTTCACAAAACTTAAAGTAGGGCTGGTGAGATGGCTATGCTTGCTGCCAAATCTAATGACCTAAGTTCAGTAGGGACCCACATATCAAGAGACCCTTCTAACCTCCACCTGTGCAAGCACACATATTACAAATGTAATACTAACAACTGTAAGTAGAAACCAAACACAAGAACCCTATTTTTGAAGCCAGGTAGTCCAGATACTTAAGAGGCTGAGGGAGAAGAATCAATCACTTGAGTCCAGGGAGGTGGCTGAAGTAGAAGGGGTTGAGACAGTTCTCAGTAAAGGCCAGGGAAGTCACAAACTGTGAACCATTCTGCCTCAGCTCCGTAAGTACTGGGATTACAGAGGTGCACCACCATGTCCACTCAAAACACTATTGTTGATGCTGTCGTCCAAGCAACCTAGAGTAAGAACATGGGTATGATTTTATGAGAAGAGGGTATCTTTTTAAGCTAAGGTATAGCTCAATGTAGAACATTTGCCTGGCATGTGTAAGGAAGTCATCCTTTGTATGGAGAAATGNCAGCATCCAACTTTATCAATTCTAAAACTGGCTAGGTTGACATTATCCTTCAGCAAGTTAACAGGGAAATGAAGCACAACAGTAAATCTTTGCTGGAATACAGAACATTACACAGACCTACCATAAAACTGAGAGGGAAAAAAGTGACTTATCTTTACTAAAGAAAAGGGTATGTTTGGGGCTAGAGAGATGGCTTGACAGTTAAGAGCCCTTACTGCTTTCCACAGAGGATCTGAGTTCAATTCCCAGCATCCACAAGGTGAGTCACAACCATTTGTAACTCCAGTTCCAAGGGATCTGATGCCCTCTTCCAGCCTTTTCTGGCATCGATAAGCACACACATGGTACATACACATACAGACATACAGACATAAACCTAATTTTAAAAAGAGGGGGTGTGTTTCTGTAATATATTTTGCCAGCAGACACCTACTGAAAAAGAATGCAATCCAGGTAATAGGTGCAATAGCTTAGTAACACATTCCTCCCCTCTAAAGCAAGGAAAAGTGAGCTCCAGATCAGCCAAGCTCCAGAGGGGGGAAATGTAGTTACCCAAACAGATTTGCCTGAAACACAGAGGCCACAAATACTGACATTCAGAAACTGCCTTATTTTTAGAAAACCATGTATGGAAGATTGAATGGGAATTCACCTCCCTACCCCCCCGAAGTGCTCAAGTTTAAATACTTGAGTCACCCGTAAGTGGAACTGTTTTAAAAGTACTAAGAGGTGTGGCCTTACTGGAGGTGTGTCATTGAGGNCAGGCTTTGAAATTTCAAAAGACACACCATTCCTTGTATGTTCACTGCCTCCTGCTTGTGGATCAACATGGGAACTCTCAAGCTGCTACTCTAGCCACCTGTCACCATGCCTTCACTCTGTCACCATAGGATAACCCTCTGGAACCATAAGCCCAAGAAGACCCTTAGGTTGTCTTGATCAAGCCCAAAAAGACCCTTAGGTTGTCTTGATCATGGAGTTTTATCACAGCAATTTAAAAATAACTAAGTCTCTGTGACATCAAACAACAAAACTAACATACACAAAAGCTTACTTTAGGGTGAGCAATAAGAAGGCCCAACGGGTAAAGGTACTTAGCAGAAAGCCTGACAACCCAAGTTGTCATCTTTGATGACCACCAGGGCCCACAGAGTGGAAGGATCGTGCTTCTGAAACTGTCTTCTGATCTCCACATCCACACACCACCGTGCAGGCAGGCAGACAAAAAAATTCAAGTGTCAGGATGCAGCTCAGTGGTAGTGCGCTTGCCTAGCATGTACAGCCCCTAGGTTCAAACCACTGTATTTCAAAAATTTAGAAATCAAGTATCTTATTTTTCAGTTTTATAATGATTTTTTTTTGAGTCTGAGCATTGCTATTCACAATTTAGACCAGGATGGCCCAAAAGTCAGTATGTAGCCTTAGTACTTTGGATTACTACACATGTGCCTCCACACCACTAAATTCTCAAGAAATAATCTGAAAAACTCAGATTCATGGAGAAAAAGGGAAGAAGAATGTTACTATATGTGACAGTCAATGTTTTTGAAAGGATTCTCTCAGGGTGTTGGAGATGTGACAGGACAACACAATTACTAGAGAGGTCCAACCCATCCACAATAACTTTTTAAGTTTCCTTTTCTTCTTTTTGANAAGGGGTCTCTCATGAAGCTTAAGCTACTCTAGAAGTAGGGATACTTCTGTTTCAGCCTCACAAACACTCAGATTACAAGCAAGTGTTAGGATTATAAATGTGTGCGCCACACCCATCTCTAATTTTAATTTTTACTGGACAATGAAGATCATGGAAGATCACAAACACTTCCCATTTGCCAGGTATGATGGCAGACACTATGTCTGCATTCCCTGCCCTTGGGAAATGAAGGCAGGAGGACAGGTTTTCAAGGCCAGTCTCCACTACAAGAGACCCTGTCTGAAAACAAAACAAACAAAAGAAATGCTGGGCTGGAGAGATGGGTCAATGGTTAAGATCCCTTGCTGCTCTTGTTTTCAGAATTCACATGGTAGGCTCAGAGTCTAACTGCGGGTCCAAGGAATCCGTGTGACCTTCAAAGGAACCAGGTGTGCATGTGATGCACATACATATATACAGGCAAAACACCCACATACACAAAATAACACAGAAAACTTTAAAAAACAAATACCTTCACTGTTCATCACAATTAAAAAAGAAAAAAGAATTCTCAATTACATGTAACAGAATGGAGAAGCACACAATAATGGGTGNTCCAAGCTAGTAGCAGACACCGTAACTTTAAGCAGTCATGGCTACACAGTAGGTAGGATCCTACCTCAATCAATCAATGAAATCAAACTATCTAGGGCTGAGCACATGGCTCAATTGGTGCGTATCTAGCACTCATGAAAGCCCAGGGTTCCATCTCCAGCACCACATAAAGCACGAAGGTGTAACATAACTAATCTCAACAGGAGGAAATGGAGGCAGGGTCAGAAACTGAAGGTCATCCTCACTACATAGCAAATTCAACCCCAGACCAGGAGACATGAAATTTTGTCTATAACAAAATTAAAGTACCTGCAGAGTAAAACTCAAATTTTGTTTTCTTTGAAATAGTCCTTGAGGCCAAGAATAAAACAGCACACAAACAGACCACAGCATAAGAGATTACATTCACTGTTAAGTAGCTGTAAGTGCTTTAAGCTGTAGGCTAGATTTCTCACTAAAAAACAGACCACTATCCTAGGCTGAACTTGCACCAACCTATAAT
Organism: Neotoma lepida; assembly: GCA_001675575.1. Taxonomy (NCBI): domain Eukaryota; kingdom Metazoa; phylum Chordata; class Mammalia; order Rodentia; family Cricetidae; genus Neotoma; species Neotoma lepida. The sequence goes on along the minus strand of LZPO01017343.1, from coordinate 31,411 downwards.
TATTATCTCAGACTCTAAATTATCTATAAAACATGGCTAATTATAGTACCCACATTTGAGAATAGTTTTAAGAATTATGTCTGTAAACACAAGTGAATTGCTTAAAGAGGCCCTGGCACATAGGAGGTACTCAATAAACTCGTACTATTACTCATCTTATTTAGAATTTACCTGCAAGGGGAAAAAGCTCTAGTAATAAAACTATACATTTCTTCACAAGTATCCCACAATTTTTCTAAGTCCATTTTTTTCTTTGTTGTCTAGTGAAGAAGTTTTATTATGTAGGCCCTGAACTTGAGATCCTCCAGCCTTGTTTCCTGAATGGTGGAATAAGGTACCACACCCAGCTTAAATCTATTCTTTGGAATTAGCTTTCCTCATAACACAAATTTACAAGGGCAGGTCAGTAATTGTGTTTAGCTCTTTTCCCACTTGGGTAAAGAAAAAAATCATTTTACCTGTTCTAATAAATCAGAACTTCAAAACTCCAAATGGAAGAAAGGGGCTTAGAGGCTATTTCCTAAGTGATAAAAATACAAAAGGGCATAGAAACATCAGACTTTTACAAAACCTTGTTAGGAGAAGAGATTCTCCAAGATAGTATGGCATTAAGTCTTCATGCTGATCCTTTCAAAAGGTCTTTGTAAACTGGCTGGCTGTGGTAGCTCACTGCTAGTAATCCCAACATGAGGATCTGAAGCAGGAGACACAGACAAAGGCTCTAAAACAAAACAAAGAGGTTGGATGAGGTAGTGTATACCTATAATCCCACAACTTGGGGAAGTAGAGACAGGAGAACCAGGACTTCCAGATTTTTGGCTACACACCATGATTGATTCCAGCCTGGTACCACAGGAGACTCTATTTCCCAAAAAACCAACAAAAGGATCTTTATAATCAAATAAAGCATATTGGGGTGAAGAAATTCAAGGAGTTGGTCTAAAGCCTACATATAGTCAAATCGAAAAACCTAACTGGGTGTTTGCTGGAGGTAGTTCAGTGATAGCCTATAGCATGCTCAAGGACCTGGATTCTATTCCCAGTTATCCCACCCTCAAAATAAGCAGCTAACTTAACCTTAAAACCCATATTTTCAATTTACTATAAGGAAAGTTTTCCACATATACAAAAACGTAGAGGTGGAGGTTATTATGTGACAGTCATCTACACATTCAACTTGTATTTTTGTTTGTTTTGAGACAGGGTTTCTCTGGGTAGCTTTGGAGCCTGTCCTGGAACTCACTCGGTATCCCAGGCTGGCCTCGAACTCACTGAGATCCGCCTGCCTCTGCCTACTGAGTGCTGGGATTAAAGGCGTGCGCCACCACCGGCCCAGCCTCAACCTGTATTTTAACGCCAAATAAAAACCCAGCTCTGAAAAACAGACCTACTGTAATCAGAAACTTTTTTTCAGACCAAGTCTCACTATGTAACCCTGGCTGTCCTTTAAGTCACCTATAACTACCTGCCTCTTATTTGGGGTATTTGTATAAAGATAACCTGTGGGCACTATATTCCAAGTTACCATTTTCCAATTCAAATTAATGTTTCTACAACCTTCAATTACAACCAGGAGAATCTTGTTTTTCATGTAATGAGTTCTGGGTACAGCCCAAAGAATAAAAATCTTTGCAATAAATTTGTTAATAATTCAGATATGAAACAACTACAAACATACTAAACTGAGCATTCCCTCGGATTAANGCAACAAGGTAACTATATTTATACTCCAAAGAAACAATTTGAGAAGTTTTGCCCACCATGTATATTTTCTTTCATTAAGTGAAATTCACAGAATGTAATCAAGGAAAATGGTAAACCCCGAAGAAACTAATAATTTAAAATGAGAAACAGAGGCGGACCGTTGTGGCACACACCTTTAATCCCAGCACTTGGGAGGGAGAAGCAGGAGGATCTTCGAATTTGAGACCAGCCTGGTCTACAGAGGGAGTTCCAGGACAGCCAGGGCTATACAGAGAAACCCTGTCGAAAACAAAACAACGACAAAAAACGTGAAACCGTAACTTTGAATAACTTGGTCTTTGGACCCTGAAGACTATTTCAATAGACCCAAAGGGAAAGCAGGAGGGCAGATTCAAGTTTTAAAAATACTTCTCCCCACCTGTTAAGCTGAACCAAATGAGGACCGTACGCTTAAGCAATCAGAAAATCATGCAATAAAATGTTCCAAAGGTCCAGAAGTTCCCACAGCAGAATTACAAACAGTCTTCCTTTCTTGGCCAGGCGTGGTGGCGCACTTTAATCCCAGCACTCGGGAGGCAGAGGCGGGCGGACCTCTGAGCTCGAGGCCAGCCTGGGCTACAGAGTGAGTTCCAGAGCTACACAGAGAAAACCTCGTCTCAAAACCACAAAACAACGATAATAACAAACTTCCCTTCCTTATGAAAAAGACAAGCAAGACCGGACAAGTCCAACGCATCCTCGCAACGCAAAGCGGCGTTTTTCTCTGTCTAGCGGAGTTGCCNGATTTCCAGACCAGCGTCGCCGACCCTTACGATCGGAAAGCGGGAGCGGAACATGCCCACAACTTTCTCCAAAGTGTGCAACAGCTATCAACTTCATGAGCTCCAAGCAGGGTCTTACGCCTGTCTCACCGATGGGTGAACTAAGGGGCAGATCGCGCTCGTTACGTGCCTTTCTCAAGGTCACGCTAGTGCAAACCCCACGCCGGGCTCAGGTCTCCGACCTTTCCCCGGGAAAAGGCGGCACAACGAGCGCAACGGGCTCCGCTCTGCTCCAACTCGCCACCACCGCAGCAGGGTTCTCGGTTAAGGAAAACACCCCGAACGCTCTCCAGCGAGCTCCACCGGGACTTGGGTACCCACGGCGTTCCCGCCTAGACTTCCGTGTCCCCNGGCCGAGTGCCACTGTCCCCCGGGGAACCCGTGGGGTCCGCTTACCGTCGCTCTCGGCCCTGACGAGTAGGGACATGCCCTTCAGCCGCTCCACGTAGCCCGAGGACACATGGCCAGTGCCCCGGTCGTCCCATTGCCGGTCCTCGTTGAGCGTGTAGACCTTCACCCGCCGCCGGGTGTCGGTCATCGTGCCGGCCGGGGGGCCCCGCCCGAGTGGCCCGGGG
>LZPO01017343.1:10404-25562 GCA_001675575.1 Neotoma lepida | reverse complement strand
CCTGCCTCTGCCTCCCGAGTGCTGGGATTAAAGGCGTTCGCCACCACTGCCCGGCCTTAGTCTTACTCCATGGCTTGCTGTGCAGCTGGGTGGCTGGCCCCTGGAGTCCTCCTCCTTCTCTGGCTACTTCTTTTTCCTCCTCCCAGATTTCTCTTTCTGTATATTCTCTCTGCCTGCCAGCCCTGCCTAGCCTTTCTCCTGCCTTGCTATTGGCCGTTCAGTTCTTTATTAGACCATCAGGTGTTTTAGACAGGCAAAGTAACACAGCTTCCCAGAGTTAAACAAACACAACATAAACAAAAGTAACACACCTTACAATAATATTCTAGAATACTTGCTTCTCAGCTTATGGGAAGCTTTAGCCATTCTGTGGTGAGGTGCTCTGTTGACATCAGACTATGTCCTACTCTAAGTTACCCCATAGTGTATGGAGACCCCATTTTACAAGCAGCTCTTGATTCCATTTTAAGCAAGAAGGATGACTATCCATTTTACCATCTGTCAGGTACCATCCATCCAGCATAGACTGATAAATTGCATTCCTGGGAGTAGAGAGGGAGCTACCCTATGAATTGAGATTGTAGAAGGACATGGATCTATTAAAATATCAGAGGTGTTTATGTTACTTTTCAATTGCTGTGACGAAACACAATGCTGAAGCAGTAGCTAAGAGCTCATATTCTGGGACAACTATCATGAGGCAGAGAAAGACAGCTAGCTGGGAATGGTGTGGGCTTTTGAAACCTCAAAGCCAGCCCCTAATGACACACCTCCTCCAACAAGGCCACGCCTCCTAATCCTTCCCAAACAGTTCCACCAACTGGAGACCAAGCATTTAAGTTTATGAGCCTATGGCATCATTCTCATTCAAACCATCACAAAGCGGGCTGGAGAGATGGCTCAGCATTAAGAATGCTGGCTGCTCTTCCACAGGAACCAGCTTTGAGTCCCAACAATCAAACAATGGCTAGGAACCACCTGTAACTCAGATTCTAGGGGATCCAATGCCCTCATCTGGCCTGCACAAGCTCTGCATGGTACATAAGTGTAGGTGCAACACCCATGCATATAAAAATAAATCTTAAAAAAAATCAGGGAAACAAAGCCCAAGAACATATACAACATGTCAGACTAAGGAAAAGGAGTAATACCCAGGCCTCACAAAGAAATCAATACCAAATACTGTGATGGCATGGGCCACACAAAGCTATCATCTGATACTTGGTTTGCCTGGCAAGGACTAATAATCAGAGAACTCCATGACCTCGGAACTTAGGCTTTGCTTCGGTCCCCTGCTGTTGACCTGTTCTGCTTGACCATCTACCTGTTGGCCCATCTAGGGATCTGAACCCACCTGTTTTTCACTCTTGGATCCAGATTTGGCTTTCATTTCCTAGCTGGATTCTAGATCTTCATTCTCAAACTGTAGGTGCAGTAGCAGCTTCTTTCTGGCCCTGGTCTGATTTGTTATTTTATCCATACAGACTCCATCCCTTTCTGAAAACTCCTGCTCTGCTGCAGGTTTTTAAACCGGCATTCCTTCTGTAACGCTCATATATGCATATAGACATATATTTACTGTGTGGTGTGTGATAAGATTTAATATTAATTCTGGTGGTTTAAATGAAAATGGCCCCCATGGGCTCATAGAAGTGGCACTGTTGGGAGGTGTGGCCTTGTTGAAGAAGTGTGTTAATAAGAGTAGGCTTTGAGGTTTCAGAAGCTTGAGCCAGGGCCAGTGTTACTCTTTCTTCCTACTGCCTGCCAATCTACATGTAGAACTCTCAGCTACCTCTCCAGCACCATGTCTCCCTGCATGCCACCATGCTTCCCACCATGATGATAATGAACTAAACCTTTGAACTGGAATCCAGCCCCAATTAAATAATTTCTGTTATAAGAGTTGCCATGGTCATGGTGTCTATTCACAGCAATAGAAACCCTAACTAAGAAATTAATAAGATTGGAATAAAAGAACCTATATTCACCTTTGCCAGGCTACCAAGGAAGATGGTCACAAATGACAAAAGCTATCATTAAAATAGCTAACCCTGCAAATGTACTGTTGTTTAATAAATTCTGACATGTGGGAAGACATAAATTTACTTATGTATCTGGCATAATAAGTTCACAACAGGTTCCCTTCCTTTACCGTGTCCCCATAATTTCACCTGTCTTCCTGTCCTGCCTCAGACTCAATGACAAAAACCTCCAGAGGGAAGTTACAATTCTCCTGGGAGTGTGTGTGAGAAATCTTTCTTCTTTTTCTTTAATTTTGAAGTACTTGGGGATTGAACCTAGGGCCTCATATGTAATATTCAGGGACATTTTGTTTTGTTTTAATTTTGAGACAGATTCTCACTAAATTGCCCAGTTTGGAGTTGAATTTGCTCTGTAGACCACACAGACCTTGAATTCGTGACCTTCCTACCTCAGCTTCTCGAATAGCTGGGATTACAACAGGCCCTACTCAATTTTTTTCACATTTAGAGAGAGAGTGTGTGTGTGTGTGTGTGTGTGTGTGTGTGTGTGTGTGTAAGATGAATTGCTAAATGGTCTTATTAATAAAAAACCTGGAGCCAGATATTGGGGCAAAAAGCTGAGAGATCAGAGGTATAGGAAAAGCCACAGCCAACCTCACCTCACCGATACCTCAGTCTCCAAAGAGACCTACTTCCTGTATACCCATGGCTATATGCCTTTCTATTCTGTCATCTCGTTTCCTCTCTCTGCCCAGCTACATCACTTCCTCTGCCTGCTCAGCTCTGTCACTTCCTGTCTGTCTGTACAGACCTCCAGACCTTTATGGTTAACTAGTGTTGGAATTTAAGGCATGTGCCACCACGCCTGTCTTTGTTCCCAGTATGGCCTTGAACTCACAGAGATTGGATGACTCTCTGTCTCCCAAATGCTAGGATTAAAGGCGTGTGCTACCACTGCCTAATCTCTGTGTTTACTATAGTGGCTGGCTTTTTCCTCTGAGCTCCAGGCAAGCTTTATGTATTAGAGCACAAATAAAATATCACCATATGTAGGTATATCTTTCCATTATTTGGGTCCTGGAGGCAGAACTTGGGTCATCAGGCATGGTATTAAGTGCCTTTATCTACTGAGCCATCCAACTGGCTTTCAATTTTGTCTATTTTTGATGCAGTGGAAAATTAAATTTAGACATATGTTAATTAACTTTTATATATACAAATAAAAACATGCAGTAATTTATAGAAAAATAATACTTATGAGCTGGGGTAGCTGTTAAGAATGAGAACTTGAGTTCACAATGTAGCACCCATGTAAAAGAAAAAGCTGGATATATATGAGGTCAACTTGTCTCAAAACTACAAGAACAAAAATAATCTACAATTACAAAGTTGCTAAACATCAATTTTAGGGGCATACACATCAGAATCACAATGAAATATCATTTCATACCTGTGGGGGGCTATTATCCAAAAAGTAGAAAATAGCGGGTATTTTCCAGGACCTGGAAATGTTTGGTGCCCTGAGCACTGTCAGTGGAGAAGCACTGAGGTATAGCTGGACACACACACACACAATTGGTTTTGTTTTTTTATTTTGCTTTGTATTTGACAGACCCTCATTATACAGCCTTGGCTGGCCTGGAAGACACTACGTAGACCAGACTAGTATCTTACAGAGATTGGCCTGCCTCTTCCTCCTGGGTGGTGTGATTAAAGGTGTGTACCACCATGCCCTGCCCAAAATAGAAGTGTGTTGAATCACTCAGCACTTTACTTGTAGATATAGATTCAAAAGAACTAAAACCAAGACATTTGTATCCCTATGTTCATAGAAGCATCATTCATGAGAGCCAAAAGATTTAAAAAAAACAATGCAAAGGCCTATGGATAGATAAACACTGGAATCAACACAAATAATATATGCACATAAAATATAAAGTTATTTGGCTGTAGAAAAGAATGAGGGTAAGGTGGTTTGAAAGAAAATGGCCTCCAAAGGGAGTGGCACTGTTGGGAGGTGTGGCTTTGTTGTAGTAAGTATGACCTTGTTGGAAGAAGTATATCACAGTAGAGGCAGGCTTTGAGGTCTTATATATGCTCAAGCCATGTCCAGTATGTCAGTTTACTTCCTGTTGCCTGCTGATCAAGATGTAGTACTCTCAACTCCAGCACCATGTCTGCCTGCATGCCGCCATGTCCCACCATGATAATCATGGACTAAACCTCTGAACTGTAAGCTAGCCCAATTAAATGTTTTCCTTTATAAGAGTTGCTGTGGTCATGGTGTCTCTTCATAGGAATAGAAACCCTAAGACAGAGGGTTAGGAGTATGGTTCAATTATAGAGTCTACCATGCAGAAGGCCCTAGGTTTAATCTCAGCACCTATGTTAAAAAAGGAATGAAATTCTGATACATGCTACATTATTGATGAACCTTGAAACATAATACTAAGTAAAATAAAGCAGACACAAAGAGAATATTCTAGATGTCAAGAATAGTCACATTTATAGAGACAGAGAGTAGAATTGTAGTTACCAACCAGGGACTGGGAAGAGGGATGGTCAAGCGTTATAGCTGTGCTTGCCACAGAGGGGATAGTGAGTAACTATGTGAGCTGATAGGCATGTTAATTTGCTTTACCATCTTAACTATTTTGCAATATATATGTATATCTTATGACATCCTACTGGATACCTTCAGTATATAGAAAAATATTTATTTTTAAAAATTGATTTTTATTATTATTTGTGTGTGTTTCTGAGTGAATATATGTGAGTGCCCACGGAGGCCAGAAGAGTGCATTAGAGCCCTTGCAGCTGGAGTTGCAACAGTTGTTAGTCACCTGATATGGGTGCTGGGAACCAAAATGGGGTCCTCTGAAGGAGCAGCAAACTTCTATATGCCTATAACAGGTGAGAGGGATGGCTCAGTGGGTAAAGGTGCTTGCCACCAAGTCTGATAATCTCACTTTGATCCTTGTGACATAAAGGGACTCTAGCTGTCCTGAGCATTGCAAACATGGCTCTGTCAGGCCTTGCCCTTCTCCCCCATTCCCTCTACCTTGCTAAAAACTGATAGATTACATTCCTAAAAAGCTAGCCACCAAAGTCCCTTATTTGGCCACTTTCTCCTCCTGAGGCTGACTACCAAGGTCCAGCTATCAAAGTATTGAAGTCCAGCAATTGAAGCCCCTTTTGGCCACCTTAATTAACATACCCTATCAAAACAAACTAACTCATCCTAACCTAATCCTTTTACCTTTAAAAACTGCCATTTGCCTGTGGGCCACATCTGTGTCTTTTCTATCCAGAGTCGTCCTTTGTCCCCCACACCACCTAGAACAAATACCCCTGCCCCCTCTCCCTTGTTCCTTTCCCCTCTCCCTCATCCTCTACCTCCTGTCTTTGCCTCTTAGTCCCTGCCCTTTGTCCCTCTGGGGCAAATAAATCTCCTTTGTGCTGAGAACTTGGTTGGGTGTCTTGAGCCAATACTGGTCCCTTCAGGATACACATAACAGAAAGAGAGAACTGACTCTATATGTGGGTGTGCACACATGTGCACATATAAATAAAAGGTATAATTTAAAAGTTAAAAATAAAGACCTTGTAATAAAAACTAGAAGCCTTCATCTCCAAATTATTAAAATGATAAATTTCATTATACACTCACTCACTCACTCACTCAGTCTCACACACACACACACACACACATTGCCACAATAAACAAAGATGGGCACTTTGGAAGTGGAATTCTGGAAGCATTATTGAAGATGGGTGGGAGAAGTAAAACTACTTGTTATGAATTATGCATGCATGGGAAACCCCCAGCTGGCTGGGCCAGGGTATCCCAAGCGTGCAGGGGACTATGCTGGCATGCTGCGGTGGATGCAGCGGTGGGCTGGCGGGCAACCCATTCCATGCAAGCATGGTGGTGGGCCAGTGGGTGGACATTCACAACTCAGATGCTACATCCGTGTGGAAATGGTTTATTATAATAGAGAGAGGAAGAGAAGATAGGAAAGGGGGAGAAAAGAGAGGAAGAGAGAGGGAAAAGGAGAGAGAGGTCGAGGGGTGCACACCTCTTGGGAATGGAGGGAGAGAGTGAGAAAGGGGTGGAGTTTTTCCTTAAGAAGAGGCTTCTAGCTGGTGGTGGTGGTGGTGGCAGTGGCGGCGGCTGCTGCGGCGGTGGCGGCGCACACCTTTAATCCCAGCACTTGGGAGGCAGAGGCAGGCGGATCTCTTTATTAGGATAAGAATTTGTACCTCTATTTATGTTCAAGCTATCTGTATATTATCTCTCCTGCAGTTGTACATCAAATGTTTTAAAAAAAAAAAAAAAGAACCTGTCTCAACAACGAAATAGTCTCAAGACAGCTGTAATAGCACATGCTTCCCAGCACTTTACAGGCAGAGGCAGTAGGATCATTAATTTGTGGACATCAAGGACTATATAAGTGAGTTTGAGGCCAGCAGGAGCTAAATAATGAGACTCTGTCTCTGTAGTCCAGGCAGACCTTGAACTTTCCAAAACCTATACCCTCAAACCACCAAACAAATTAAAACAAACAAAAGCAATGACCTGCCACCTCTCTCCTCAAACCTGGCAGATATCCCCCCAACTTGTTTGTGCCCAACCGAGTGAAGCAAGGTTGATGGTGTTGACATCAGAGACTAGGACGGAGAGGACAAGCGCTTCAGCCTGCTTCTGTCAGAATTCTTTCTGTGGGGAAGCCAGCCACCATGTAAGAATTCAACAAGTGTCTGTGGCTGCACAGGTGTGGGGAGCCCTGGCTGAGCTCCAGATGACAAGTATCAACAGTTGTCGCCATGTGTGTTTCATTAGATAACAGTGCAGCTGGCATTTTACTGTGACTGCAGGAGAGGCCTCAGGCTAGGGACAGCCCAGCCAAGCCTTCCCCATTCCCGACCTATAAAGTCCAAAGCACATTAAAACGCCTGCTCCAGAGCACTGATTTTGGAGGTAATGTACAACACAGCAACAGGAAGCAGACTGTTATCTGTATAATCGAGTCTACTTTTTTTCTTGTTTTGTTTTTCGAGACAGGGTTTTTCTGTGTAGCCCTGGCTGTCCTGGAACTCACTCTGCAGACCAGGCTGGCCTCAAACTCATAGAGATCCGCCTGCCTCTGCCTCTGGAGTGTTAGGATTAAAGGTGTGCACCACCATGCCCGGGTAGTCTACTTTCAAAGAAGGTAGAAATACATTTTTCCAGGACTGAATAAATTAGATCTAGATAGTTTGTGTTTTATTTATGTTTTGTTTGTGTTTTGTGGCACTAGAACTCTAACCCATGGCTGATGCATGCTAGCCAGTTACCTTGAGCTACCCTCCCAGCTTTGCATGTAAATGCCTGCTGAGAAAGCATGATGATCTGAGTTTGGATTCCTGGCACCCACCTAAAAGACAAGCGTAGTGGCTTATGCTTATGTCCCCAGTACCGAGGGACTGGACATAGACAGATCCTTGGGGCCAGCTGGCCAGCCAGTGTAACCAGTTAGTGAGCTCTGGGCTCAGCAACAGATGCCAAAAACTAAGGTGAAGGGACTGGAAAGATAGCTCAGCAAGAGTGCTTGCTTCTATCATGGGAACGTGAGTTTGGATCCTAGCATCCATATTGGGCAGCTCACAAATGCCTGTAACTCCAGCTCCAGGGGTTTTGATATCCTCTTCTGACTTTCATAGGCGCCTGCACACATGTGTACACACACTCACACACACACCAAAATAAAAAATAAACTAAGATAGTGATACCCAATGTTTGACTTCTGGCATCCACATGTATGCTATGCGTTTGCATGTACAAATACACATACACACACCATCCCCACATGCACACATGGAAAAAAACCTGCTGATCATACATACAGTGCTTTTATGCAATGGATTTCCTTCCTTTGTTAGTAATGGGGATTGAACTGAGGGCTTTTCCCATGCTAGTTTAGCAAACTACCACTAAGCCATATTCTCTGCCTTCTGTTTATTTACTTAACATATTGTGTGTATGTTGTGTATGCTTGAGTGTGGTACATGCAATGCATGCCTGTGGAGTTTAGAGGACAACTCTCAGGAGATGGTCCTCCTGTCCCATCCTGGGTTCCAGGGTCTGAATTTAAGTTGTCTGGTTTACATAGCAGCACTTTTCCTTGCAGAGCCATTTTGCTCAGCCATATTCCCAGCCTTTGAATTTTTTTTATTTTATTTTAAGAAAAGACTGCCTAGGTTGGCTACAGACACATTGTATATGATCTGTTCTCCTTGAGTTTGCCATTCTCCTACCTAAGCCTCCAGAGTTTCTGGACTCACAGACCTGTACATCCAGGCCTGGCTATGAAATGGACTTTGATTTGGTAGGAAGCAGGTCTCATCATACCAACTTTACGGTAATTGTACAGATATGCAGACATCATACCAACTTTACTGTAATTGTATAGCTATGAAGACTGTACATAACAAATACAGGTATTTGTACTAAAGAGCTATGCTGGTTTTTTTTTATATGACTGACCTTTAAATTTTAATATAACTGCATTTAACTTTCTTTTTTTGCAGACAGGGAGACCAGTCTGAGACAGGGTTTCATGTGGCTCAGACTGACTTTGAACTTGCTGTAAACTTCCTGCTTTGGCTTCCTGAGTGCTGGGCCTGCACTGAGTGGGTGGCAATGCACCACCACACCAGGCAGTAGAATTTGTCTTTTACTTATATTATTTGTATTTGAAGTTGGGTCAAAGGAAAACATGAAGAATTGGCGATATAGATTGAGCATTGGGCAAGATGTTCACCTGTAATTCCAGCACTTGGGAGGCTGAGGTAGGAGAATTGAAAATTTAAGGCCAGCCACAAAAATACACATTCGTTTTTTTATGTGTAAGTGTGCATGTGTATATATGTGTATATGTACGTATGTGTGTGTGCATGTTTTGTGTGTGTATGTGCACGTGTGTGTGTGTGCCTGCAGGGACCAGAAGAGGTTGTCTGATCCTTTGGAGCTAGAGTTATAGGCGGTTGTGAACATCTCAGTGTTGGTGTTGTGAACTAAACTCCAGTCTTCCACAAGAGCAGCCAGTGCTCTTAACCACTGAGCCATCTCTCCAGCTCCCAGGCACAGCTGTTTTTTTAAAAATCCATACATATTTAAAAGAGTGAGTATAGGATCTTTCTTTTTAACCCTGCCTAAATGGGAACACTGTTTTCTCAGAGCACTAGTTAAAGGTCAATGCCATTTCTTAGCCCCATGCAGAGCTAATTAAACTGAGAGTGAACACTTGTAAGATTAGTGGGGGAAGAGAGAGGTCATGGTCCAAGAATCTGTTTCTCAGCAAAGTCTCATCTTAGGAGGTCATGCAGAATTCCAGAGCTGAGCAGAGTGCTAGAGCACAAGCTGAGAGAGCACAGAGAAGAGCTAGGCAGCCCGAGAAAGGAAAAGAGCAGCTTTGTAACGTCATATACCAAGGCCAGGGGCCAGCTTGTACATCAACTTGTGTCTTTTACAGAATGACCCCCCTTCTCTCTAATGCTTTCCTCCATTAATCATGATGAGACAGGTGTGACATAGGATTCCAGATCCATCTGTGAACCATTTTACCCCTTTGCCTCTAGTTATTGATGGGAACTTGGTACTGTCCAAATGGCAGTTTTAGTTTCTTCAACTGTGAGTATGTATAAAACAAATGGTGAGGAGAAAGTATGGGGGGAAGTGACATGGGGTGTAGCTGGAGAGATGGCTCAATGGTAAAGAGCACTAACTCCTATTCCAGAGGACCCATGTTCCCATTCCCAGAGGATGTGATGCCCTCCTCTGGCCTCCACAGGCATGCACATTGTATATAGACACACATACATGCAAAATACTCATAAAAGTAAATGATAATATTTTTTTAAAAAAAGAAAGTATAGGCTTCCTCCTGGCCCTCAGAAATCCCAGGTATGCTGCATGGCTCTGGGAAGCTGAGGCAGGAAGGTCTTTGTCAATTCAAGGCCATCCTAGTCTACATAGCAAGCTCCAGGCCAGCTAGGTCTGCATAGTGAGACACTGTCTCAAAAAAAACAAAAGAGGTACAGAGACAGACAGACCACAGACAGAGATGATAGATAGATAGATAGATGATAGATAGATAGATAGATAGATGATAGATAGATAGATAGATAGACAGACAGACAGATGGATGACTCCTGGAGCAAAAGAGAAAGAACAACACTAAAATGACCTTGGGGGCACTAGAGATTAAACCCAGAGAAATGTGAATGCTAGGAAATGCCCACCCCAGTATTAGTTACTTTTTTTAAAAAAATTCTTTATTTTATGTGTACGGGTGTTTTGCCCACATCTATGTCTGTGCACCACTTGTGTGTAGTGCCTTTAGAGGCCAGAAGAAGGCTTCAGCTCTTCTGGAACTGGAGTTACAAACAGCTGTGAGCTGCCATATGGGTACTGGGAATTGAACCTGGGTCCTCTGTGAGAACAACCAGTGCTCTTAAGCTCTGAGCCATCTGTCCAGCCCAGCACTAGCTCTTTTAAATCTACTGTGAGAACAATGACATAAGTGAATCATTTGATCTAGTGATAAGTATTTAGACTTTCAAGGTAAACTAGGAGAGGAATAATGTCAAATGCATTTATTTCTAGCACTTTTGAACTTGACACTGACAGTACAAGCCACCAACAGAAGAATTAATGAGCTGGATTTTTATAAGAATTTAAGATTTCCTCTGTGAAATATCCTGTTACTAGTATAAAAGGATATGCTACATACTGGGACATTATGTTTGCAAAATCATATATCTGATAAAAGATTTTCTAGAATACGTGAAGAATGCTAGGCATTCAACAGTGAAAATCAGACAATCCAGTCAGTGAAAGACACAAACTGACATGTTACCAGAACCATTGTTGCAGGATATTCGATCACACTGTGAACCCCAAGATTGCATTATTTACTGGAAAAATCTGTTTCTAGCTGTGGTGTAGCTCAGCCCTAGCACACACCTTTAATTCAAGAGCTTTTTGTTTGAATATTGTAAACAAGATTAAATAAACTCAATCATCGCTCAAGAGGCAGAGCAAGCAACCAGTTGACAGGAAGTGAACAATAAAAAACCACAGAGAGTAAGAAGGAGTCAGGAGGACAGATAGAGAAACGCACAGGAAGTAGAAGGGAGGGACATTGAGTTTGAGGAGTCTTGTTTGAGATGGGAGGAGAAGAGAGAGGTGGTGGGATGTTGGCAGGGAAGGGTCAGCTGGGTGCTTTCTCTGCCTCTCTGAGACAGCAGGCTTTGACCCCATCTGGCTGCTGAGTCGTTATTGGAAAAAAATCTAACGATTAAGATTTCATTAAAGGTGACGGGGGTCGGCATCCCACGCGCCTCCCAGCCAGCGCCGCCACGATGCCCAAGAGGAAGGTTAGCGCGGAGGGAGCGGCGAAGGCGGAGCCCAAGCGATGCTCCGCAAGGCTGTGGGCCAAGCCCGCCTCTGCCAAGGTGGACGCGAAGCCGAAAAAGGCCGCGGGAAAGGATAAATCATCAGACAAGAAAGTGCAAACAAAAGGGAAGAGGGGAGCAAAGGGAACAAAAGGGAAGAGGGTAGCAAAGGGCAAACAGGCTGAAGTGGCTGACCAGCAAACTACAGATCTGCCTACAGAAAATGGAGAGACTGAAAACCAGAGTCCAGCCTCTGAAGTAGAAGAGAAAGAAGCCAAGTCCGACTAAGCATCCATCATGTCTGTCAGTGTCCCGCCTCCCTTCTTGTACAATCCAGAGGAATATTTTTATCAACTATTTTGTAAATGCGAGTTTTTCAGTAGCTCTAGAAACATTTTAAAAGGTGGGGGATGTCCCACCTCATCCCATTTTTTAAGTGTAAATGATTCTTTTAAGAGGTTAAATCACTTGCTGGTTTTTTATTTTTTGATACAACCAGAAAATAGCAGGATACTGAATCAGGAGAGGCTGTGACTGTCTCGGGGGTCACCAAAACATTCCGTAGAGGGGGTTAGTTTTATATCCTACAATATAAAGCATACTAAATGGTAATTTGGAGTCTCTTGGTCGTGCATTTGTATCTGGAATATTTTCAGTTATATCTGGTCTCGTGTTTCTAGTAGAACTGCTTCCTTAAAAAAACAAAACAAAACAAAAAAACACTCCTTGGTCCTTGCCCTGTCAGAACTGTCTCTGGTCATGGCAGTCCATTTTNCTAACAATTGTGATAATGTGCTGTGAAAGATTGAAATTTTGAATATGTACTGTATGTGGCATAAAATTGTGAGTCAGTGGAATTGAGGATTGTGAGCATTTGATTGTTNTGTGAGGTCTTCGGGAAAACTTGTTTAGGATGGAACATCACTGGAATAAGTTCAAAGAGAAACAATACATGGCTCTTTCAGGTACGTGAACACAATGTATAACTTAGAATTTGGGTACATG
Source organism: Neotoma lepida (assembly GCA_001675575.1). NCBI lineage: Eukaryota > Metazoa > Chordata > Mammalia > Rodentia > Cricetidae > Neotoma > Neotoma lepida. The sequence continues at coordinate 13,137 of LZPO01017343.1, read as the reverse complement.
TTTTAAGAATTGAAATGTCTGTGTACTCTGCTCCTCAACCAGTGGGGAAAAAAAAAAGATTTCATTAAAAACAACATTTGGTGCTCCAACACATGACATGAACATATGGACAGAAAAATCACATCAGCTGCAGACAAACTGAGAGGCCATCAGATTTGGTAAGACACCTGGGAAGTCCTCAAGGAGAGAGTTAAGTAATATTAAAGGAAAAATCCTACCTTAAGGATGGAAAATATAATACAGGGTGCTACTTTAGATGGCTTGAAAACAGAAGCAGAAAATGAAAAGAATGATATACCTGAGACTGGCATAATACTGATTACTATCAGTCTGGTAGTTCATACTTTATCCTTAATAGCCATAGTGTTTTTTATGTGCCAAATATGAAAAGTGGTTTGCTAATTGTGCCAAATATGGAAAGTATTTTGATAAGATACAAGCCTTAGAAAGAGTTATAAATGAAAATAAGAAAAATATTCAGACACATACAGAGGAATTTAGACAAGAGCCTACCATACCACCACATGATGAAACTGAAGAGGGGCAGCCCAAGGTTGTTAGGAAACCAACCTTAGTTCATCCAGTTAATATACAATATAATATACAAGAACTACTAGCAGATGATAGGCACCCCAAAGTTATTAAGAAGTTAAATGGAATATATAGAAATATTAAATTTGAGATTTAAGGAAGCAGTCATTTCATATGGTATGCATTCATCCTATGTGAAGCAGATATAAAATTCATGGGCATCTAAGAACAGAATTATCCCACAGGACTGGAAATATTTGACAACAGCAATATTAAAAGGTGGTCCTCAGTTACAATGGTAAACATGGTAGAAAGAGGAAGCTAGTGTCATAGAACAATGAAGTAGTGCTAGAGGTATTGATTGATATTTCCCAAGACCAACTCCTAGGTGAAGGTCACTATGCTGAGTTACAAAGGCAGCTTGAATTTGATGATTATACGTTGGTATTTAGCNGCTTTAAATATTTTTGACAAACTGCTATAAATGATTAGAGACCAAAGCTAAAAGTACAAATAAATGGCATTGAAATTGTAGGTTTAGTAGACACAGGGGCAGATGTAACAATAATTTCACCAAAATCTTGGCATCCAGATTGGCCTCTTCAGGAACTAAATATTCAGCTTTGAGGGATTGGAATTATATCTTAGGTAAAAACAAAGTGCAAGATGGGTCAAGGGTATAGGGCCAGAGGACAAATAGGAAAATTAAAAACATATGTAATGGATGATGTTCTGTATGCTGTGAAAATGTGTTGTTCTGATTGGTTGATAAATAAAGCTGTGTGGCCAATGGTGAGGCAGAATAAGGTTAGGCGGGACATTCTGACTAGAGAGAGAGGAAGAAGAAAGCAGAGCTGAGCAGATCCTGCTAGCCGCCACCAGCTAAAAAAATGTAAAGATACTGGTAAGCCACGAACCACGTGGCAAAGTACAGATTTATAGAAATGGGTTAATTTAGATATAACAGCTAATTAATGAGAAGCCTGAGCCATTAGGCCATACGTTTGTAAATAATATAAGCCTCTGTGTGTTTACTTGGGTCTGAGCAGCCGTGGGAGCCCGGGGAAGGACACAGGAAACCTTTTTTCTACGCATATGAGGCTAATACAGCCATGAATTTATGAGGACATGATTTGTTGCAGCAATGGAAAAACAGATTAACATTCCTCCAATCTCAGAAACAAACCTTAAAATAAAGAGTACTTCAGAGAAAAACATTAAAAGGTATTATCAAGAATAGTCACAGACCATTCAGGTTGTACATAGGCAAGGCACAACAGCTGTTGGTCTTTCAAAGCTACCAAAAGCCCTACCTTTAAAATGGTTAATTGACAAACCTGTGTGGGTGGAACAATGGCTTTTGACATCATAAAAATTACAGGCACTAGAACAGCTGGTACAGGAGCAGTTAAATGTTCAATATATTGAAAAATCTACCAGTCCTTAGAATTCTCCTGTATTTGTCATTAAGAAAATTTTGGAAAATGGAGAATATTAACAGATTGAAGAGTCATAAATAAAGTGATTCAGCCAATGGGCTCTTTACAGCCTGGAATTCCCTTGCCTTCTTTATTACCTAAGAGATGGTCTATTATAGTGTTTGATTTAAAACACTACTTTTAACTATACCTTTACAAGAACAGGACAGAGAAAAATTTGCCTTCACAGTGCCTACTTATAATAATGCTCAACCTCTTACAAGATATCAATGGAAAATTCTTCCACAAGGAATGTTAAATAGTCCCACCTTGTGTCAATATTTTTACAACAGCCCTTAGAAATAATTTTTAAACAGTTTCTTCAATCTAAAAATCTACCATATGGATGATATCTTATTGGTTGATTCAGATGCAGATACCTAAAAAATAATGTTTGATGAAGTAAAGAAAATTTTGCTTCACTGGGGATTACAAAATGCTCCTGAAAAAATGCAAAGAGAAGATTTTATCAATTGTCTAGGACATAAAATAGGTTTACAGAAAATTCAACCACAAAAAGTATAAATCAGGAGAGTTACATTAAAAACTCCTAATGAAGCTGGGTGTGGTGGTGCACACCTTTAATCTCAGCACTTGGGAGGCAGAGGCAGGTGGATCTCTGTGAGTTCAAGGCCAGCCTGGTTTACAGAGTGAGTTCCAGGATAGGCTCCAAAGCTACACAGAGAAAACCTGTCTCAAAAAACAAAAAACAAAAAACAAAAAA
>LZPO01017342.1:460404-475576 GCA_001675575.1 Neotoma lepida | reverse complement strand
GATTACAAAAACATCTACTTGATGCCATGGGAATGGAAATGATGTAAGTATCCAGAAACAAGGGACTTTGTTCTCTCAAACATTCATCCATAAAATATTTCAGGAAATCTTATGTGACATGGATGGAATATAAAACAGTGCTTCGGTGTGGTATAGGGTTGGTTGTTGTATGTCTATCTTTTGTCCCACACATTTTCAACTTGGGCTGAAGAAACAGTGAATAATGTTACAACTAGGAAATTATAGAATTTTCTTAGTTATTAACATGGTGCTGTTGGAGTCTTCATGCCAGTTAGTTTTAGTGGCTCATGCATGCTCTTATTTATTGCTAATTTTAGTCTGCATACTCTGACTCTATCCATTCAAGACATTGTTCAGTATGGGCTGACTACTACCAGTGTGTCATGGTTTATTAGTACAGTTATGTGTCAGTGCTAGTGCAAGGCAATGGTTGCCTAGTTATGAAACCCAACTTCTGCCCCTGGGGGATGATGATTTTTCTTTTTGGTTTTTTAAATATGAACACAAAAATATCAGTGGCCTTTAGCTTTTTGTTTTAGTGTAAAATGTATCATGGGTGAAAAGTTCCTTTAATAGCTGCTGTTATTTCTAGTTAAATTTATGGATTCAGATCTGGCTAGATTTTTTTTATTTAATCAAGGTATCAAAATGAAATGTAAAGTTACATTTTGTATATTTTATACATACTTGGTTATGAAATGGGGAAAGAAAGGGAAATTTACAATCTTTGCTAGTTCTCTTTAAGATCACTTTTGGGAATGTGTATTATTCTGTCATCAAGCTGTAAAATTGGATCATATGCTTTAGTAGGCANGGGCACAGCAGCCTCCCTTCCCTTTGAGTTCACAAAAGCTTCTTGCAGTTCTTTCCTTTAAGCATACAAATGTGTGAGGATTTGCCAATCTCCTATTCCTGGTGAGCATTTGACACTAGATAGAACCCCTTTAATGACCATGACTTCAACCTGAGACGATTAGAGACATTCCCTTATGGATATTACATTTGGAAAAATCAATCCTAGTTTTCAACTTCTGATGGTTATTTAAACATGACTAGAGTATTCAGAATCTCCCTGGTGTCTGTCAGAGTCTTAGAAGGAAGATTTGGAAGAGTAAGCCACTGCTTTGTTCGCCCACTAAAAGAAACAGTTGAGGTCCCAGTGAGCATGACTGGTCTAATGGAGTGCTAGCTTTATAAAATAATTCCATTAGGTACAGTATCCAAAACAGAACAAATGTACTTTCTGAGCCCAGTGCATCCATGGTAAGTAGATGGCATCCATGTCTGTAATTTAACTCATCTGAAAAGCAATGAGGTCTTTTAAAATGCTTTCTGTTGATGGTGGCTAGGTGTAAGGATGATATAAAACCTTGGTGATAGCAGAAATATTTTTCCTAATGTATTAATTGGTGAGTGGAAGCACGTCTCAACTTTTGACTCTCCCTTTCTTTGTTGTCTTGTATGTGAGCCCAGCCCCTTTCCCTGTTCCTTATCTCGTGGTACTGGCTCTTTGGTGGTACTGGCTCCCTTGGGCTCGAGGGCACAGACCAAGGGGTCTAAATGNTATGTGATACAGAAGCTCTTCTGTGTGCCTAGAATTGGGCTCTCCCACTCTACAAAACAGTGACTTGTGGCTTTTCTGTTGTCTAGAGACCTTTACTTAATATAAAGGTTAAAACATATCAGGGCTGTTGACTCTCCTTCCGTAAGCAAAGGCCTTTCTCTTGCTGCTGTGTTTACCCATGTCCAAGTCTGTGCTTAAGGAAGCCCTGAAGCNACCTCTGAAGCTCAGGATGTAAATGTCAAGGAAGATGTGTCTTCTTGCCAGCTCCCCTTCCCTTTATCTTTTTATTCTAAACACTGTAATGCTATTCTGTACTTGCTTGCCATATAAATGGGTAGTATTTTANTGATGCTGAATTATAATAATAGCCTTCCAAAGTTCTAAATCTCACAGTTTTTAAGAGACTTTTGGACTCTTGCCCTTTTCAGGATCAACAATTCGTGGAACCCAGTTAGGAAAAACAAAATAGCATGAGGCCAACTCAGCCTCACTAAAGGAAATAGAAGTCTTATAGAAGATGCTAACATCTATGAACTTCCTGCGTCCAAGAACTGACTTTGCATTTACCCACTAAATTGTCATAACTTTCCAGCAAAGAAGGCATAATTAGCTCCTGTACACTCAGATAAGAAGATAAATCACACACACAGATCACATGCAGATTTCTAGATCCTCTTTAAAACTAGGCACTGAAGAGACAAACACGTGGCTCTTGTTTGAGCAGCCAGGTCTCACAGCAGGCAGGGCCACCCGGGGCCTTGGTGTTTAGTAAAGGCTCTTCATTAGAGCTGGACATTGAAGGAAATTAAGATCAGGTATTTCAGCGAGAGAAATTACATATTTGAAACAGAAGGAATTCAGGAGAAAGCTCTGTAAAACAGCACTTGGAATATTTGTCTTGAGTAGGGAAGGCCCTGATTAGCATCCTTGGGGTCTAGGCAACAGTACTATGGNTAATGGCAGAGAGGGGACGTGACTGTAGTTCTCCCACAGACACCATGATGGTGGGGACTGTTCCTAGAGAGAGGGGCTATGGCTTTACCTGGTGGCCTGTGATAGTGATAACTGACATTCACTAACAATTAATGAGCCATGATCATGAGTGTTTCCTGGATGTCTTATTTAACTCTCAGAACTGTTCAGTTATGTTCTTTGTAGATACAAGAGCGAAGCCTCAGAGAGACTTTGTAACTTGCTCAGGAGGCTTAGCCAGAATTTTGACCTAAGCTGTCACTTCTACAGCCCCCACCTCACCCCATGCTCTGCATGGCAGTGAGGCTAGGAGGTCTCTGTCTGAGGTACTGTCACTGTGTCAAAACATACAACTTATTTACTAAGCATCATCACCTTAAAAACATGAAGGGACACACACACATTGTGTGGGAAAGTAGTTTCTCACTGGAGCAAGGAAGTTACTTTCCTTACAGTTCTGATGATTTCTGACAATCCGTGACTATTTCATATTAATATTAAGAACCACTTATAGGAGCTGAGGAGCTAGCTCAATGAGTAGAGAGCCCGTACTGTGTAAATATGAGGGCCTGAGATCAGATCCCTAGCACCTACATAAAGGCTGGGCATGCTCCTGTGTGCCTGTAACCCCACGGCTGGGAAGCAGGGACAGACTGATCCCGGGAACTCCGTGGCCAGCCAGTCTGGCCAATATGGCAAGCGTCAGGTTCATTAAGAGTCTATGTCATGAGACAAGCAGAGGGATAGAGGGAGATACCCAGCATCCTACTCTGGCCTCCATATGTATCCGTGTCCTCACTTGTATACATCACACACACAGATGAACCACTTACAGGAGAAAGGCTAGAACATTAAGAATAGGCATATTCCAAGGGTTAAATATGAACCCAGTGCAGAATGAGGAGTAGAAGCCAGGGAGCTACACAGAGCTGCAGTCTGGCCAAGGATCAGAGCAGTACTATGAAGTAGCTCTGAGAAGGTGGAAGGAGGGAGCCAGAGGAGTTTTGAAGATAAATGAAATGTCAACAACAAAGCTTTGACTTAGGCTAATTGGCATGGTGACCATCTTTTCTTCACTGTGAGAGAAAGTGGGGAGTTGAGGGCAGAGTTTCTATCCAGCAGCCAGTAAGCACACTGGCTGTGGCGAGTGGCAGAAGCAAACAGAGTCCTGTGTGGAGAGAGCACTAGTACCACATTGACTTTCTAGTCAAGGAAAAGGGTCCTGTAAAGATGGTAAAGAAACCAAGTTGAAATCCAGTTGTTACCCTAAAGTAAACCAGAGTGTAGCCGAGACTGACAGGTACAGAAGACTTGCAGAACCATTTTTAAAAGGATGGGTTCAGTTGAAGGAGTATGGTGGCAAATAGCTTCACTTCTTTGCCATTATTGCTATCGAGGTAAAACTTGAACAGAGTAAAATATTCTCAGCTTAGATGCCGGTGGTTTCTGATAGAGTTAAACGCTGTGCTGTCGTCACACCTGAGTCTAGAATATTCTTGATGTTCCCCAGATTTCCTCATGTGCCTTCTAGGTACTTCCTGCCCATGTAGGAACCACTATTCTGACTGCTGTCACCACACGTGAGTCCTGCCTGCATCATCTATTTCTATAAGAAATTCAGGTCCTCATCCAATCTGTTCACTGGAAGGGGAGAGATGATTATTAGGGGATGAGTATTGTCAAAGTATATTATATACCTGAATGAAACCGTCATAACAAAGCCCATTGTTTTATACAACTAATAAAAAACACTTTTAATTTGTTCCCTGAAGATAACAACATTCAGAGATAGCACCAACAGTGAGCTTCCCTGGGTCCGTGTGAACAGGGTTCAGCAGAGTAGTATCCGTTGTCCTCTGCAGATCTTACAATGCACCAGCTCTCTAACCTCAAAGGCCCCACCATGAGTTCAGTGCTGAGACAAAAAAATAAGCCCAATTCCCTCCTGTGTATTCCTCTTCCTCCATCCTCTTCCTCCAGTTGACCACCACATCACACCAGTTCTTACNGTTTCAGACGAGACCCTTCCTCTGGCCCTGCCTCTCCTTCCTGGCCTGTTGTAACAACCACATTGTTTTGCCCTTGCTCTCCACACTGCTGGTGCTCCACTGCCCCCAAGATGCTCCTCTGCCACTACAGTGTAAGGAGAGCCTATACCACGGGCACCAGCCTGCTCTTAATGCCCCATTCCCATGGTGTTCAGTCCACTCCATCTACAGAACCTGCTCCTTCCCCCACCTCATCTGCCATGTCCCATGGGCCTGTTTGGGATCTTGTGCATGCTTGTTTCCCTGATTATATTGGGAACATTTTGAAGGACACCAGGGACCATGTTTACTGTGTCTTTGTTGCCAGCATCTGGTGTGTGACTTCAAAAACAACCCCATTAAATACCTATGCACAATGGTGTTTCAGGTCAGGGTCAAAGTTGTTATGCTTGTTGTTGTTGTTGTTTTTTAATTGTATAGAAATTGTTCATGTGACTGATGATTTCTTCAAGTTTGTTTCTGAGGTTCCTTTGCAATAATTATCATGGTCATTTTCAGTTAAAGATGAACACATTTCTGTTGTCTTTAATGAGATGAGTGTGTTAATAGACAGTGTCAGTGTCACAAACCCTGTGGCTGAAAGGCTAGCCTGTACCCTTTCATCCTATCTCAGCTCATTGTGTGTATCCATGTAGTTCTAGAAGGCAGATTACCATTTCTGGGAATGAAGATAATTTCTTTCTAAAGGTCTTTGTGGTAATTAGCAAACAGGAAAAAAAGCTAAAAATGGCTGGTAAATATTGACTTAAGTACCCAGAAACCCTGGTATTTTTAGCTCTTGTTTGTTCATGGTGGTTCACTGTCCTGATTCTTCATGCCCAGGCTTCTNNCCGGCAGTGGATCGGCATTACCACCCCATTGACTGTTGCTAAAGCAAAGATGTTTTCATCTTTCCAAATCCTAGGTAAGAACCTCGATGCTGTCCATGACATCACTGTGGCATATCCTTACAACATTCCTCAAACTGAGAAACACCTCCTGTTTGGAGACTTTCCCAAGGAGATCCACTTCCATGTCCATAGGTATCCAGTCGACACCCTTCCCACATCCAAGGAGGACCTCCAGCTCTGGTGCCACAAGAGGTGGGAGGAGAAGGAAGAGAGACTTCGGTCCTTCTACCAAGGAGAAAAAAACTTTCACTTTACTGGGCAGAGCATAGTTCCGCCTTGCAAGTCTGAGCTCAGAGTCCTTGTGGTCAAGCTGCTCTCCATACTGTACTGGACCTTGTTCTGCTCTGCAATGTGCCTGCTCACATATTTGTACAGTCCTGTTTGGTGGTATTTCATAACCAGCATTGTGTTTTTCGTGCTGCAGGAGAGAATATTTGGTGGACTGGAAATCATTGAACTTGCATGTTACCGCTTTTTCCACAAGCACCCACATTTAAATTCAAAGAAAATCAAGTAAGACGGTCGGTCACATTCACCATGTAAAACCCTAGGGGCGTTATGGAAATGTCACAGCCTTTGTAAACCGAGATGAGTTTTGCATGACTATGTCAAATGTTTCTTACTATCATTATTCTTTGTTAAAAATACTTTGCACTTAATTTTGTGGGGGAAATATTGTTACAGTTTCTTTAAAATCTCTGAATGTAATTCCAATGCTGCATATATAGCAGGGGGTCAATCGCTGTCAACAACTCGGTTCAGCATATTAGAAACAATCAGCCAGCTGTTGAGACAAGATGCAAGCTTTTCTGAAAGGGTCAACCCGCTTCTGACAGGCTGCCAGCCCAGAGACAGGCCTGGCACATGAACACGGGCTCCAGCACACGTAGGCAGGTGGTAGCCTGGCTCCCCCACGGGGCAGGGCCCATGGATTCATTTATCCTTTTTCAGCAATCAAACCCCAAACCGAGATTGTCTTGTCCTAAACTAATGACCATTTCATAGGGAGCCCTTCATCGCTCAGTCTCTTGTGCCGAATGAGACAGCAAGAGACCCCTCTCCCTCCCCTAAATCTCTCCCTCTCCTAAATCTCTCCCTCTCCTAAATCACACCTGCACTCTGCTCAGGGAGCACCTTCAGGCTCTCCATTTGGGTTTTAACGGACAGAAACTGGTTCAGCTTGCTCCTCACTCACACTCAGTCCTGATCTCCTGCTCCTTAGCAGGTATAACTTCATCTTTAGTGAAGGATACATGTAAAGATGTATTAGAAGAACATTCTGGTGTTTCAGACACAAACTGTCTTATGAAATATTTCTTTAGATCCTGCATACAATGGAAGGCAGGTATGTGTGCTGTGCATGTAGGGTGTCTACCTTTTGCCATTAGAGCTACAACAAAAATGCCCTCAGACCCCCAAGCCTTGATCAACTTTACTCTTAAAACCAAAAATGCTAACCCAGAATGAACACTTTCAATGATAGTAAGGACTTCCTCTCTAATTCTCTCTCAGCAGTAACATTTAAACCCACACTGACCAACTGTTTGCCACATAGTCCTGTCATCTGGGAGAAGAGAAAACCCAGCAGACCAATAGCACCAGTGCCCTGAGTGAGAGATGCATGGTCCTGGCTTTGTCATGTAATTGGGGCGGGNTGGCTGTTAGCAAACCTGTCACCCCGCCCCCAGGCAGTCTCCACAGCTGTCACTGCCCTGTATACTCAGACAGGAATTTGCCTTCCTGCTCAGCTTACCAAGCACATTCTCTGAGAAAGCCCTGGTGGGCCAGAACACCGTTAGAGTATCATGCTTTGTTTGGTTTTTGTTTTTTGGGGTTTTTTTTTGAAGTTTGTGTGTATGTTTTAGTGGGAGTGTTAAGTGGTGCCTCTAGTGAAACACACCAGCCCGTATTTAACTGCTGTGTTGAAGCTCATTTTAATCCTGCCAGGAGCTTACTAATTAGTTACTCTGCACATCTGCTCTCAACACAGCTGTTGACTTCATAGTTTTTAAGGGTAAAAACGCACAAAGAAGAACTTTTTTTCTTCCTCTTAATGAGAAAGACTTCTAATTTTAAGTTTTTCTGCGACTTCCATGGATCACACTTAAACACGGAAATAGCTAGCAAGTAAAATTCCATTTGTTCCCAGGTAAAAGAACAAAGCTGCTCTCCAGCCCACAGTACCTGGGATCAGGCAGCAGTGATGGCCAGCTCATTGTGTGCCCTCAGACCCTTTACCTCTTGCTCTCCCTTAAACAGGAAGATCTTCCTCCTCTTCTGATCATAGAAAACATGCTTAAGGTAGAAAATAACTTTATTATCTACCCCAAATTCATAATTCTAAGTATGGCACTAAAACTAGAGAAATTGCTTTAAGAGAAATTTCTCCAAAATGAANAAGAAAATCCCCTTTTAAATAAAAGTTTTTAAATTATAATTATTTGTTCTTACCTATATATTTAGCTGTGTTTAAACTTTTTATTTAACTTAAAAAATATATGTGTGTATATATACATATATACATATATGTATAAGTGTATATATGTGTGTGTATACATATACGTGTATATACATATATGTGTTCATATATATATGTATATATATACATATATATATATANAATGATTTTTGAGCTTAGAACTGCTTTAAATCAATCCATGATGGTTGTCAGGCAGAGCTCCTAGGAGCTGGTAGCCCTGCTAAGGCAGAACCCGCCCCCGCGCCCTGTGATGGTAAGCCTGAGGGACCGAAATGCTCANAGCTCCAGTTGGCTAGTTGACCCCATTCTGAGAGACTTTAAGTACAGTAGTTGTGGGTTATTTACAATGTAAACCATTACACTCTAAAATATGAACCAATAAAGCAGGGAACTGGCTAGGTGACGAGTTCCCACACTAGGTACCTTTGAAATAAGCCNAAGAAATCCTGACCTTCAATCAGGCAACATGAGGGAAGGCTGAAAACGAAAAGACTAAATACCCGAAGGAACTCATCACTTAGGACTCACTAACNTCCTGCCTNTGTGTGCTCTCAGAACACATGAGGAAGAATTAGCGTCTTTCACTCACGAGCTCTAATGGTGGTTACTCCACATGAAGACCAGATATTGGTAGCCAAGCCTGAGTTCTGCAGACAGACAGATTCCCATTTCACCGGCTCTCAAGCTCTGGCCCAACAGAGATGCTCCAGTACAGTCACAATAAAGACTAGTGGCAGGAGCCTGTTGGCGTTAAATTGTTTACATTTCTTTATATAAAATAATGTGCTTCCAGTGCCTTAGTTACGGGTCCCTTTCTTTTCCTGTTACAAGAATTCTAAAACGTGTTCTTAGATAAACTCTCTCCTTGTTACTCACTAGGAGGAAAAATGGTATCTCAATACTGGTCCTGGTTGACAGAAACAAAACACTATATTGTAACTTGGAGAAGAGAGCTGGGCACTGAGCTAGTGGCTGCCTTCGAGTTCTTAACTATAGAAGATGAAAATGGCTTGGGCCTGTCTCTTATACACATCTAGATGTGTATAAGAGACAGGCTATATTGTAACTTGGAGAAGAGAGCTGGGCACTGAGCTAGTGGCTGCCTTCGAGTTCTTAACTATAGAAGATGAAAATGGCTTGGGCCATGCAATGAACTTCAGACTAGATACGGCTCTAAAGGTGTCTTGTATCTACCTTAAATTTTTATTTCAAAGTCTTGGTTTTGGTAACTCGTTTTTTAAAAAGATCATTATGTGGAGAACACCAGGTTTAAAAAATAACTCACAGAATGGCCTTAGCTTTCAGTGTCCACTGGAATGTTTGTGAGTTGTTATCTGTAAAATGCATCCAGAATAAAGTGGGGTGACTTGCGTTGTTCAAAGCTGTTGTGATTCTGTTTTTACAGGAATGACAGAAATGAAAGGTCATAGTGCTTTGCTTCCCACATTGTCATGGGCTTAANGAGGGACTGATGATTAGGACTCCCATGGGTGTTAAAATGTGGTCCAGAACAGAATGCATTATTCCCTAATTGAGAGAGTCGGGGGGAGGGGGGACATATAGTTAAACTCCTGCCCCAATGTCAACAGAGCCTGTTTTCCTCAGGACATCTATTCATTCGACAAATGTGGGACACAGGCACTTACAAGAAAAGGACATGAGGACTCTACATCCCTCCCTTGCTTCTGTCTGGGAGTAGAACTCTGAAAGCCAGTCTTAGACCAAAATGTGACAGATGTACAAAGAAGAACATCATTAGCTAAAGGCACACAGCATCAGGGAAACCTATTGTGGGCTCAAGTGCCCATTCCATCTTTGGCTGTCCAAGGAGGGCTTTGTGTGCGAGCCATGATGTTCCCTGGGGAAAAGGCACATGGCCAAGAGTGTCGCCCTGGCCCTAAGTGTTGGTCCCAAGGAGTTTGAGAAGAACATGGACTAAGGCCCCACTCATACTCAGATTCACTCATTTTACTGAAAATGGATTTCTGATGTGGGGACCTCAGATGCCAACTGTGGACATAGAGGCTGCCTCTACAGTGCATTCTAAATACCAAATACAAAGTTACTAAGGAGACAATTTATATTCTCCTGCCTGGTGGATCCCACACAGGATCCCCATGGCAACATGATACATGCATCCTCTGGGCTTAAGTCTGGTAAGAAAAAACGAGAGAGGTTGTCTTCTCATGGGCCAAACAACACTAAATCCAGGACTCATTCCTGGACCTGTCATCGTGTGGGTCANATCCCCGAGTTACTAGACACCCTCTGAATCTGGGGATGGGACACATTCTCCTGGATCACAAGGACTGGGGGCTGGAGGGAGATGTATTTTAAGACAAAAATCAGAGAATCTTATTGAAAATAGCGTATTTGTGATGGGTGGCGAACTGACCACAAATGTCCAACTTACCTATTAAACTCAAGTCTGCCAGAGTAGGTGGGCATGCAATGCTCTCAGGCCCAGCGTAGGGAGAGACACTCAGAAGTTTGACAGCATTTTGTATCAACGGTGGATATTTGGGAAGCCAAAGATTCCATAAAGCTGTATGTGGAGAGTCCTATATCAATAATTGGTCAGCCTGGGTTGGGCATGGTGGCTCATGCTTGTAATTCCAGCACTTGGGAGATTGAGGCAGGAGGATCACAAGGTTAAGACTAGTCTGAACTACATAATGAGTTCAGAGTCAACTTGTGTTACATAGCAAGGCACTATCTCAAAAGAGGGGCAGGAGTGGGGGAGGGGGTCTGGGGAGTGATAAGCTGGCTCAGTTAGTGAAGTGCTTGATTTGCAAGCCTAAGTACCGGAATTAAATCCCCACAACCCACATTAAAAAAAAAAAAAAGCCAGATACGGGACACCCACTTGTAATCCCAGTGCTGGGGAGGCTAAGACTGGGGTTCCCTGGGGTTTGCTAGCCAGACAGCCTAACCTACTGAATGGGCTCTTAGCCAATGAGAGACCCCATCCATCTCAAGAAAAGTAGATGGCACCTGAGGAGCTACACATTTGTCTTTTGCCTTCCACACATGTACTTGCATGTGCACAAACACTCACACATGCACAGAGAAGGAATTAAATAATAAGTCCACCTACATAGTTCGGCGATTGCCTCCCTGAAGACGGTCCAGATTCAAGCATCACAGCACTGAGCAATTTCCTTCCTCCAGTGGTAAGTTTGCTGAGATGGAAATACTGCAGTGTCAATGACCCTCACTTGCTGTTGCCTGGTGTGCAGACTCAGAATCTTAGAGAATTGCTCATTCCTTCCTCTCGAGCCTAGACGTGCAAGCTTTCACCACGCCTCTTTCCGAATAGCCTTTCCTTGTATTTGTCACTCCACACCTGTATCACACTTGACCTGAGCAAGCCTGGCCAGGTTCTTCCCACACTGGTCTCAACTCACAGGACCCACTGACCTCAGCACCGCACCATCTGAATCATAGAAGTCCCCTTCTCACTTCCCAGTGCTTCTTAATGGCTATTGCACAAACCCATGCTCTTCCACCTAGCCCAGGGTCCTTCCAACTGGCACCCCTTATTCTCTTGTTCTGCCCTGGGAAGCCTTTCAATCAGCATGGGTGCTCAAAGCCTTACTGAGCCCAGATGTCATCACATGTGTTTGACTTTTCCAGTACCTAGGAAACTGCTTCCCTGTCCCTGAGACTTAGCAAATCTCAACTGATTTCCCAGAAATCTCCCCAATCAGTCTAGCTGGACAATCTTTCCCTGCAGCACTGTTCACACTGTGCCACACACTATCTTAGGTCACAGTCACTTTTCAGTCCTACCCACCTCCACTGTATTACAAGCTTCTGGAAAGCCAAGATAAGGGTGCCTCATATTTTTCTTATGGTAAACCATTGAGCCCAGCCATGCTCACTTGCACAATACATTCTTCATGGTAATATTTTTGGAAGTCATTCACAAAGCCTCTGTACCAAACAGGCTCAGTACAGAGGTTTATGGGTCCAAAGTAAAAAGTAANAATTGAGGCTTGGAAGCTCATTGATTTCTGCCAATATTTTAGGTAGAAAGCCAGACATGGTGGTATACGCCTTTAATTCCAGCACTTGGGAGGCAGAGGAAGGCAGAGTTAATTCGAGGCCAGCCTGGTCTACATAGTGATTTCCAGGACAGCCAGAGCTACATGGTGACACCCTGTTTCAAAAAACCAAATGTATTTTTTCTAACAAATATATATATATATACATATATATATACTAATAAAATATATATACATATATTCCAACATATATATACATATATATTTTAACAAATATATACATACACATACTTGTTTTATATATATATGTGTATGTTAGAAAATAATTTTTGATTGACAGTATGTGTTAACAAAATATATTAGGATCTGAATTATTAAAAGTAGAAAAGCCAGCTCAAAATGTATGCCTGTGAGAAATACTTCTAATTTATCTCCCCATCTTCCACCCTCACCCCTGAAGGAAAATTCACCACTATCTAATTAATACCTGTACTGACTCCAGTCCCACAGTCTTCTTTCTAGAAACTTGTTCCTCAAACACACTGCTCCAAACAGCATGAGATGCCACACACTGCTCTTCACTCTGGTTCTGAGAATGTAAAACTCNANTGTCTGGGGGATTGATGAAATCGTCCCAGGTTCCCGTAATTATATGACCAGGTTCCCTGCAGGAGCCTGAAGCTGGGAGTTATCTCCAGGATATCACGTTAAGTGAAACAAGAAAGGAGATGGACACACACAGCTATGCTGCCCTTTATCGGAGAAGACCATCCAGATACAATAAGGGACTGAGCTGAGTGGTACATGCCTGTGTTCTCAGTCCTGCAGAGCCAGAGGCAAGAAGATCAAGAGTTCAGGGTCAGGCTTGACTACATAAGGAGACCCTGTTAAAACACCATACCAAANNAAAAGGTGAAGCTGGAAGGTGCCTCAAAGGGTAAAAGCTCTNACAATGCAAGCATGGCATCCTGAGTTCGCTACCCAGGACCTACAAGCCTGAAGAAGAGAACTGACTCCTGAAGTTGTCCCCTGATCTCCACACATACACGATGGCTTATACATGTGTGCAAGTGCACACATGTTTTTTTTTTAATTTAAAAAAATTGATACAACATATGCTTATATCAAAAATTAGAAACAATATAAATCAAGGTAAAATGGCTACTGTCTAGGTCTGCTTATTGTTAATCAAAATACCACAAACTGTGAGGAGCCAGTATTTCTCATACGTCCCAAGTTGGGAAGTCCGACATTGAGGCACCTGCAAAGGCACAGTCTAGTGAGGAGGGCCTGGTTTCACAGATGACTATTGCTGTGTTTTCACATGCCATGTCTTCACATATCACCTTCAGAGGACACCTCTTTATGATGGTAGTTAACACTAATCCTGCTCATTAGTCCATCTGGGCAACCTAACAACCTCCAGAAGGTCCCACCTCCTAACATCATCACCCTGGGGCATGCACGTGAACATTCAGACCACAGTGGCTATGCTTGATGAGGGGTGGAAAGCCCCAACAGTAAACAGTAAATATGATAAAGATGAATTANCAAAAGATAAAAAACCAAAAACAAAAAAGCAAAACACTGAAACTGTTTTATCTTTATATTGTTAGTAATGATATATAGGCTTATTCTCTGAAAATATCACATTTGTTATAGTTATGATGTTACTAGGAACCAAGATTTTCAGTATAAAAGATACAGAAACATAAAGGTAAAACCCCTATAATCCTAAATTTTCTTAAAAAAAAAAACTAAAACAAAAACCCAACCAAACCAACAGAAACAACAACAATAAACCACTTGTGAGCTCTAACGCTCTCCATTGGAAAGGCTCAGAATTCATAACCAACCAGTAGCAATGACACCCAGGATCCTTGTGCCCAGTTCTGGAAAGCTCTTTTTCCAGTAAAAGACAGCAGGGTTCCAGGACCAATGGCTGCACCTAGCTTAGACACACAGGTGAGCGGTGGGGTCGTCTTGAAACATGGAAAGCCAAGGGAGTTCTCAAAGACCACCAAGGCCAAGTCAAAAGAACAGGGGGATCAAATGCAAGAGGCTCCTCTAGCCACAGGGAAGCAACTAGAACAATGGTACGGTAACAGGTGGAAATATGGGAGACAGAGTAAAAGCCAGGAAGGTATGACACTCCACGTTAGTCACACTCATGGATACATTTGGACAGTCTGGGTAATCAATTCGTTATTGTGAAAACGGCCGTATGATGGCAGATAAAACGGCTGATAACTCAGCATGCTGGTTTTCTTTTCTATATGAACTGTGCCTCAAGCTGAACAGTCAAGGGCAGAAAATATTCTTTCTGGAAAGATACTGTTCCACAGACATAAACGCACATATTAAGGTCAGAAGCAATAAGAAGGCATAGTGAAGAAAGGACTTTATCTTCAATAAATGATATTGGGAAAACTGCATATCTCCCCCCCACACACACACAACTAAAATAAAATAAAACCAGACCCACACCTGATTAAAGACTTCTACATAAAAAAATCTGAAACTGTCAAACTAGAAGCAAAGGTTATGACATTGATCTTGGCAATGGTTTCTCAGACATGACATGCTCAGNCAACAACATCAGAGACGGTCAGTCAATCAACAGAATGAAAAGGCAGCCTGCAGAATTCGGGAAAATATTCACAAACCACATATTTGGAAGGGGATGAGTTTTCAAAATATTTAAAGAATTTCTACAACTCAACAGCAAAATGCTCTGTGACCCAATTTAAACTCAGAAACGGTACTTGAGCAGACATTTTTCCAGTCACAACAGATGACAGGCCAGCAGCAGCATATGAAATGATACCCAACGTCATGTCAGGAAAGCGCAAATCAGAAGTATAGTAACTGTCACCTCACAGTTGCAAATATGGAGAAATTTCAACTCATGAACTCAGTAGGGATAAAAGTTACAACCATCATTGAAAGTAACANGGAGGAAATTCCTTTAAAAAATTAAAAATAGACTCCTATAATCAATCTCACAACTCCCCTCTGCATATATATTCAAATAGCTGAAATAAAAAAGATATTCAGAATAGCATTGTCTATTGAAGCCAAAATAGGAAAGTCAGCCCAAACAATGATGAGTGAATAACAAAAACCTGATACAGATATACATATCTACACTGGAATTTTAGCCATTTATCGCAACATGAGTAAACTTAGAA
>LZPO01017342.1:441668-453775 GCA_001675575.1 Neotoma lepida | reverse complement strand
GGATGATAAGACCCAGCTTAGGGTTGTGGTATATAGAGTAACAATAAATATATAAAACCCACAGTACATGGTCAGTGATGAAAGCACACCATTGCCTGCCTATANCATTTGAACTAGCACAGGGCTGTTGACCTTCATATGCTTCTGAGTGAAAGTCTGGAAGGGACACAATGTAGGGCTTAATGGGAGANACATGTGCTCTCAAGAGAGTGGCCTGTGGCCAGTTTTCAAGCCAGCTCTCTGTTGCCTCATTAAGAAGCCCCTGTGGAATGGTGGTCTAGGATGGGTGTTCTGGGCCATCCACTCTAGTCACTTCAGGACACAGATGGGAAGAGAGACCCATGGCACATAAAGGCCTTTGCCAAGTCTACACAGAGCTAATTCAAGTGGCAGAGCTGCTCAGGATTGCTGGGTCTTGGACATCTGGTCTCTTGGACAGCCTTCATTTGGGCTTGAAAGAGCTGAACTGATGAGGACAAGTGGACTGAAGTCCCTAGCCAGCTTCAGATCTCAGTGCCAAGCTGTCCAGATGAGGCCTGAAGGACAGTTTCTAGATACATTCTAGTCCCAAGCTTCCCACAAAAAGTCTACATAGCTCCGGGTTGGTCTAAAATTTGGACTCATGACTTCTTTTCCATTCCCTTTGTGCCTGTCCAGTGTTCTGACCCAACAAGCACATACAGGGTCCTCTAGACAGATAGAGAAGACAGAATAGAGGGATATCTTCAAAAGCCATCTGGCATGCAGAGAGCATACACTCACAGGGGTTCTGTTCAGCTCCTTCTAAACTATAGAAGTCAGTGTCACAGTGATGAGATAGACACGGGCAAGAGGATATTACAGTTGTGTTGGACAAGGTGAGTGTCACACACAGCTCCACATGAGAANACCCCAGTGTCACCTCATCTGAGGGATGAGGACAAGGTGAATGTCACACATAACTCTTTGTGAGAACACCCCAGTGTCATCTCATCTGAAGGTATGAAGGTCACACTAAAACCCTATGGTGTACCTCCAATATGAATGTTCTATAGACTACTTACTCTTACAGAGATCTTGTGCAAATGTAGGCAGTCACAAGGGCCATTGAAAGAGACCCTGACAGTCTTAGCTTGAAAAAAGAAGGCTATAGAGAAAGCAGGTCTCATCTTCCCCAGTAGCTGTGTGCTGAATAGTCAGCCCAGGACACGGGGCTCCTCTCTAGGGATATCCCGTATTAGCAGTCTGGAAAGCTAAGTCAGAAAAAGAATGTAAATGGGGTTTGAAGCACGAAGAAGCTCCTCATTAGATGCATGGCCTGGTTTCCAGCAGTGACTCCTCTGCACAGCTGCCCTAGGAACTNTGGGATAAGGAGAGAGACGGGGGCTGGAGGGAGAGTCATGTCTNCATTTGTCTCCTAGACTTTAGGGAAAGCTTGGTGAGCAGTCTTCAAACCTCTAATGCCAGGACCTCTAAAGCCCACTGTCCCAACAAGTTCAGTCCTTCAATTCCAAGAGAAGGACTACTCAGAGAGCAATGAACTCACCATGAGAGGTAGGAGGAAGGATGAACTAACTGAAGACATGTACCTGATGTTGGTCCAGATAACCATTCCTACCACAGAAGAATGTGAGTTGTGCACAAATGACCTTGACCTTGAATAGAAGGAATANTAGAACATTCCAGATAGACACCCATCTTCCCTACAATACCACTCTTTGTGGGGCCCCATGGGCTATAGCTATGGCGAGCAGATGGCTGTGTGCTGAGAGGGAAAACTTCCTTTTTCTAGGAGCAGAAAGAGCAGNGCTTGGCATCAAACCTAGGCGCCACATCCTGGTTCCAAAAGACTGGCTGAGTTGGCTTCTCCAAGCCAACATTGTTAATGGGTTCTGAGTTCGTCATTTGTCCATTATGGCTTGTCATTCCATATCAGTGGAGGAGCCTTTTGGCTCTGAAATAGAAGACCCATTTCATCAGTCATCTGCTCCACTGACTGATAGCTACTGTCAGTAGCTATCCAGAGAATCAATCCCACAGTGGAGGACACTNTCTCCCAACCAGCTGTGCACACAAGGCCCTGTGGCCATTCATTTGAAGAGGCCGCCTTCTCAGACCTTTCTTATGGACTCAAAGCTATTCCCCTCAGCCTTCCATCCCCCCACCTCCATTCTGCACTTTGCTTGCCAGCTCTTTCCCAGAAATCTCCGCATGAGGCTCCAAGCTTCCATCTGCTATCCTCAAGGGTGATTCACCGACACTGGCCAGTGCCCTCTCTCTTTCCGTCATCCCTTTCTTAGGCCTCTTGACACTAGAAGGCTTCATGTTCTTATTTCCCTAGAGAGCAGTAGGGGCCTATGTCCACATTTTGTCTTGACAAAGCTAACACTGTGCTCTGCACACAGCAGGAGCTTAATAACGGCTTGGAAGAAAAGTATACCTTAGTGGGAAAAAAGCTGCTTCATGCACAGCTGGCCACGGGGCTTTGGGTTCTCACCTGGTGGAGGGAGGGGCCCTCCTTCATGGGATTCTCTAGACAGTCACTTTCTGGTGGGCCTTGTTCTGAAAACCTGATTGGCCTATGAATCTTCCCAAGAGTAGTGAGTGCACTGTTGCATGAATGTGTATAATGAACCCAGTATCTCTGCCTTTCACCTCGACCCTTCTTATCTAAATGTTCTCTACACAGGGTAGAAGGTAGCCCCCACAGGAGAGCTGACCAGGTGGGCTGGCTCTGTATCTTTCTAGAAGCTCATCTCTGAATGGCCAAAATCCATGGGATGTANAAAACCCAGAGCCCAGCGGCGGAGCCCAGCAAGCTGGTCCAACAGACCAGGCCCACAATGGAAAGAAACAAGAAACATTGTTGTGACTTGAGGGCTTCTCCAGATCTTCCCAGGTACAGTGCTCAAAGCTCAGCCTCAGACGTGAGAGGATTTCTCAGCCCCACATCTGGGGGCCACTTCATATCCAGCTCACTCCCCCGGGTTTCCTTATGCTTGCATCCTCCCTCAGTGGATCTGGCTGCCTTGCATCCCCTGCTCTTCAATGAGAAGCTGACACACGGACTCTCATCAACTCATTTGCTCTCCCGGTTCCCCTCTGCACCTGCTCCCTCTTGGGCCATGAATCCAGCCGTTTCCACAGCAAACAGTCATAAACAGCCGGAAGGGGCCCGGCACTTCAGGTGCAGAAGCAGGGTGGGGAGTAACTGCTTTGGCAGAGCCTGTTCTCATACAGATGTTTTCAGCCATAAACCAGGAGACTGCGGAGCAAGAAGTGGGCNGGGTTGCAAAGGACAAGGCCTGCAAAGTGCATTAGGAGGAAGCTCAGACAGTGACTCAGAACTTCCTCAGAACTGACCTCCACCTCACAGCAAGCCAGCCAGGGGGCCAGAGGCCTGGGGTAGGTGGGATGTAGCTAAGGAAGCTGAAAGTGAAGAGGCCCACCCTGGTTGTGCAAACACACAGGCACCCTAATTTACCAAACATACACCTTCTGTAGTATCAGTCCATTCTCTTTCGTTCTTTTTCTCTCCAAGCATACTTATGACTGAGCCAGCCTACCGGTACAGGGCAGAGAGAAGTCATTGCTAATGAAATGTGAGGAACTATCTAGTTAGTGGTGACCTTTGAAGCTTTGGGTCGTACGATATCAGCCTTGGTATACAGCACTACCTGGGTGTCAGCTCACGTGTGGCTCCTTAGAGATGGAGATGGTTAATCATCATTGTCAATTGGACTGAATTTAGAATCACCATGGTAATACACCCCTGTGTCTATCAGGTTGTTTCTAGGAAGGGTAACTGAAGAGTGGGCAGTACAGTTTCCTGAGCTGGGGTACAGTTTCCTGGGCTGGGGTACCAGATTGAATGAAAAGGAGAATGTCAATTGGGTATCCGCATTCACCTCTCTGCTTCCTGACTGTAACAACGTAGCAATGGAACAAGTCTCCTCCTCACACTCCCACTACTGTGGCTTCCCTGAATGATACATTATATCTTTCTTGAACAGTAATACATCCTCCTATCTTGTGACGGTTAGCTTTTATTGCCAACTTGAAGCAACTAGAATTACCTGGGAAGAGAGTTTGAGAGAGAAATTACCTGAATCAAGTTGGTCTGTGGGTATGTCTTTTGGGAACTGTCTTGGCCATCATGGGTGACACTATTCCCTAGGCAGGGGGTTCCTAAACTATACAAGATAAGAAAAGTTAGATGAGAGAAAATAGGTATCAAGATGTATTCATTTCTCTCTGCTATTGACTGTGGATGTGATGTGAGTAGCTATTCAAGTTCCTGCCTCNATGTCCCCTTAATAATGGACTAANCTGTATGCTGAAATAAACCCTTTCAAAGTTGATTTTTGCCAGAGTTTCCTTNATCATAACAACACAAATGAAACTATAACACCCTGTAAGTTTCTTCTTGTCAGATATTGTAGTTACTGCAATGAAAGAAGGTTGATACTTACCCAATGACTCTTTTTGGAGTTGGGTCACTTTTTAGCCAAATCCATTGTAGGGGTGGAAGGATTTTGAGGAGTCTTGTGAGATGACATGGTGAGGGATGGAGTCAAGCACACACAACATAATGTTGGAGGATTTTTAATTCTAAGATATTATAGCTCCTGAACCGTCTCTGGGACATCTGCCACGTGTAAGCTCTGAGACCAAGATGCAGAGATGCACACACACATGCACACACATACACACACACACACACACACACACACACACACACACACACACACACACACACACACACACACAGAGCTCATAATGAATAGATCAGGATGTGTCTTGTACTAGGACATGGGTACAATGTGCAAAGGATGCAAAAAGGAGGAGTCAGACTCGGAGCAAAGGGACACCTCCTTGACGGAGACGGAAGGGATGACATAGGTAGATGTGGAAGGCAGAGCACAGTGCTATACACATTAACTAGAAGGGCATAGAAACAAGACAGTTGAGCCAAGCCCAGAGAACAGCAAAGAGCCAGGTCTCTAGGGCATGGCATACCTGTGGNCATTAGCAGAGAGGACANCTGTCATGGGTGACAGTGCTGGAAGTAAAGTGAGATCCAGAGCATGGAAAGGCCAACATGCAGGCACAAGAAAACTATTCATGGATGTGAGTTTGTTTCATAAATAAAACTGGGTACTTGTATCTTGTGTTAGTCTGAAAGGCCTAGAATGTGGAGTCTCTATTCCCTTGTAGCTATACTTCGTGATTGCTACAGAATGGCTACCCCTAGACAGGACAGTCATNCTCCAATCTTACCAATTCCTCAACACTTCCTAGAGTGGCCCTTCAACAAGTTGTCCCTTGGGATGCCCCCCTCTNTCATCTGCTGGACCTCTATGGTCTATGTGGGGGAAACTANCTTCAGAGGCCTNTATNGAGAAATGTATCATAAGAGTTTAAAAGTCCCTAGGCTGCAGATGCCAAGTNCAGAGAGAAGCTCTTGAATGAGAGCTTGCAGGGGGAAGGGCCTGCAGAGACAGAATCAGGTGCCTAGAAGGAAGCATGCATTGGAAGACATTGCAGGATTCCAATTACTGACTATGATGAAGGGAAGAAGGACAATGGNGAGAACAGGGGATGCTATGCCCAGCTCTGTGTTTGAGGTACTTGGGCAGGTACAACTCCTGATAAATGCTTGGGTGCACTAGCCCAGGCCCAGACTTTGGTATGCTAGAGAACCAGTCACAGATCTGGGATTTCCTGACAGTGTGTGATCAGTGAGGATTCAGCTTACGATGGAATGGATGGAGCTGAGCTTCCTCCCTGCTCCCTGCAAACTCAGCTCCCGACCCCAGAAGCCAACTGTGGCTTGTATTGGAAGGATCTCCGCTGTAGACTAAAGGCTTGTGTCACCCCCAAGTCCGTTAAAATTCTAACCTCCTCATGGTGATGCTATTTGTATAAAGGGGGGGCTTTGAGGAGGTGGTTAGGCCATGAGGGAGTGAGCCCTTATGAATAAGATTAGTGCTCTTATAAATGAAATGACAAGGGCTGGGAAAATGGCTTATCTAGTTAATGCACATGCTGCCAAGCCTGATGATCTGACTTCAATCCCGGAACTCACAGGGAAAGAAGAGAAACAACTCTTACAAGTTGTCCACTGTCATCTGCATGTGCACTGTGTTGTGTGTGCACATGCCTCCCTGACACTCCTCCCCCATTTTCCCCTGTCAAATAAATACGTGTAACAAAAAATGTTAAAGAAGCAAAAAGTTTATGAAAATAAATGAATAAAAGAAACACTATAAAGCTGGGCNTGGTGGCACACACTTGTGATCTCAGCATCCAGGAGGCTGAAGCAGGAAGATGGTGAGTTTGAGGCCAAAAAGGACTACAAAGCAAGACCTTATCTCAGATATACAAACGTAACAAGAGACACCAAGCATTCCCAAGCGTTCCCTAGCTCCTCTACTGTTGGGGGACACAGCAAGATGTTGACTACACACTGCCATCTGCCTTGCCCTTGGATACACCTGCTCTTAGACCTGTGGGGAATAGTGATGCTGTTTAAGTCCCCAGTCTGTGGTGTTTTTTGTTTCAGCATCTCAGACTGACTAAGCCTTCTGCTGACTCATCCATCACCTGAAGACCATGTTCCTGAAAATCCAGAGAAACCTCTACCACGTCTCAGGTATGGAGAGGCAGTAGGTGTGGGTCAGCCAGGCCAGGTTGTGTCTTTCTGCCTGAGTCACATGTATATTGTGTCTTGTTACTCTGAAGCGGCTCTGAGGGACAGGCAGAGTGGGTGGAGGCTGAGTCATGTACGCCACTTCCGCAGATGGTGGAGGATCGTGAGTCACCACAGCTCCAGTGCTCAATCAGAAGCAGCTTAGAGGCCCGCAGAGACAGTGTCCACAGACANGTCTGGGGTGTCAAGCTTGCTGACAGCTGGCCCTTAAACAATGACAGATGTGACTGTTATTGGATGGGGGATTTACAGATCAGACATTCACTTGTATTTCCTCCCCAGGTCTCAGGTTATAATATCTTTTATGTGTGTGGTTATCAGTAATTGACTGAATCTGCCCCCAGNCTGTGGATGCAGGCACCGGGCTGGCCTTCGCTCATCATTCTCCCCTTGGTGTTAAGTCCATTTGAAACGGACAACNGAATGCGAAAGTGAATGAATCTCTCTACTTGAAGTTGAAGTTTAATACAATCTGCAAGTGTGTGTGTGTAATCTCAATATACATCTCTGTATACATATTCTATTTTGTATGCACAATAACTGGAAAAATAAAAATATGTAGTACATTAATAACAGAGNTTGNTTCCCGAAGATGGAGACTGAGGACAGGGGTCTGGAATAATAGTCCTTATCATCCTTCTTGCCCCTGTTCCCCTCACCCATATATATTTTCATTTTCTAAGTAGCCCAGGCTGTCTTCAAACTCACTATGTAGCCAANGATGACTTTGAACTTCTAATTCTCNGGTCTCTTCCTCCNGAGTGCTGGAATTACAGGCATGCACTAGCATGCCCACTTGATGCAGTGCTGGGGATTGAATCCAGGACTTCCCACATGCTAGCCATGTGCTCTACCACTGAGNNACACCTCCAGCTCCCATCCTGTTCCCTCATCCACTCGTAACACAGAGAGCACAGTTTGTGCCTATCTGCACAGGCTTGATTCTGTATCCCATGTGCCAATTCTCTGAGTAGATCCACACTTAGGTTTGGAGGTGTTGCTTGGCCCATCTCTTGGGTGCCACATGATATTTGGGATCAGTAGTATTTGCAGTACAGCCAGGTGGGATCTGCACTTAGAAGCAGACAGGGGTGGGGTGCTGGATGAAAACTGTGATGACTGGAAACTGCAGCAGAGCCTAAGCTAGNGAACAGATCAGAGTTCATTAGAGCCAGGACTGTGGGTGCGTGCCGGATAGTCCTGGTCAGCAGGTTGGGATCTCCATAGTGAGGAGACTCTTGTCATCCCTTACTCCAATGACGACTGTTTGATCTCACTGGCTGCATAAATCCAGAGCCTCGCTTTCCTGCGTTCTCCCCTCCCGAAGACCTAAGCAAACCTTAAACTTCCCAGCCTTTGGCCAAGGAGGCTTCAGGCAGGACACTAGGTATGTTGGAAGAGCTTTGACTTGGAGGTCAGAAAACTAAGGCTTGCCTTTACAAGTTCATCTCCTGAATTTTGCCNGAAGCAGACCCTGAACTCTGAGTTCCTACGTAGCAAACTGTAACCAAACTTAGGATGTAAACAAACCACAACCTAATTTAAAAGTAAAAATTTGTAATAAATAACTGAGTCTCAGCCAGTCTCAAGAGCTAAGCATCAGCCAATCACAGGATGCTGACTAGATAGTCTGCACCACAGAGGGGATCTGTCCTCCTCAGCTACAGGTCACGCATTGCTCATTGCTTAGTGTGAGGCTACATAAGAGGAGGTGGGGTTCTCAGAATATCTGGTCTAGCCTTAGCATTACAGAGGCACCATCCCTGTCCCTGGCCCCCCTTATGCCTGCTCTTCTCTTTCANAGTTTCCACATCTTGAATCATGCCTGTGGCGCTTATTGAGTTGGGAAGATCTTTCTGCCTCACCTTCCATCCACCCTCAGAGATAAAGGACATTTGCTTTGTGTCATCAAGGACCTTGGCCTGAGTGNGTTCCTTGCCAGTCACTTGTGGCAGGCAGAAAGCAAAACTATCCCCACCCTTCTCCACTATGAAAAGACTGCAGGGCTGTGGGTTGATCCTTCTGTACACTGTGAAGATTTGTCACTGTGATTGGTTTAAGAAACAAGCTGTTTGGCCAATAGCCAGGCAGGATAAGGTTAGGTGGAAAAAAAAACAAACTAAGGCTGGGAAGAAGGGCAGAATCAGGAGTCACCAGCCAGACGCAGAGGAAGCAAGATGAGAATGTCGTACTGAGGAAAGGTAGCAAGCCACATGGCTAAACATAGGTAAGAGTTATGGGTTAAGTGTAAGAGCTAGTTAGTAATAAGCCTGAGCTACTGGCTGAGCATTTATAATTAATATAAGCCTCTGTGTGATAATTTGGGAAGCAGTTACTGGATGTTTGGGAGTTTCTGGCAGGACAGAAACTTCTGCCTACACAGGACACTGAAATTTTGACCAAACCTTTGGTTTCCAGTCCTTCAGTATTTTAACTCAGTTTTTCTTGTATGAGAGAAGGGTCTGGAAATCAGGGTTTTGCATCTGTTCTCAAGTGGCTGTGAATTACTTCACTTTCAAGCCTGTTGACCCATGTAGGATGCCACCATCTGCCTTTCCCAGTCTTTCTCAGAAGCTTCTGAGGGAAGGTGATGGGGGAAGGGCTTATGAGTGAATCCTTCAAGATTTGGCAAGAGAAACTCTCCAGAATGAAATAGAGCAAGTTCTCTACTTTTCAATCGTACTTGCACATGCTCGTGCATTAAACAAATGTCAACCCATGCCTCATACCGCAGTTGAAGTTGAATCATAGATCTTAAAATTTCATGTAGAAGAAAACACAGGCAGGGGAGAATAAAAATTAATGAACTAATATCTAACTCACAAAAGAGGAAAGGGAGAGTAGAGTCCATCCCAATATGGAGCAGAGCGAAAGACAATAACACAGAGAACAAGAGTGAATACAGTAAAACAGGAACACACATCAGGAAAAAAAATCACTTATGTCCACATCTGGTTCTCTCAGTCGATGAGTGAAATGGGAGAATCTCTACCAAGATTTGTCAAGGAAAAAAAGGGTGGCCACAAATAATATCAGAAAAAAATACAGACTTTAAGAAGTATGGACAAATTTATGTGAATAGGTTAAAAAAATTAAGATAAAATAGACAACAACTCAGAGACAAAGGAAATAAGATATTGTTCAAGGATAAATATAAAAAACTCATATATTTGAAAAAACTCATCACCTAATAAAATTAGAAAAAATTATCATCCAATGGCTTAATAGATTAGTCAAACTCTATCTTCCCCCTTAGAAAGTCCATAACCAGATATGCCTTTTAAAAAATATGAATATTCATCTGGCGTGATGGTGCATACCTTTAATTCAGCACCCGGGGAGTAGAATGAGGGATCTCTGTCTCAACAATATCAAAATAAAATAAAAACAAAGAGTACAAAAATCTTAAAACATTAGCTAAAGAAATTTATTCATGTGTAAAAGAAATCTCTTATAACTGAATTCAGACCACAGTTCTAAAGATGAATTGCTATTGGAAAATTAGTGTGACTCATTGCACGANCAAATGAAAAAGAAAGTTATTTCAGTTAGACGCAGCAAATGAACTTGCTATGATTCAGCCTCATTCACAATAAAAATTATTGGCTACCTAGACGTAGAAGGAAACATCCTTAAACTAACAAATGGCATTCATGCCCAGCTCTAGCCAACTTCAGACTTAATGAAGAAATAGTAGACGCATTCAGAGGTGAACTGCAGGTCCTGGCCAGGGCAGCAAGACAGGAAAAATAAATATAAGGACAAAAAGTGGANGGAAGGAGAATGGGTCCTTGCTTTTGTGAATAAAACAACCCGTGATAGAATCTGACAATACAAGTTATCAGACACTAAAGGGGTTTTCTTAGTTCAAGAACAACGTATGGATATATATATATACACACAGTATTTACATATTGTTTTAGTCACCACCAGCACTGGTGTATGTATGTATAGTAGAAGAGATATAGTTTAGAAGGAGCTACACCTTACCAACTATTCTATTACTCATGTCATGGCAATTGCTGCATCAAACCTCAGCCAGTAAAATTCCTTTCTTATTCATGTACCAATTCAACATGGTTCCGGTTGTTGGGGAATCAGAAATTCAGGCCCCTCTCCTCCCATCTTACGGCTCCACCTTCCCCTAAGCACCTCGGAGTCCCTGGCAGACAGGGAGGGGTCTGGGGGCGTCATGTTTATTTCTCTTTTCACATGCCCTGGGACCACGGCTACACCTAGACACCAGACCAGGAAAGCTGAGATCTCTACCCCTAGCTGAGTGGTCATTTGTAGTGCACTTCACATGGTGGAAGAGGCTTATAGACTTGTGCTGGATAGTGAACCCTTGTCCCTTACTAACTGCATATACACAGTGGGATTGTTTCTTTGGGGGTAAGGGGGACAGGATCTTGCTCTGGCTGAACGGGTACTACTACATAGCCCAAGCTGGTCTAGAACTTCAAGCAATCCCTCTGCCTCACCTCCTGAGTGCTGTATCACATCTGTCAAAACAGAAAATATTTAATTTTATTGATTAATTTAATGTAAATGGTAATAAATCTAACAAAGATAATACAAAGCATGCATGTATGTATAATAGTAGACTTTTTTGGTGGGCTGATCGTGGTGGTGCAAGCCTGTAGTTGCCGTACTAGGGTGGTGGATACATGTGGCTCGGGAGTTGAAGGTCATCTTTGGCTGTATAATGAGTCTGTAGCCAGCCTGTGCTTTACGAGTCCTGTAGGGAGTAGCTGTTCTCACCATGCCCTGAAGCACTGCCCCTAGTGAGGTAGCAGGTAGCTGTTACACCCGCCTATGACCTTGAGGTACATGCCCCTGGGGCATGGCCGCTGGGGGACCCTTAAGACCTGGGATGCAGTATGCTCTCTCACTTTGCTACCTGGTGGTTTTTGGATGCTGGTATGGACCAGGGCAGAGCTTTGCCAGAGAACTGTGTTGTTCCATGCCTCACCCTTCCAGGATCCTGCAACAAATTCCTTTATTCTGTCTTGTGAGTTAACCCCCAAATAAATTCCTTTGATAATTAAATAGACTCTGTGGATTAATCCCATTAGAGTCCCTTTCTAAAAACAAAAACAAAAAACCAAAAAAACAGTTCACACCAAACCAAGCCAAACAACAGCAACAACAAAACTGTTCTTATGAGCTAGCAACATAGATCAATGTTACAGTAACTGCCTGGCTTATGCAAGGCCNTGGGCTTGATCTCCCATTATCACATTAAAAAACATAAGTTACTGAAAGGCATAGAAGTTAAGAGATATATCACAGGTGGAGAAAAAGAAACAACCCACAGTGTTAATGATCTCCTAATTGGTCCATATTGCCTATGAAGTTCTAACTAAAACCACCTTCTTTTTATGGAACCTGAGAATCTAATGGTAGGATCAAGCTG
>LZPO01017342.1:399903-416857 GCA_001675575.1 Neotoma lepida | reverse complement strand
GGTATGTTATCTTTCCTCAGTGGCTTATTTTTTCCCCAAAGGGTCTTTTAGAGTTGCTTCAGCACTGTCTCTCTCTCCCAGATCTGAACCAGGAGAGAGGCTGGTGTAGGTCTTACTCTCCCTATTAGCTTTTGTGAGCACTTAAAGTGGTTCACNGACAAGAGACAGCTGGGAATCAAGCCTGGGTCCTCTAGAAGAGCAGCCAGTGCTCTTAACCATTGAGCCATCTCTCTAGCCCCTCTTTTCTAATTAAAATAAGGAGTTTGGGGGCTGGAGAGATGGCTCAGCAGTTAAGGGACCTTGTTCAGTTGCCAGCGCCTCCATGGTGGCTCATAACCATCTGCAACTCTAGTTCCAGGGGATCTGATGTCCTCTTCTGACATCTATAGATACCAAGCATACACATGGTGCACACACATACATGCAGACATGGGAAACACTCATACACATAAAATAAATCTAAAAGTAAAATAACTAAAAAAATCTAAAAAGTAAAAAAAAAATGTAAAATAAAATAAGTAAAATCTTTTTAATGGCGACAGAGTACTCCATTATATGGGCATATTATTTATTTGGAAACACAGTGCAGCCACTCCCTCTTGATGGCCATTTAGATTGGTTACTGGCCTTGACACTGTTTACAAACAGCACTGAAAGCCATTTCCCTTATGTAAAGAGATTATCTGTGGCATACGAGTCTGCCCATGCNTACGTCTGTATTACAGTCATTGCCAAACTAGGAGCTGCCCCCATTTCACTTCTCCACAGCGCAGGAGAATTGGCCTGTTCTTGCAGTTTTGTCAGAGGAGACTGTCCTCCTCCACGGATTGATGATAGAGCTGAAATAGTATCTCAGTGTGGGTTTCATTTGCATTTCTCTTACTAAGAGTTAAACCAGATATCCTGACATAAGTTAAAGAANCACTTGTACTCATCTTTTGGTTCTTCAGAAGTTAGAGGGGCCTGGGATGTCTTTACAGAGTTTGGGGAAGACCCTCCCTAGGACCAAGCTTTCTCCATCTTTCTGCCTTCTCTAGATTCAGACAAGCAGGTTGGGGTTACTGTGTGAAGCTTTCATGTGTGTCAAATATTTCTGTTACCTTTATTTATTTGCAGAATTGGATTTTATCAAGTAAATTACTTGAGAATTTAAGCACAGGCATTAAGGGGGAGAGAGATGGTTGGAAAAGGGAGATTGCATATCTAAGATATGAGTGTGGGGAGAGAGGGAGAGAGGGAGAAAGAGAGGGGGGAGAGGGAGAGGGAGAGGGAGAGGGAGAGAGAGATTCAGTACTGTTACATTAAAAAAAAAAAGCCCAGATAATTACTGATTGAAGCAATGTCATTTTGAATCACTTTGAAGGTCGATCAGGGGTGAAGTCCTCTGTTGTATTTCTTCCCTCTGTAGGGGTCAGTCCCTTAGTGACCAGAGGGGTGAGCATTTCTGGTTGAGATGGGTGAGGTTTCAGGGACTGAGTTGAGATACTTTTCAGGGGAATATGAAGCACGGGCTTCCTCATGGTCCAGTCTGAGCTTCCTGGACATTCCAGTTCCAGGTACATCTCTAGGGTATGGCGGAAGTTATTAGTGTTTCCCTGTAAGGGGCTGCCCCTGGCTGACCAGGACACACTTCTGTGGTGTGGGCTAGGCAGCGGATGGCTCCAGAGAATGCAGAGGACGCTTTGCTTTGAGAAGTGGGAGTTCTGTTTCTATTTTATTTGTTCCATAAAGNAAAGCAAGAATCTGTGACTGAGGTGGCGGTGGAGGANATNAGGGACCAGCATCGTCCCAGAGCAGAGATAGAGTACCAGGACAGGAAGTCAGGGCAGGCACATAAATCTGAGGGGGAGAGTCGAGCTCCCTGCCACACAGGGCTTGAACCAATTGAATTTTATTCTTCGGGGCAGTTGGAGCCCCATTAATCTGTGGGTTACAAAATAAACCCTAACTGCCCAGTTTGCAGAGCCATCTGACCAGCCTCCCACCTTTCCCTTGTCTGAAAATCTCCCCTTAATCCAGCTGAGGCTGGTGGGAATGCAGGGTGGTCCCAGCTCAGTGTTTACCTCCCTAGTCCTGTACCCTCAAATCTCTCAAGGCTATTGAGCTTCAAGCCCAATGGTGCCTGCACCTTGACTATCTCTTCTGCTCAAAGACCATGTCATAACTGCTGGTTTTATTCAAACCCCTGACTCTGTGCACCCAAATCACCACAGCAAGGAATATGGCAGCACCTAGGCAGACATGGTGCTGGAGAAGTATCCGAGAGTTCTATATCCCTATCAGCAAAGGNGGCAAGAAGAGAGAGACACTGGGTGTGGCTTGAGCCCTAGAAACCCCAGTGACACACTTCNTCCAATAAGGCCACACCTACTCCAACAAGGCCATTCCTCCTAATCCTTTCAAATAATGCTGCTCCCTGGTGAGACCAAGCATTCAAATCTATGAGTCTGTGGGGGCCATTCTTACTCAAACCACCACACACAGCTAACTCCAGTTGTTTTCTATGACTTCATAAACGGCCTTGTTCTTCATAGCTTCCCTTTCAAAGTAACACTATAGCTCTTCTCCTTAGAGAGAGGAAGAAACTGAGGACCCAACTTGACACATGAGCATCCCTCCGAGAGCCAATCAGAGCACAGTGGGAAGAGAGCTGTGCTTTCTTGGCTGACAGTCAGTATGCCTTATCCAGAAGCACCACACACAGGTCTGAGGTGTTGCCCTATGCNGCTTTCATNGGAAAATAAAGTAANGCAAGAGTGGGAGAAGCCATGANCACTAGTGTGCTTCTGCCTGCCTGGCTGGCCCCAGAAGCCCCAGCAGGGACCTGGGTTTGTACATGTGGCTGGCTGAGAGATTCCCCAGGAACATTTAGGATGAAGGGATCAGAGACCNAGTTTCAAACACAGTGGCTAAAGGGCTAGGGAAAGAGAATGCTCAGCAGAGGNCTGGAGGGATATTCCCACAATCCATTTTGGCTTTTGGCAAAGATTGCTTTGACAGTGGAAATGGTTCTCTTGGGTGATTCATGGGCTCAGCTTTCCCATGCCTATGCCAGGCTCTTATTGATGCCCTGCGTGATGGGACATTTCCAGGGGCCTGGGCTCTCGGCTGGTCCATTCTATCCTTCTGCCTCACTCTCCTCATTAGTGAAGGAGGATGCTACACACTCACAGAGAAGACTGGCATGGTGGGCAAGTAGCCGGGCCAGCAGCCTTGGAGATGGGATTTGCTTGGTTCCTGGTTCTCCCTGTCAGGGGTTCTTTCTGTCAGAGACCCCTTTCATTCCTCATAAAGCCAAAGCACTCGAACTTTGTTTGTAAGAGATGCTCCCTACANCTCTAGCATAGTAAGAACCCAGCAAACGGCCTTGTGGTTACCGTTACTCTGGTCCTGCCAGCATCTGNATCCTGTGAAGCAATAGCCTCTAAAGCAAAGCTCTGGTTCTGTGGCCCATGCTGCCACCTGGAGGTCATGGGGAAGGAAACAAAAATAACCAAAGATGAAGAAAACTAAAGTTATTGATCACACTACTAGATGCAGCGTAATCATCTAGGCATGGGCCTGACACTTGACATGATTTACTCCCACTTAATGATTAGATTCAACCTGTCACTAAATAAAGTGACACTGCTATATATGTGGTTGGAGGCATCACTGTGGTCACTTAGTCTTTGTGACCCTATCAGATGGAGATTTATCCTCTCCAGTACTGAGATACAGCACCACAAAGCCAGAGATGCTAAATACCTTCCCAGGACCACATGGACAGATCTAGGATTGGAACCAAAATTCACACTTGTCCTGCCACATTGTACCTCCCCAAGAGAAGCTTTGGAGTCCTCTACAGCAGTGGTTTTCAACCTACGGATTGCAACCCCTTGGGGTTGACTAACCCTTTCATAGGGATCACCTAAGACCATTGGAAAACACAGATATTTATATTGCAGTTCATAACAGTAACAAAATTACAGTTATGAAGTAGCAACAAAAATAATTTTATGATTGGGGGTCACCACAACATGAGGAATAGTTATTAAAGGGTCACAGCATTAGGAAGGTTGAGAACCACTGCTCTATAGGNTCTGGGCTCAGGTAGGCATCTGGCAGGAAGGATAGGTGTGGCCAAAAAGGGAGATACAAGTGAAATCAAATTTGTGGTCCAGGAAGCATCCATGCCTGTCTTGGCTTCATGCTTCCCTCATTGCAGAGCCTGGAGAATGACCAGTAGTGAACGGATACTAAAGGCAGGATCATAGCCCTATAGTCCTTAAAGCTATCTAAGCAGGGTCCAAACAAGCACTCGAATTCACAGCCCCACAACAGTGCAGATTCAAAAGGCAAGTGAGGGAAGAAACACAGCAACTCTGGGACAGGTGGTGATGGAGATGTTTGTTTCTGTGGCTTTGTGTATCGTGCCTTTTCTATTTCTCTCAGTGCACTGACCTATCATTTAAAAACACGTATGCTATCACAAGAGGAAGGACCTTTAGATGTCACCTGGCTCNTAGCTGGCGACTGGAAATGTATTCAGTGACAGAAGGAAAGAAATCCATTCCAGGGAACCTGAGGCACTGAGAGGGAAGAGATTATTACAAAGCCACACATTCAAGCACGAAGTCGGCTCTGATATTCAAGTCTGCAGACACCAGCTTGTTCTCTCTTTGCTTTGCTGAGTGGCATCAGGAATTACAACAGGGTTGAGCAAGTGAAGGGAAGACCTGTGTGCCAGATGACTACTGGGGAGTAAGCGAGGACCTGCTATTCTCTGGCTGGGTCTACTCCTTGATTCTTTTACCTATCCTCACCCTGGAGCCTTCCTGTGGGAGATGAGATGTAATGGAACAAGATGTCCCCCTTGCTGTGGGAGCATCTTGGATTGTAAGAGGGTGATAATCTACTATTCAGCTAGCATGGATCCCACAGTGTTAAAAAGACCAGGTGAGACTGTTGGACATTGTCTTATGTAATTCTATTAACCTTAAGAGATAATCTCTTCCAAGGCATACACTTTAAAGAGCACATTTTCTCTAAGAGGTTTTAGGTTCATGGCCAAATTAAATAGAAAGTGTAGACTTCCTTCCCATGTCCCCACAGCCTCTNTCAGCATCAGCATCTCTCACCAGAATGGTCCTTTTGATGCAATGGATGGACCAACACTGACACCTCATTATCTTCCAAAGTACATAGATTCTTTTGTAGGGCACCCTGGGTATTAGAGTCATGAGGCAAATGGTTGTATGTTTTAATGTCTATTTACAAAGGAGGGCAGCTAGGTCCAGAATTAGGATGAAGGGCATACAGTGGGAGGTAGCAGGGATCCCAGCCCAGATCTGCAGGATTTTTTACCCAGCTTTGTGGCTTCCTGATGGAAGGTCCACCATGTGTCAGGCATAGGCTGACATAGCTGGAGCTGCCATCTTGGAGGGCCACAGTCCTGTGGGGTCACAGATGCACCTCATTTCCCTATCTTTTGTAGTAAGTGGTCTCCTGTTAGTTATACCACACTCACTGGGCTTTCTCACATGGTGCATGGGCTGGCAGGTAAACAGAATCATGGGGCAGGTTGGTGCTGGAAGCATTCCTGCAGCGACTCAGGACTTCTGATCTGATATAATAATATTGGTGGGTGTCTATTGCTGTTTAATTGGATCCCTGCCCCATAGGAAGGCACATCCTTAGGTTGCCTCACCCCCACACCTCCAAATTTCTGGGTTCTTCTGGTCAAGCTCTGCCTCCTGGTAGGCCATTCAGCCATTCAGGTCTGTAAGTGCTCAGCCTGTGTAGACTGGTCTGCATCCAGCCAGCCAAGACTTTCTTTTTTTTTGACATTTGTGCAGACCAGTGGAAAGAGTGTGGCTTTAGCTCATGGCTTTGGGCACAACCCTGTGTNCTTAGTTGATAATTGTGGTGTAAGTCCATGAAGAGTGCTTAGGGATCAGAGAATGCAGCATAATTCCTATTACTCCACAGGTGTCTTCAGCAGCTGGCAGCCCTCATCCCTGAGCAAGATGCTCTAACTCTGAAGTACCTCCCATCTAGAAAGTATGCCAGATGGGGCTGCCAGACAAAAGCCAGGGTGTCTCAAAGCCCAGTTCTTTTATTTACCAGCCCGACAAACAGCAATCAGTTTTTTTTTCTGTTAGAGGCATCACAACTCCATCATTCATAAAGCAGATCTCCAGCCCCTAGTGGATTTCCACTGCAGACACCAGATANCACTATCAGTCTTCCCACAAGGTGCCTGTCATCTTCCCCTCCTATAATCCAGCAGGCAGNACTTCACTTGCCACTTCTAGCCCAGTGGGGAGCTATGCTCTTCCCCTGGGGTGCAGCAGTGACTTGGGGTGGTTAAATGCAAATTCTAGGCTTCCAGCAGCACCCCAGGTCTATCATGAGACTCTCTAGGGCAGGCCCAGGACACTCTTCACAAAGCTCCCCGGTGACTTGGTTTGAGTGTCACTGCACCCAGAGGATGGCTGCCCCATGGTCTCTCTCTCCAAGGAGAGTCTGAGTCAGGGCTGGGAGGACTGGAAAGGGAGGAATGACTGCCCCAAATTCTTTATAGGCAAAGGCACTGCTGGCCGGNTGTGGAAATGCACACTCCAGATCCACACATTTATCAGTTTAAATACCAGCTCAGCAATTAGTTGCACGCTCACCTCAAGTTACTTCTCTTCGCTTTTAGTGTTTTTCCAAAGTTAGAATGGACTGTAATNTCTAGTCCAAAGATTTATAAAGTCATGATAAATTCAGGAGAGGCATCCAAAACNCAGGGCCTAACATTGCCTCTCAACTCAAAATCCGTCTTTAGGTGCCACAGTTTGACACACTAGAGCTGTACCCTGTGTACATGTCTCCTTTCACCACTGGTGCAACACTCACCATCATCACTAGAGGGAGCCAGCGAGACATTGCAAGGTTTAGAGTAATAACCCGGTCCCATCTCCAGTGAGTATCCCCAGTACCCAGGAGGGAGCNTCCTGGGCTCCAACTTAAATCCTTTAAAGAAGTTAACTGCCTTTTACTTTTGGTAATTGTGTATGCCTATGAATTAAATTCCCCTATTCAAGTTGCNGGTGTAACTTTTATTCCCAAGAGACTCTGACAAATACATAGCAGGTATTTTGAAATGGCAGTACACTGGCTCTCACCTCTAGAAGGTGTGATGATGATTTCATGACAGAAAGTGGCCACACACTGCCGGAAGCTATGGCAACTCCAGAATTTGGATCCTCAGCCAGAGCCAATGACCACTTCCTTCTGGGAGGGCTCTAACGGGTTACTACTATATAAGACCTCTGCCATGGTCCAGGGATAGGCTTATCCCAGTTGTGTCTGCTGTTCTGGCATCTGGGATGAAGGGAAGGAAGCCTTGATATGCAATATCTGCAGTCAATAGCCTGGTTGTATTGGTCTTCTCCACAGCCATATGGAGGTGGGTATGGACATATGAGGACATAGGTGAAATCCAGGGCTCCCATACTGGGCTTTGGGCTACTCCTAACTGGTAAGAACTCTGTTTTATAAGCATGGGAGAGACTTGGGGAACAAGGGAAGGATTTGGGGGCCAGGCCAAACTAATTGAAGAAACTGATTAAAGCCAGACNGAGGCACAGTTTCAAGACCTAGCTTACATCAGCTCCACAGTGCTCACACTGGGAGTTAATGCTGTTGGTTTAGCCATGGCTAGGACTGGACTCCTGGCTGCCTCCTGGCCTTCAGGGCAGAGCAGGGGGGCTGGACAGTAATTAGTAGAGATAGCCACTAGGTGTCACTGTCCCGCCAGCATCTGATGGCCAGCTTCAGGTAGGTGGAAACGGTTTTCCCATGCTCATACACACCCAGGGCAGGGAAGCATCTTCTCCCATAATGTGGGGAGAGAGCACTGTTTGGTTTACTGCCCCGGATAGTGTGAGTCTCGGGCTGTTGTGGTGTCAGGAGGTCTTTTTCTGAGACCTTTTTCTGAGGTCTTTTTCATGGCTTAACAGCTGCCCTCAATGCTGATTGCTGATTAGATTATGAGGAACTAGCTCCCTAACACTGTCGTATGGAAGAGACCTTAGAGATCTTTGAGTCAGAGTCTTAATTTTTGGAGAAGAGGCCCAGAAGGAGAAAGCCTTTCCCTTAAGACATACAGCTGAATAGAGAAAGAATAGACCTAAGCCTGAGGCCAGGAGGTTCAGCACAAGGCTCTGTCTAGTCCACCGTGTTCCCGTTTTACACCATGCTCCATCAACTACACTCTTACCATTCATGGAACAATCATCATATGCTATGTTCTTTGCAGCTAAACAGAACTGGACACCTGTATAGACATAAGGTACCCCGGCATGTGATAGAACCCATGTGTGAGGGGGCAGCAGAGCTAGGGGGCAGATCATTTCCCTCTATTTGGTCAAGAATGCTTTGCCAAGAACATCCACTCTTTCTGCAAAAACAAACAAACAAACAAAAAATGACAGAGGCTTCAAAGATGATGGGCGGTTTCCATTATCAAATGGAAGTGGTATATACATGATCAGGCCCAAGGAGGTCCTGAGGGCACAAGCAAGTTACATGAAGAAGTTGCCCAAATGCCTGTTTTCTATTCGTTACAATGCCTTCTGCTCTAAAACATGCACCTACAGCCTCATGGGGTGTGCCCTATGGTCATTTGAGAAAGAGAAGACTAGGGCCTAGGGTTTGGTTTACTGATAGTTCTGCACGCTGTGCAGGCACCACCCAGAAGCGGACAGCTGCAGCATTACAACCCCTCTCTGGGACAATCCTGAAAGACGCCATTAAAGGGAAATCTTCACAATGGGCAGAACTTTAGGTAGTATGTATGGTTGTATATGTTGCTGTGGCAGCTCAGATGATAAATGAGTATGGGGTCTTCATAGAGGCTCCTGAACCCTAGCTGGGGCAGGTTCCTTAGGAAGGCAGACGAGTGGAAGCTGCAACTGTGACCACCAGGGGGCAATATTTCATCACATTCTGCGTGATCAAGGCCCAGTCTCCTCAAAGTAACTGAAGGAAGTTACTTTGGGATCTTTTTAGGGACTAGAGCGTTGCAATAATGTTCCGGGTGCAGAAAATGAATCGGTATATCAGTCTGGACTTGAAATTTACCTCTCAAAGGAAATCTTTGTATTATCTTGCCTGTCTCTCCCCTTTCACTCCAGCAGCTATGGCATTG
Source organism: Neotoma lepida (assembly GCA_001675575.1). Lineage (NCBI taxonomy): Eukaryota > Metazoa > Chordata > Mammalia > Rodentia > Cricetidae > Neotoma > Neotoma lepida. Next base: position 407,679 of record LZPO01017342.1, on the reverse strand, counting down.
ACACTACTGCAAAACTAAGGAAGACTCCATGTGTTCATCCACCTTGTGTGGGGTCGTTCCGTGGTCCAGAGTTATTCAGGGTTATGTTCTGAGAGCACTTTATGGTCTCAGATGGAAGGATACAGAGTTCTNTGGATGCGGGCTACACAAGTCTCGGGAGAGCAACCAATGTGTCCAAACACATTTGTGGATGATGGCCGCGCGTCACAGTGTTAAAAGGTTGCCCACTGCTGCCCGTGGCTAGAGTTATTCCCGTCTTCCTTTCCCTCCTCTGCCTTCTACCACGTCACAAAACATTCCGCATTGGTCTTTTCTGATGTGGCCAGACCTGCTCTGCCGCAGCCGCGTGTCACTGCCACACTCATTATTGACATTTCTGCTGGGATATTAAGCACTTCGGGCTTGGCTGGGGGACCATTAATCAACAACCTTGTCAGAGTGATAGATTCTGTTAGGATTATTGCTTAATTAGCTTGTTTAGGGCAAGAAAATCAACCAGGACATTAGTTCTCTGCAAGCCAGAAGGAAAGGGGAAAGTGAGTAGGGGTGGCAGGGACCTTGGAGCTCTCTTGGGTAGCAGCCTGTGTCTTGAGCAGGTGGGAGTGGGGCCTCCGACCAGAGAAAACCTTATGCTTGAATTCACCAGACATTTCTGCCCCCTCTAGCTACCAGAGCCCAGACACCCCATTCGGTGGCATTGAAGAACAGTGGTTCCTGGTGTCACTCAAGGACCATATCCATTCCTGGGGAGCTTGAAAAATTCAGACTCCTGGGCCTGGGTTTGAATTTTCCTGATCGGAATCTTTGAAGATTGTTTTGTTCTGAAGCCAAGTTATTCCAGACGGGTTTTGTTCACAATGCAGTGTAGGAGCCTTGGCCTTGAAGGTGTAAGAGTTACTTAAGTATGGTGAGTGATGAGCAGGTCCACATTTCTTTCTCCCAGACATGCATTTCACATGGGGTGGGGGTGGGCTTTAATGTAGCTTCCCTCTCAGCTTCCATGCATGGTCAGTCTCCTTCCCCCACACTCCCCTTTGGTTTCCACCCTGTCCTCTCTCTCCCAGCCATGTTCCTTGGCTTGCCTACCATTTTATTCTCAAGTCCCCCTTCCAGGTCTTTCCAGCCTCTATTTCTCTTTCTTCCTCTCCATCTTCTTTTCCATGTGTGCAGGTGATGATCTCTTGGTGCCTGGGACATTTTACACCCGTCTCTCTTTTCCTGGCTGGAAGGGGCTGGAAGCCTGAGAACAGCTTTGCAGAGAGAATTCTAGATAATCTGCAGGCCCACCATCGATAAGCCTGTGTGGTGCTTGGAAGGCAGAAGAGGAAGCCTCATTACCCAAGGAAGCTGAGTCTCCAAAAGCAGCTGTAATTGCATACTCANTGTTTTTGTTTGTTTTTGGGGGGTGGGGGAGGGACTCCTTCAGCTTTGCTTCTCCCTAAAACAGAAATGAAGCCAAACGTGGTTCTTAGCATCTCCAGGTCCATGGAAGATCAAGGCACAGAGGCTTTGTCACCAGTACTGTGAGAAGCTGGCAGGGCTGTGAACATCTGAAGTCCTTAGCACATCACACTGCCCTTGCGTTGGGGCCTTTCTTGACCTTTGCTGAGGGATTCAAAGAACCCTGAGGAGGTACAGAAAGCGAGTATGCTGGCTGGTCTGTCCTGTGCTGAGGGACTGGGGTCAAGGATCTCCAAACTCTAAACAGGAAGAATCTATGTGTCATGTCATGGCCACTATTGCCCCCCCACAAGTCCTCTGGGGCTCAGTGAGGCTCTGTGAGTCAGCATTTCAATCAACTGACCAAATAACCTCTCCCCTTATGTCTTGTTACTTTAACGAGAAAAAATTAAAGCCTGGCTCCCGAACAGAGCCTCAAGAGGGAGAAACCTTGTCTGAATTGTTGTGGACACCAGTCTAGTCAATGCCAAAGAGGCTTGGTCAAGCCCAGGGCTGCTCACTGTTGACCCTATGGCTATAAAACAAACTGATCTTTCTTGGTTCTTCAAACCTGAGCAGACTCAGAAGCGGCACAGGATAAGATGAGGCCAAGGCAGCCAAGAGCACAGGCATGCTGGATTTCTACATAGATATTCAGAAGAAGGTCACCTTTGACCTTCTTCAGGGATGGCTGCTTCAGTCTTTTGGATTTTTCCCTTGTAGCAGAGCTTATGTTGACCCATGAGTCCAACATTTTTGCATGCAAAAGAGCTTATGGAACAGGGCAACCCAGCCCATTAGCTATTGCATTCTAAATTTCATTCAGGGGACATGGAATGACCAAGAACACCCTTCAATGTGTGTATTAGTTGGCTAAGTTTGTTGTTTGTATACCGGATGCGGTCACTTCCAAATGGTGATCTTGTTCTTGGCATGAATATGTGTGTGACGGAGCCATCCTGCCCATGCCATCTGCTTCCTAATGGGGTCTTCTCACAAAGTCACACTCGGGAAGGTTTTCATCTCCCTGTCCTTTCCACACAGACATTTGCAGTTCCCACTGCAGTTTAAACCCAAAATGTCTCCCTAAGGCTCATGTGTGAGCAGGGGGCACTATTTTTGGAGGGTGTGGGACCCTCAGGTGGTGGGGACGGAGTTGATAGGTGTAGGTCTCTAGAAGTGGGGTTTGAAGTCTATATAGCCTGGCTCCTGGGTCTGGTTCGTTTCTACTTCCTAGTCCACTGTGGTGGGAGGGACTTGTACCACATGCTCCAATCACTATGAACAATGCTATCCCTTTTCCACCATGGTAGACTAAAATCTCATGATACAATATGTCAAGATAAACATTTCTTCCCGGAAGTTGTTACATCAGGTACTCTGTCCCACAGATGAAGCAAACAACCAGTACAATCCCTCACTGGGAGATGCTTCCGGAGTTGAGCTCTTACACTGCATATACTGCAGAGTAGGGTCTGGTCTGATTATTTTCTGAAATGACCGTGATTCAAAATGACCCTTTTGAGATACCCAAGGACCACACAATGAACAAGGAGAAGGAAGGCAGCTCCTTTGCTGGCTAGATTGTCCTTTCCCAGTTGTACTTTTAAAACCAGACCTAAGATTCTTCTTTCACACCCAGAATCCTTTGTGGAAATTTTATTTTATTTTGTCATTCAGCTGCGAACTACTACAATGCAGACACAAAAGAATGTCATTACTGGCAAATGACACTGAATAGACCATTCTTGGGTCACCAACGCCACCTGGGAGATGGATCCAGCAAGATGGTAGTGTAGGCTCCTTTCCTCCTTCACCACAGCGGACACTTCCTGCTTTGTTTTTCCGGAAGTGCCTACTGATGTCAGAAAGTGCTCTGATGACCTCATGGCCTTGGGTTTACCAGAGCCTGACTCAGCTAGCAACTCAGGCCAGGATCTTGAAAGGTATCTTTGATTCCATTTCAAACATCAGGTTTAGCTGCAGACCCGCCACAGGGGGTTGGCACAGCGCCATGGAGGAGGAAGCCAGTTCCTTGAGTGACCACCAGGAGCTTGTCCTAGAGAAAGACATAGACGCTCATAGGCAGAAGGTCCAAGGAGAATGAAGAAACTGTGCTTTTCTTCAAGTAACCATGGAGGCCCAGCCCCATTCCCACCATGTGGACCAGTATAGCAAGCCTGGGCATTTCCTACTGTAAGAGGAACTGGCTCCCTCACAGCGTCCCTCAATAGATAGGGATGCTCTTCTCCTTAAAATCCTCAGAAGCCACTTTCCATCTGCTCTACTCTGCCTGCAGCTAGAATCCAGACCACAGCTCCCAGGGCTCTGTGCGTGCCTGCAGTGCTCTGACAGAATCTTGGAGTCAGCTCTGGATTTGTCCTCCCCGGGGCAGACCGGAAAGGCAGCTCTGCCCTCTGTATGCTCCAATCTGCTGGCTGTGGACTTCTGCAGAAGAATGGCTTTTCTCAAGTGTATGTGGCTCAGATGAAGTGACAACCCTGCATAGATATTTCCCCNACANCTAAAATAATGTGTCCNCANCCANGGNAGTTAGGAGCCCCAGGTTTCCTTCCTAGTTGGTCTCTTCTTTCAAGACCTCAACGTTTGACTTTCAGGCTTTTCCTGAATTCTTAGATTCATTTTCTAGTAAGAATTCAATTTAACACATATAATTCGAAAACTCAATCATCACACAAGCCATGAAGGAAAAGGGGCAGATGGCTGTGTCCCTTCTTGTCCTCAGTTCTCCTCAGACTTGCTTTGGAAGCCTCACTCTACATTTCTAAACGCTCAGCTTGGACAATGGCTCTCTCACTTGTCAATTTTAAATGCCCATCGATTTCTGTGATGGAAGATGGAGCTGGGTGTTCCTTGTCCACTTTTATATCTCTATCTTCTCTTCATTCTTCTACTATATTTATATTCCACTTTTTGTTAAATCAATATTTAATTTCTCCTTTATTACAATTATATATGTACTGTTCACCACTGAGTGAAAAAATACTCTCGGCTCACACTTCCGTTCTTCTGTAACTTTTTGTTCTTCCAAGAGTTACTAATTGCCTCATTTTTTTTGTCCGTATAGTCTGTCATTATCTTAATAATTCTTCCTAAGTCTCCAGCAGAATTTCAAAGCTTTCTGCACGATGAAGCCATCCAAGGAACTATTCTGGTTTGCTCTCCCCTCAGTTCACCCTTCTACCCCTCTGGGGACTGCTTGCCCTCTGTGCTGTGTCTGATTCCGCTAACTGTACTTTTCTACTGGTGGAGCTCACGAGCCTGGGTTCCCACCCCCACCCTCCGATTATGCTCTCAGAGGGTGCACATTCATTTCTCAGCTGAGTACATTTCTCCTTCAAAGCCAGCTCAGAAAGCTGGATGCTGATCTTCTGGGGTGACTGGAAACCAATGTGTCTATGGTTTGTTTTTTAGTGGGATCTGGAGTTCTCATGTTACCATTGGCAAATCCAGACTCCCAATTCTTAATACGACCTACACGGGAGAGTTTGATCCAAGCTTCTGCTGGTCTCATCTGTTGTGTTGCCAGTCTTCAACGCAAAGTCTAGCCAGCTATCTCAGAGGGATTTCTTGGTCTGAAGGTTAGGAGAGATGGATTTATTGGGGTAGAAGCAGACCCACTCTGAGGAATAGTTGATAGCAGTCAGAAGATCAAGGTAGTTGCTGCCTAGTTTTCACTTTCACCGAGATTAAAGATTGCTGTGCAGTGGAAATTGGTACAAACACTAACTCTGTTAGAAGGTACTCTACTGCGTATTGTCAGTACACCAACATGGATACAGATGGCGTCAGCTAGATGAGCTCTCAGCAAGATGTGATTCACAACGTACTCAACCTCTAGACTCGGAAATCAGTTGAGATCAACATGGCCTCACCTGTCTCAATGCACTACTAGCATTTCTGACCTTGGTAATTTAACCTAAACACCACTTGCAATGTGGCAGTGGAGACCCGTGCCTTCTTCAAAGCAAACAGGTTGGAGGGGAGAACAGAAGAGCTGTTCAGCCTGGCTGTGCTTCCTCACAACCTAAGCTAAGTCAGAAATGAGCAGGGGGGCTGAAGATGAGGCAGAAATAGAGGAAGACATGATTCTAACAATGGTGGTACAAGTCAACCCACTCAGCAAGTCCAGGGTACATGAAAGGCTTCTTGTACAGTTTATAGAAGGTGACCCAGAAACAGAATGGCCTGGCAACAAAGCTCCATCACTTCTTTGTCTGGGGAAGAAGCTCATGAAGTAAACGTGACAAATCCTTTGCTTACTCCAGCAACAATATGACTGAATAAACAAGACCCGAACAGTGACAATACCAATGGACATACTAGCAAGGAAGAGGNGAATTTTACAGGGTCCCATACCTACACAAAAAAACTACAGGCAACTAATGACTTCTGGGAAAGGGAGAGTTATTCTCTCCCAGTGGTGAGCTCCCTAATTGTTTATCCCTGAAGTCATACACTCACAAGCAACACTCAACAGATTCAGTAGGTTGTCATTATATATTGGTGCATTTATATATGCACAGATATATGCAATTATAATAAAAGAAGAAGCCATCAATTTGAGAAGGAATGAAGGGGGGACATGGGAGGGATTAGAGGGAGGAAAGAGAAGTGGGGGAAGTGACATAATTATATTTTAATTAAAATAAAACTTAAAAATGAAAGCATGATTTCTTTTGAAACCTGGGAAATGGTTACTGAATGATTCTCTTTGCCCACACTTTACTTTGTGCTCAGATGGCAACAATTAAGACACTTGTAGGCTTAGTCTATAGCAGGGGATGTAGTCATCAAGCAAATAACTAAAAGTGTATTAGCTAACTATAAACAGATCGAAGTTCCTTAACCGGATGGATGGTGTCTATTAAGAACTCAAAGTTAAATGGGATATCCANATCACACCTCCTTCTCCCAAGGCTCAGGGATCATCTCGGAAGAGGGCAGAAAGAATGCAGATGNCAGACGTGGTGGAGCACTGCTATGGAATACTATTTTCCAGACTCGACGGGGCAGTTGTTCCTATGAGCTCACAGAAGTGGTTACGGTATGCTCCAGACCAGCACAACGTCAAGGTAGACAAAATCCCAGCATGGAGTGGGAGGTGGTCACAAAGTCTCACCTCTAGCTGAGGAGCTATTGGCAACTGGTGAGAGAGGGTCTCTCTCAGACTGCTGAGAGAAGAAAAGTCTGTCTTCTTCAGAGATAGGGCCCCTGAGAGGCTACTTGGGTTCCGAAGATGGTCCTACACCCAGGTACATGTAGATAGCACTAAGTAGACACAGTGGGTTTAAAAAAAAAAAAGAGCACATTAACTTATAACTTAGAAAGGGAGAGTGGCTTGGGGAGGCATGGGAGGAATTATAGGGGAGACAACGGGGGACAGATTTGATCAAAACATGTTATATGCATGTATGAAATCCTCAAATAATGAAAAGGGAAAAATCCATCATCCACACAAATATGCATGGTCCTGGACATACTCATTTCTGAATGAAATTTAAATGCAATGTTTTGTGAATACTAACTAGACTGTCACCTAGACATGAGCACAATATAATCTAACCACTGTATACATGGCTGGGAAAGCACCAGAGTAAAGTAGGAGAATGACAGACCTAGCTTTTAAATCTCCCCTTACTATTAACTAGCTTTGCAACCCCGAGTGACCTTCTCAATTATAAAATACTACATTCCCAATCCCCTAAAAAAAAAAAAAACCTTCAAATTTAACATCATATGGAANGTCAAAGACTGGGCTTCTTTGCCAAGATCAGGGATATAAGGATGCCTGGGGTTTTGTCCGTTTGTTTGTTTTTAATTTCTGTTCAAAATTGTAGCAGAAGTCCTATTCAGGATAATAAATCAAGGGAAAAAAATAAAAACAAAACAACCAAACCAAAACGAAAACCCAAAGTGATAAATGGATACAATTTGGAAAGGAAAAAATGAAATTACTTTCAGATATGATTTTATGTCTTTAAAATCCAAAGGGATCCCTTTAAAACCAGAGCTAACGAATGAGTTAAGATAGGTTGTAAGATGTAAGATCAGTATACAAAACTCAACGTATTGCTGAAAAACTAGCAATGGATNGATGAGAACGGGGCAAGAAAACAATTTCATTCACAGTAGCATCAAAGGGAATATAAAACCCAGGAGACAGTGTACCACAGGCTCACAGACCTTCCATACTGAAAACAGGAAGGCATCTCTAAGAGAAACTAAAGATGTAAAAATTGAAGTGTGTTCTCACCTCAATTCAAAAACTTATGTTGTGAATATGACATTTCCCAATTAATTAATTTAATACTT
>LZPO01017342.1:375234-388337 GCA_001675575.1 Neotoma lepida | reverse complement strand
GCCACACAGCCAGACACGGAATAAGAAGGAAAGAAAAGATATACAGAAATAGAGAAAGGTAAAAGCCCAAAGGCAAAAGGTAGACGGGATAACTGAAATTAAGGAAAGCTGGCTAGAAACAAGCCAAGCTAAGGCNAGGCATTTATAAGTAATAATAAGTCTCCTTGTATTTATCTGGGTGCTGGGTAGCAGGCCCCCAAAGAGCAAAAGAGAAAAGAATAAAAAACAAACAACAGTCTGTCAACCATTCTAGTGTCTGGTGAGAAGTCCAACGCCCCCCTATCAGGGATAGGGTGACTCATGTTGGCATAGTCAGTCACACAGGGGTATTTGATTCAATCTTCCAAAATGCTCAGAGGTAGTGACATGATTAGATATATGATATATTGGTGCTCTTTAGTTTTTTAAAAGCAGCTTGTATGCATGTATATGTTTATATGATTGACTGATTGACTTATTTATTTATGCACTCATTATTTATTTGATGTAGGGCTTATCTATGTAGCCAAAGCTGGCTTCAAACTCATAATCTTCCTGCCACAGCTTCTTGAATGCTGGGATTACAGATGTGCCCGTCATGCCTGGCCAGATTATACTNTTTTTTAGTGTGTATAAATATGCCTATTATAGGACACACCCCGGAACATATTAACTGGGTCTTAATACTTTCCCTTTGTCAAGGTCATATTTCCTTTTTTGAGTTTGTTTTTTCTCATTTATATTTTCTCTTGTCAATAGGCACCACTTTTAACTACAGAATTTTAAGGTAGACACTGTGGCTTGACCTACAGGTCTCAGCTAGAAGACAAGGAGTCAGAACAGACAGTAATCAGATCATAGGGACTGGCAAGAAAGACTTGGCAGGGAAGGCATGTCCAAAGCTTTCTGTGTTCTTAGGATGGATGAGCAATGGCCAGGCATGGGGTATGGAGATGGGAGAGAGGAAGGGCAGGCCAGAGGAACAAAGGCATAGGGCTTATAGGGGACAGCAAGGCATCCTAGAGTTCGGTTTCAGAGGAAGTAGGATGAGTAAAAAAAATGACATCTTCTGGACTTAAAATTAGAGGCTCAACTCAGGAGGTCTGTGTTCGGCTTTGATGCATGCAGACTTTGTCCTGAGGACCATGGGAGGCCATAGGCCAACCACATCTGTGTTGGTAGATCTTCCCACAGAGGCATTAGGGTAGAAAGAGATGGGTTCAGACTAATGANTGTTTCCATATCTATCATGGCTGTTCTAGACACTGCTCATGGTAACCTCTCTCCAGCCTCCTACAATATTCCTCATCCTGCCTCTCTGTCAGCACTTCTGCTCCTGGTTGCATGGACATCTCCCTAAACAAAATGTGAGGTGACTTTGGGGGAATGAGATGATGTTTCCCACCCTTTCTTACCCTAGTGTGGACACCCAATAAATATTTGCTCAGCTGGGTTAAATAAGAGCGTTAGTCATGTCACAGAGAGTGTGACCATACCTGGCAGTGGATAAGGCGACTCCATAGTCTGGCAAACTCATCCTGATCCAGCCGCCCATTCACCTTCAGCTGGAGGAGGAGTTAAGTGCCAAGCAGTCCAGAGGGCAAAGGGGTAGGGGAGTTGTTTGTCCCACTAACAAAACCAGAGCAGCTTTGTCCTTCAGTAACCCAGTGCCATATTGGCCCCATGCCAGCTGGCTCCCACTCTATCTGAAGGTGACCTGGTTTAAATTTGTTTTACAAAGTGAAATGTACTGTTAAAAGAAAGGCTCCCTGAGAAAGAGGCATCAATTTCGGTTCTATCCAGCAGAAGAGAGGGGACCCCCCCCCCACCTGCTACAATATGGCCTTCACCAGTTGGGCTGGGTTCCCTGGCAGGGGAGGGTGGGGAGGAGCATGCAGGGGCCTTGCAATGCAGAAGTAGTGTGGATAGGTAAACGTGCCATCCCTCGGCCATGTGTGTAGCTGGGATTCTTCCTGTGTATTAATGTTTCCCTGGCTACCCTTTATAGCAGGCAGCTAATGCAGGAAAAATAATTGAGCTATGACAGTACCCTACCCTAGCACTCAACCCCAGGGAAGGCCCTATTTGCAGTGCCTCAGTACAATGCAACACACAGGTCTTTTCTACTGCTTTCTTTTCTTCCCCTAGCTGGGTGCCCTGGCTATGGGGCTGCAAGGGCCATTTGGATTCCTCTGTGGCTCTGAGTGACTCCAGACCACAGCCAGCTGAGACAGGACTGATTTATGATTCCATCAAGAAGCCTTCTTGTTCTACAATAGCTGGCTTCGCATTCCCAATCGAGCCTTGTTAACAGTGAGAGAGGGGGTGATCTGTCTCTCTCTGGAGACAGCCACAGGCTGGGGAGGAGCTGCCAGGCTTGGGATCCATCCTACATGGCCAGTGTCTCTCTGATCTGGAGAGAGAGAGAGAGAGGTTGGATAGAGGAGAAAGGTCCCTTGGAGAGGGTGTTAGGATGAGAGTTAAGAAATTAGAGTTTGATTCCTGGTCCTGTTCCTCGTGGCCATGGAACTCGGCTAGCCACCAAATTGCNTCAAGGCCACTGTCCACACGTGCAAAAAACACTACGTGAGCCACAAGGGGGTGCCACTGCTGTGCTCTGCATACTAAGGAGGTTTGAGAGTTTTCCGTGGTTATCTTTTTACATTGGTCACCTTCTGAGTAAGGAACCCAAGCAGTGAAGATTTCTCCAGTGTTGAAGGAAAGGGTAAAGGGACAGTAGTTCCAATTGGAGGATGTAGTACAGGCTGAGGTTAGAACATAGACCTTGGAAGCTAAAACTCCCATTTCAAATCCATGTGCAGCTTTCAACTAGCTGTGTAAGCTGGGCAAAAATACTTGACTTCTGTGACCTCTGTGTCTTTCATTGTTCAATGGGATAACAGCTGTTGAGCTATAAGGGCTGTTGCAAGCATTACAAATGCACTTCCTTAGGATTCCCAGAAGTTTGGTCAGTAGTGGCTACTGCTATTGCTGCTATGATGAGCTAAATTCTAGAGTAAGTTGGGAGAAAAGGCACAAGATCCATGTGCTGATCTGTAAGTAGAACCCCAGGGAAGCCCTCAGGGCAGGTGGGTTCCTAGGGCTGCAGGAGGCGGTGACTGCAAAGGATACATCCATCAGAGCCACAATGCTTTGGCACTGGTCCAAGGAGAAAGTGTCCCCTGGAGACCCTGTGGAAACAGAAGGACTGAAGGTCCACTGAGGGTGGCAATATGGGAAATAAGGCCGGAGCCAGCAGACCTCTGAGCTGACATACCTGTCAGGAACTCCTGGTTGAGAAGTTTCTGAAGTTGGGTGGCATCAATGTCCAGCCCCTGGTCCAAAACACAGGAGAAAGATGGGTGTGAGATGGGAATTAGGAGCCAAGGGACAAATCCACCCAACTCTGTAGCTGCTCTCTGATTTGTAAGCCTTTCCTTTCCATAGCGTGTCTACCTGTTCTTTGTCCTGGGCCTGCCCTGGGTTCTGACCATGTTGCTAACCCCCTCCCTGACATCCATCATGATGGTTGGTCCTGANACTGGGCTCCTGGTGTGGGCTCTGTCACACCACTTCCATTTATTATTGGACAGGAAGCATGCTTCTTCCTCCCCTTCTCACTGTGGCTGGCACTGGCAGATGCCCCTCAGGAGGACCATCTCAGGATGACCAGTGCAGCCCTTTAGGTGTGTTCTCCACTTCTGNAAGGACTATGACAAGATGTGATAACATCATGTATGCCTGTGTGTGGTAATAGGAGCTAAACATACTCAAAATCTAGGCTACTAGGAGCTGCTATCATGGAGCACATCAAATAGTCTTCCAGGTACTGAGGCTTTCCTTAGATTAAAAGCAGAAAGCAGCTAAGGTGGTAGCTAAAGAGGTTGTTTTCCAGGCCTGATTTTGGGAGGTGGTCATGGCACTAGCCCTTCCTGCAGACAGGCACTGGGCAGCCTGGTGGGCAGCGTCTTTGATGTCAGTTTTACAGAGAAGCATGGATGCTGTACTTTGGGGAGCTGGCACTGGAGTAAGATTTCTCAGTGGGTAGACTTGGAGAGTGGCATCCCATGGATCAGAAGGTGCCTCCTAGGGGTTTTCTGAGACCAGCCCCTCACAGATAACTGCCCTCACAGCCCCCACACACTGTCCCTTTCTCCTCTTAGGGTTTGCAGTACCGCCTGCCCTNAAAGCAGGAGCAGCCCCATATCCTGTCATTGTAAGGGCCTACAGTGAGAAGCACAAGCCTCTAAGATGCCAGTATCTCCTGCTGGTCCTCAGGCCATTCTTCTAACTTCGAGTAGTTTGGGAATATCAGGGAAGTTGGCTTNANGTGCCTAGTATCAACTAAGTTTTTCTTCCAAAGAATCTTGCTCAGAAGTTGATATGCTAAGGAGGGACGCCACTTCCAACAAACTGAACAGAGCATGGACCACATCTGCTTCCATCTCCATATTACCCACCCAGGGCACACTTGGACCAGGACTCCACGTTCTATCACCCACCAGGAGCATTTGAGGAACTGATGGCAGGGGTGGCAATGGTGGTTGCTCAGACAAGTTCCCCAAGAACTGCATGTGTGAACTATGGGACTCTCAAAGGTTGGGGGTGTGGTACTTCCAAAGCTTAGTGAACTAGGTACTTGGGGGACGTCCTGGGAGTTTGGAAAATGCTTGCNAATTGAATTCATAAAGGATGGTGGTTAGATTTGCTCTNTCTAATCCTAGAGCCCAAATGCATGATTCCTTTCTGACAGACAGGCTGGTTATACCATCCCCACTGCCAGGGCTAACAAAAGCAGCTAGTGGCAATGGGCGCGGATAAATGACTATACTAATAGAGCTGGCTAAACCAATGGGAGATNTCAGGAGGGAAGAAGATACAGTGAGNGCATGAGAAATGCTTTGCTTAAAATTTCTTGGGCNGTCACAACCTCTGAGCATAGCCTTNATGTTGTACAGGATGCGGCCAGGGTGCCTTGCTCAAGGATGCCTGCCTAAGAGGTGACCTAGGCACAATACTGTATTGGTATCTTAATCNAATTCTGACCAATGTCCAGTACCAGCAACAGTCACTGTAGGGGGAGCCAAACATTTGGCTGTCTCTTGAAAAAGTCCTGATTAGGGAGCCCGTACCATCCTGTCATATGACAAATTATATTTTTATTTTAGAAGAACAGGTGCACGGACCTATGTGAAAATGTGCCACCTGCCCTGGAGAAGCTTGGTCTCAGGCCTCCTAATCAGGTCCTGCTGGCCACCTAGGAGCAGCTAATCCAAGCTTGGGTGTCTGCTCCAGGGGAGCTTATCTGTCTTAATTCAACCTGACAGAAATGATTGAGCACCTCCTTTGGGCCAAGGACAGTGATCGGTGGTTGGGGACAAGGAATGCATATGAAGTCGTCTCTGCCTTTGGGAATTCACAGACAGGGGACAATGGTCTTCTGGGCCAGTCTTGTTTCAATGAGAGCTGGCCTGAATCCTGGGCAAGTGCCGATGGACTGCTCTTTGCAGCAATCACCGCTCATTCCAGCTACACCCTTCATCTGCACCCGCCCCCTTTTGCCTGTGTGTCCAACCTGTACCCGAGATACCAAAATGCCATCAGCCCTCTGAGTACAGGTACACGGGATGGAATTCTTCCTCCCCCAGCCTCTGCTTGGCCCACGGTACACAAAATCATTTATATCACTTTCTGCTTCCCACACCGACACAGTTATTAATGGTAAAAGGCCCATCCCACGGAACCACTGGCAGCTCTTTTATCCTGAGGAGTCAAGGAGTTCTTTAGAACAGTTTATTAAACCATTAGGAAAGCCCCGTGTGCACATAGGTGGCTTGGCAGGAAGAGAGCTGTTGGGGCTTTCTGAAGCTGGCCAGCTCCCGGGAGGAATGATGCCAGGTTTGGTGGGGGAGGGGGGAGGGTGATGGCCGAGCCAGAGAAAGAAAGATTTCAAGGGGTACTGCCAACTGCTTGTCTAAAGGCTTAAGCCACAATATATCCCTTACACACAGCCCATAATTATCCTCTCCCTTCTTAAGCTCTATGTTCCAATGGGATTCTACCCACATTGGGACATCACTTGTCTCTAGAGCTTGGCAGCCAGAGCATCTGGGGATGGTCCAGGGACAGAAAGTGGCGATAGGATCAAGTTTTTTTCACTCTGTGCATTCTGACAAGCGACTGGAGAGGTCTCTGTCCTTGGAGTGCCCCCCCCCCATAAGTAAGGTACATGGGTGTTAGACAGCATACCTGATCCACATATCTGTAGAAAATGCTTTTTTGGGATCCATTTTCTGAAAGACTTCCCTGGATCAAAGGGAAAATAGTAACGTTGAATTTCTGGGGAAGAGGCCACTTATCTGGTACAGCCTTGTTTCAGTAAGAGCTGGCCTGATTGAAGGGTATAATTAGCCTCATCTGAATCTAAGATAGAAGCTTCACCTGGTGGTTGTTGGGGTGGGGAAAATCAAACTTTAAGGGGATTTGGAAACNAAAGTTTGTTAGAAGGAAGAAACTTGAGTCCAGTCTGGTCTACCGGGGCTGGTCTACCCCACTCCTTAGAGCTANCAGCAGCCNATCNTAGCATCTCTGTTTNCCCTGGTCAATAGCAAGGCCAGAGAAGGAGAAAGAAGCTCTTGCGGGGGTGGGGGGAGGCAATGTAGCTAACAAAGACAGCAAACAGGACCTGCGCACCTACCTGAAGGGCTTTGAGGTTGAAACTGCTACTCGGATTCCTAGAAAACCAGGGGAACAGTGTGACATAAATGACCTGCACTGTATTCCCAGAAGCCTGCCCATGGAGGGCACCCAAAGGCACCTAATGTCTTCAGCAAGGGTGAGTAGAAGGCAGCCANNACAGTAGACACACAGTGATCATATGCCCATTTGAGGTGGACATGGTCTGGTTTTCTAGCCACCAACTTGTGCATCCTGAGATGAACATGGACAGTGACGTCTACAGCCAGGATGCAGAAGACCTTTGACTCATTCTCCATCTTGAATGGAGTAGCGGTGATGGTTACCCTCATGAATTCATTGTAAAGACCTCTCTGACTATAGTAACTCCAGCCTCAGGCTCCAAGGGATAGGACTTGTTGATGCCAATCTTGACCCATGATTTAACATTTAAGACCCTGTAGAATCAGAATCTTGTTTTTCAGATCACTCTGGCTTTCTGGTCTACCTTACATTCTGGCCATGTTTCAGACAAGTGAATATAATACATGGTATGATCTTCCCGTGCATATGACTAACAGTACTTATTCAACAAGCCCCAGGCACTGCTGTGTCCCTGGCTTCTTCTCAGGCTCTTTCTTTCTATATACATGGTCTTCTCGAAGTTATTAATGTCTGTTTACCTTCAAGGAGCAGCTCAAGTGCCATTTCCTCTGAGAATCCTTTCCCAGTCCCTAAGGCCAGAGGCAGTCCCTCCGCTCTGTCCTTTCACGCAGTTTTACATTGCCTTTGGGGTCAACTTATAGGTTCATGGACTGTCTCATTCCCCACTGCAGTGAGTGTCTCAAGAGCAAGACTCATACTGTGTCCTTGGCACACCATGTTCTG
This sequence comes from Neotoma lepida, assembly GCA_001675575.1. Taxonomy (NCBI): domain Eukaryota; kingdom Metazoa; phylum Chordata; class Mammalia; order Rodentia; family Cricetidae; genus Neotoma; species Neotoma lepida. The sequence goes on along the minus strand of LZPO01017342.1, from coordinate 380,795 downwards.
CATATGACACACAAAGCACTTCTCATGAAGACACACTGGAGTAGAACAAAACACTCAGGACCCCAGGGCTTCTATACCTGTCCTTGTCTGGCATTTTGAGGAATATTCGGAGCAGGAACTCCACTTCTTTTCGGTGTGCTGAAGGAACAATTACATAGGTCCCGGGGCTCAGGTGGAAGGACTTTGTGAAGTTGCACTTGGATACATAGTCTATGCCCTGGGCAGCACTTCTAAATGGGGAGAAAAATGCGGGTGGCAGTCTTTCCTGGAACTGCTGGAACTAGAAGAAACAAGATTATTGTGAGAAAGACCTTTCCATACAGGAAACCTGGCACCAGGGCAGGTCAACTGCCTTCTAGACCTTTCTCTGCTCACCCAACCAGCATTACAAGTCCTGGAAAAGGAGACAGTGGTGGCTCAGGTTCAATATTAAACAAACAAACAAAAAACCCAATAGTATCTTATCTACCAGATGTGTCCCACCTGTAGTCTGTGGGTCACAGGATAGCCAGGGATGTGGCCCAACACATTTGTAGATGATAGAATCATGTTGCAATGTCAAACGGTTGGACTTGGCGGATTCCAGGCACCACAGTGGATACACAAATATTTGACAGGTAATTTTATCTCACTAATCTACTAGCATCCTGGGGTTCTGGTTTTCTTTCTTATTTATGTGCAAAGAAGACATGGAAATTAGTGACAATGTTCCAGTGTTGAATTCCTTCTGAGGTCCCCACAGCTAGGTCTCCTCTAAACCTTTAATCATATGCTTTGGGCTGCCACAGGACTGCAGGGNTGAATTTTCTTCTCTCCCTCGCTTTCATCTCTCCAGCAGAGCCTCGGGATTCCTTCTCATTGGAAAATAATGGGTCTCAATCATTTTCCTTTTATTTCAAATTTTCTTACAGATAAAACAATAAATATAACTCGATTCCTATTACCAGATGTCACATACATATTATATAATAAAAACCCCTTACTAAACAAATTTTCCTACTACATGTGAGCATGGTGATTCCATTTAGAATGGCTATACAGCATGAAATAGTTATTGATGGGCTCTGCCTTGGGGGAAGAATAGGGGGAATGTGGAAGTTTCTGTCAGGGGATAGGGACTAGGCAGGAGGTGGGCCACTGTCCCAGGGGTACAGCAGAGGGCAGGTGGAACCTCCAAAGCAGTTTTGCTGCTCTCAGCAGCAGCTCTTGTAAGTTTGGGGATCTGGTTTTTTTAGGTCCTTGGACAGAAGTAATGATAGGGCCAGTTCTTTCCCCAAAGGGCAGCTCTGACCTCTGGCACTGGGTATAAATGTGTGTGCAGCGGTATGTGAGCAGCCTTCCTCCTACAAGCTAAGTTAGGATGGCCTTGCTTACCTGCTGTCTTCCCTCCCCTTCTGCCCCATCATAGTTTTACGGCCCTATTCAGAGTGGCCTTGCTCAGTGGCAGTGAGAAGTGTGACTAGGGAATGATAGGAGACCTTGGTGTAGTGTATAGCCTGCTTCAAGCAGATTCATGGCCAGGAAGGTACAGAGCTGGCCCTATTATTCTAGCANACAGTAGACACACAGTGATCATATGCCCATTTGAGGTGGACATGGTCTGGTTTTCTAGCCACCAACTTGTGCATCCTGAGATGAACATGGACAGTGACGTCTACAGCCAGGATGCAGAAGACCTTTGACTCATTCTCCATCTTGAATGGAGTAGCGGTGATGGTTACCCTCATGAATTCATTGTAAAGACCTCTCTGACTATAGTAACTCCAGCCTCAGGCTCCAAGGGATAGGACTTGTTGATGCCAATCTTGACCCATGATTTAACATTTAAGACCCTGTAGAATCAGAATCTTGTTTTTCAGATCACTCTGGCTTTCTGGTCTACCTTACATTCTGGCCATGTTTCAGACAAGTGAATATAATACATGGTATGATCTTCCCGTGCATATGACTAACAGTACTTATTCAACAAGCCCCAGGCACTGCTGTGTCCCTGGCTTCTTCTCAGGCTCTTTCTTTCTATATACATGGTCTTCTCGAAGTTATTAATGTCTGTTTACCTTCAAGGAGCAGCTCAAGTGCCATTTCCTCTGAGAATCCTTTCCCAGTCCCTAAGGCCAGAGGCAGTCCCTCCGCTCTGTCCTTTCACGCAGTTTTACATTGCCTTTGGGGTCAACTTATAGGTTCATGGACTGTCTCATTCCCCACTGCAGTGAGTGTCTCAAGAGCAAGACTCATACTGTGTCCTTGGCACACCATGTTCTGCATATGACACACAAAGCACTTCTCATGAAGACACACTGGAGTAGAACAAAACACTCAGGACCCCAGGGCTTCTATACCTGTCCTTGTCTGGCATTTTGAGGAATATTCGGAGCAGGAACTCCACTTCTTTTCGGTGTGCTGAAGGAACAATTACATAGGTCCCGGGGCTCAGGTGGAAGGACTTTGTGAAGTTGCACTTGGATACATAGTCTATGCCCTGGGCAGCACTTCTAAATGGGGAGAAAAATGCGGGTGGCAGTCTTTCCTGGAACTGCTGGAACTAGAAGAAACAAGATTATTGTGAGAAAGACCTTTCCATACAGGAAACCTGGCACCAGGGCAGGTCAACTGCCTTCTAGACCTTTCTCTGCTCACCCAACCAGCATTACAAGTCCTGGAAAAGGAGACAGTGGTGGCTCAGGTTCAATATTAAACAAACAAACAAAAAACCCAATAGTATCTTATCTACCAGATGTGTCCCACCTGTAGTCTGTGGGTCACAGGATAGCCAGGGATGTGGCCCAACACATTTGTAGATGATAGAATCATGTTGCAATGTCAAACGGTTGGACTTGGCGGATTCCAGGCACCACAGTGGATACACAAATATTTGACAGGTAATTTTATCTCACTAATCTACTAGCATCCTGGGGTTCTGGTTTTCTTTCTTATTTATGTGCAAAGAAGACATGGAAATTAGTGACAATGTTCCAGTGTTGAATTCCTTCTGAGGTCCCCACAGCTAGGTCTCCTCTAAACCTTTAATCATATGCTTTGGGCTGCCACAGGACTGCAGGGNTGAATTTTCTTCTCTCCCTCGCTTTCATCTCTCCAGCAGAGCCTCGGGATTCCTTCTCATTGGAAAATAATGGGTCTCAATCATTTTCCTTTTATTTCAAATTTTCTTACAGATAAAACAATAAATATAACTCGATTCCTATTACCAGATGTCACATACATATTATATAATAAAAACCCCTTACTAAACAAATTTTCCTACTACATGTGAGCATGGTGATTCCATTTAGAATGGCTATACAGCATGAAATAGTTATTGATGGGCTCTGCCTTGGGGGAAGAATAGGGGGAATGTGGAAGTTTCTGTCAGGGGATAGGGACTAGGCAGGAGGTGGGCCACTGTCCCAGGGGTACAGCAGAGGGCAGGTGGAACCTCCAAAGCAGTTTTGCTGCTCTCAGCAGCAGCTCTTGTAAGTTTGGGGATCTGGTTTTTTTAGGTCCTTGGACAGAAGTAATGATAGGGCCAGTTCTTTCCCCAAAGGGCAGCTCTGACCTCTGGCACTGGGTATAAATGTGTGTGCAGCGGTATGTGAGCAGCCTTCCTCCTACAAGCTAAGTTAGGATGGCCTTGCTTACCTGCTGTCTTCCCTCCCCTTCTGCCCCATCATAGTTTTACGGCCCTATTCAGAGTGGCCTTGCTCAGTGGCAGTGAGAAGTGTGACTAGGGAATGATAGGAGACCTTGGTGTAGTGTATAGCCTGCTTCAAGCAGATTCATGGCCAGGAAGGTACAGAGCTGGCCCTATTATTCTAGCANTGGGGCTTGTACCATTTTCTCGCTCAAGTCCCCACCGTGTTCTGTGTTCTTCAGGTCAGGGAACTGGAACTCTGATCCATTCCATTCACTTGAGAGCTTCCCTCAGAACCCTTCTAGGTGTTCTCCTATGGCTGGGNTACCAATGACCAGAGGTAGAGCCTAAGCCCCAGCTTTGTGGCTGGGCCATGGCTAAGGGACAGACCTCTTTCCTGCCAACTTGTTGTCTGTATTTCTGGGTCTCCCTGCTCTGGGAGATGCTACTCTAGACACTGCCTACTTCTTGGGACCTTGTAACAGCCTTGGGCTGGGGCACTGTTACCATTTCCTGGCTATGGACACATCTTGACCCTAGTCCATACATTGTACCTTCCTCTTGGCAGCAGGGGAAGGTTGCCCCAGAGTTCACAGTCCTGGCAGGGTCTGTGCCTGTGAGGTCAGGCCCTCAGAAGTCCATTGTCCCTTTCCATCCTTCCTTATAGCCTTCAGATCTTTTATCAATACTTGACCAGGTCAGGTAATTGGATAAAAAANGATATCCACTTGCTTATGAGAAGAGGCAGAGGGTATGCCTTGAAGCTCTATGTAGCCAGCAAGTGGTAGATTTGGGTTCTAATTTAATAGTCTGAAGGTNCTCCCTAGGTGCCCCTTACTACTGCCCTCATCTTAAATGCACAGGAACCCACTGGACCAAGCTTCTCTATGAGGACCAAATGCTTCAGGATGTTTTCAACAGTTGCAGATATATAAGATAACATATCCTATCCTAGGTTGTTGACCTGTTTGGAGATGCTAAGCTGACAGCTGATTCAGGATGCAGCAAGAGCAAATTTGTGGACCTGGGGCATGTGGAGACCCCAGTGTCGGAAGAGGCATAACAGTTTACCAAGGGACAGCATCAGAAGTGTGGGAAGTCAGTGAGGACAGCAGTGAGCCATACCTGGGGGTCTACCTGTGGAAGAGAGGAAAAAAGGGCTTCAGGAAGACACAACAGAAAGACNACTGGGTCTCTCATCCTAACTCATGGCACATGCTACTTCTTGTGTGGCCAGCCTGCCTGGCATTACAGGGTTTGTGTTAGGAGTGGGGATAGATTCTTCATTTGTGCAGAGTTGTAGAAAAGGAAACCTAGATTGTTGTAGGGAGCAGCAAAGGGTAGGAAACTGAAGAAGAAAGAAGATATTGGAGAGGAGGCAGCATCCTCTTTATGTCTTANAGCAAGATATAGTTATTGCTCATAGTTATGATGGTAATATAGAGAAGAAGGACACCAACAGGACCAGAGATAAGACNGAATCTCAGTCAAGTGTAGATTTCCTAAAGTTAAGTACAACTCCCTCAATATGGTTAGCACCAGTGAGAAGACAAGTTTGATCTCCCCAACTGTAAACATGATAGATGTTTGATAGGTTATGTCATTCTGTATGCTGTGAATATGTGTTGCTCTGATTGGTTGATAAATAAAAGGCTGATTGGCCAGTAGCTAGGCAGGAAGTATAGGTGGGATAACCAGACAAGGAGAATTTTGAGAAGAAAAAGGCTGAGTGAGGAGAAACCAGCCACCACCTAAGGAACAACATGCCAGCAGACCGGTAAAGCCATGGAACATGTAGCAAAACACAGATTAATAGAAATGGGTCAATTTAAGTGTAAGAGCTAGTCAGTAATAAGCCTGAACTAATGGCCAAGCAGTTATAATTAATATAAGCCTCTGAGTAATTATTTTATAAGCGGCTGTGGGACCGTGG
>LZPO01017342.1:358806-370484 GCA_001675575.1 Neotoma lepida | reverse complement strand
TGCTCACGATTTTGTTTCGTGAGACAGGGTTTCTTAGCGGCCTAGGACTTTCCAGCAGGCTAAGCTAGCTGGCCAGTGAGCCCCAAGAACCTACCTGTCTTCATCTCCCCCAGGACTGGGATTCTAAGAGCCCACCATCATGGCCAGCTCTAAACGCTATTTATAAGTAAAACTACAGAGTCTCCAAGTAGGCATGAACTCATGGTACTGGCGATAACCATTAGAGCCTTGAATGGCATCAATCGCCAAGCACCGGTGACAGACAGCGGGAAACAGGTGGTGGGGTGGTTGTCTACAGCTCTTATACCCAAGCATGCTTATCCATGCCAGAGCAAGAGGGGAGCTCACANGGAAACTATTAGACTCAAGTGCATGAAGCAGGGCAGGGCAGTCAGGATACAAATGAGCGGATAGTCTTCAGAAGGCATGGGTCACAACTAGGGAGCTCTGGAGGATGAGTAGGGAGACACGGAAGATGATCGTGGCCATGGCCTTCCTATGATGATGATTAAAATGCACTCAGCAGCATAGAGCAGGCACTCATTGCTGACTTCCTTCTTCCTCTTCCTTATAAGGTTTTACTGTAAATGGCCTTGCTGTGTAAATCTGTTAGTTCACTAACGCATGTTACATCCAAGGAAAAGGGTTTTTGTGGTGTGGTCAGGCAGGCACTGCTTAGGGAGATGAGGAAGTTAAGAATGACTCAGCAGTTCCATTTAGTCTGCGTGTGGCCTCCTCGGTGACAAGGCTTTCTGAGTAAAGTGATCAAAAGAGCCTGGAGATCAAGAATGAAGCACATCTTAAGGTCTGGGGTCCTTCAGGAAGACCTTTCTGGACATGTAAGTGTAAACATACATTCTCTCACACAGATATGTTTATAGCCTCTTTTATGTACTATCTCAGACCCTACACCACAGGAAGCAGTTACAGTCATCAGTGTCACAAAAGGAACATGATGGACAGTGAAGGGTCACGACAGAGGTGTCTGCCACCGCTAACTCATGAGCAGGACAGGACTATTCACCCTGTGTCTGGCTGGTGCTCTGTGGGTTCAAGGGGGGGCGAGCAGGGATTACTATTACCACTGTGGAGGTTGGGGACAGAGAAAACAGGGATATTCCCAGGCACAAAGCTAGTGTGTGGAAATGATGGTTTAACCAGGCTCTGAATTCCTTTCCCATGTCTTTCTGCAGCCTTTCCTCCTGTCTTGGTTGTTTACTGGAGAGCATCTCCACCCTAGATGTAGGGTATGGAAGTCAGGAGAGGTCATTACCCTGCCCACCCCTACTAGCAGCCACTGTGTTTGGGGAAGTGCTCGTGGGCCCTTGAAGCTAACTCCTTTGCTTTCTTCATCAGGCCAGTGTCTCTAAGAGTCAGGGACAAGCCAGGGTAGAGCGAGGGCTGACAGCTGCTAGTCTACAGAATGACCACCTGCCGTGTTTCCCGAGATCACTTGGTTCCTAAACATCATTTGGCGCCATCTTTCATTGGGTGTGACTCCATGATCCGGGGTGATCGGGATCTGGTTACAGATGAACAGGCAAGAGAAGTTCTCTTGGAAATCTTGACATGACATCCTGTGGAAAACAGACACATGGCCCAAGTCACCTCTGACTGTGATCTCCCCAGATTTGGCTTCCTACTACTTCACTGTGCCTCTCCAGTCAGCAGAAGTGCCTACGTGTTGACTTAACCATAGGCCTACCCAAAGACCAAAGTCTGTCTCTGGCACATTTGGTGTCATGTGCTTCTGTCCTGAGAATCTCCTCCCATGCTTGACAGGGCAGTGGGAGAGACAAGTCTGGGTATTGTGTCACCTGGCAAAACCACTTACCCAACTCAGTAATCCAACTGAGTCCTTTTAGGATCAGTGGGAGAGAAGCCAAGCTCTCTGTACTTGGTCCTTCACACTTGCCTTTCCTAATTGCAAATCCAATGTCTTTAAGAAAACACATGGATGCCACAGTGAAATCCTAGCCTTGTGTCAGGATGAAAATAGAGATATTGGGGAAGATTTGCCCTTCTAATTGACACTTGTCTCTCTGATCCTCAGTAACACAGACCTAGGCTTTCTTTCATTATTTCACACATGCTAAATTCCTTCTTTTTTCATTATTTAAATTTGTTTTCCTACAGTATATTTTTGACCATGTTCTCACCTCTCCTCCAACTCCCCCCCACTGCCCTACTCACCAACATCATGTCCTTTCTCTTTCTCAAAAAGAGAACAAAAANGAAAATCAAAACGGCAAACCAAAAACAAACAAACAAAACCAAAGCCAAGCACGCCAAAAACTAGAGTCTGTTGGTCTACTACTTCTCAGCATGGGGCCTGCCCTGGAGCATGGTTGATATGCCCAGTGACACTCTATGGCAGAAAAACAAATATTCCCTTTCCTGGCAGGTATTAATTGCAAAAGGTTTCTTGGTTAAGGGTGGGACTTTGTGTCCACTTCCTCTTCTCAGTGTTGGGATTTTGTCTGGTTTGAACCTGTGTTGGGCTTGTGTATGCTGTCACAGCCATGCTTTTCCGAGTTCATTTCCTTTCTCCTGCTCTCTGGGAAGCATCTGACATCCCAGCCAGGCTTATTCTACAGATCTGTCCTGCTGTTTCTCTTTGTTTTCATATACACGTGCTACATCTCACCAAAATATGTTACTAAGTAAACCAGAGAACCCTCCAAGAAATGGCCATCTTCTCTACGATGTGCACATAGGCATGGCATGTGTTTTCAAGATACGGAATCTTGAATAGCTTCTAGCTAAGGACAGTGATATCCCATCCAGGAATTCACTTGCAGTTACTCTTCTGGGANAGTCTTTCCAAAACAAACTAGAGCTGCTGANTCCCTACTTGATAGAAATCTGAGGTGACAATCATGCCTCCAAATCCAAACCTTTGAGAAACTACCTTTTTACTATCAAAATCTCCAGGAGATGCCAGGGTCTCATCTCCAAGATAACCTTCCCACCAAGGAGAGGAGGCATAACCACCTGTCATTCAAAGCTGTTGTCCCTTGGTACAGAAAACAGGTTCCCTCTAAGCAGGTCTTTGCACCACTAATTTCCATCCTCATAAAAGTTTAAGGGANGCAGTTGGGATGGANGGCTTGGGAAATGAATGTTGCAAACATCCTTAAAGACGGGTAAATACCAAAACTCGCCATCATCCTTGTTCTCATACAGCTGGCTTTTCCGAGGGTCATGGGTTTCCTCCCACTCCTGGGACCTGAGGATGGAGAGAAAGACCATAGAGTGAGACCTCTCCTACATCACTGCACNAGGCCCACGGTGAACTCAAGTCACCTGCCCACTTTTGTGAAACTCTTGATGTCACATATGAGACAGAATTCTCAACATCTATCTACCCTTTAGGATCTGGCTTTTCCTACTCAATATGCTAGTCTTTAGTTCTGTCCATTTTTTTTCTTGCTGATAGCGTGTTTTTACTCTTCTTTCTGGCCGAATAAAACTCCACTGTGTATATAGGCCACATTTTGTTTACCAACTTATCTGTTGGGGGCTGCCTGAGCNGATTCCATAAATTAATGATGAAAAGGGGGAGGGAGGACATGAGAGGGTGATAAAGTGGGGGAATGACCGAAATACATCTTATACATGTATAAAGATGCCACAATTTGTACAATTAATGTACACTAGTAAAAACTACCTCCTATCTCCAACCATCTTCTTCAACTTCCTATTACTGAGCTTGAACACAAGAGCCTTTGGCTGTCTCTACTTCCTGACAGTCACCAAATATTACTCATTTATTGAATCTAGCTCCTAGGCCCATCTCACAGACGCCCTGGTCCCAACTCCTCTGTTTGTTACCCTAGTCCAGCCTACCCTTCCGTCCCTCACGGACATGCGGTTGATCTACCTGAACATAGCCCTGCCCACTTTCCTACCCATTCTCCATGCTGCCACCAAACCCAGCCCTCCAAAGCAGGGGCTTGATCACNTCACTTCCCTGCTTAAAATGTGCTGATGGCATCCAGTTACCGCCAGGGCCAAGTTCAGACTCATGAGAAAACCGTGGCCTCTGTCAACCTCTCCAGGTTTAGCTGGGCTGNTCCTGCCACACCCCCACCTTTGAAGGCCCTCTTCCAGCAGTCATTCATTCCTTAAAGAGGGTGACCTCCCCGCCCCCGCCCCCATGCACCTCTTGGCTTTTGTCATGATGCTCCTGCATCAGGAACACTCCTATCAATGCTCACCTGCTAGCTCTTAGGCATCTTTTCACCTAATGAGTACTCTGTGAGAGAAGCCTGGCTAACGCTCACATGCTCACACTGAGACCTGGCCCTTCCTTTGGGCTCCTGGACACCTAGTCTTCTGTGTAGCTACTGCTCTGCTCTTTTTCTCAGAGAGCAGGGGCCTTGCTTTCCTTGATNCTATCACAGGTGCCTAACACACATCATGACACACACTCCATGCAATGACTTTTTTCTTTTTTGCTTAGTTAGCTAAACTACAGAGATGATACGTTCCAGAAGCAAGTTCTGGGGTGTGATGGGAAAGAGACCCTTCTAGGCAAAAGGCAACAGCTGTTCCTCGTTCAGCCTGTNCTTTAAAAGAAAGGCAACCAGCACAGGTTCCAGGCCCCAGAGGCCTAACAGTTTAATGAGATCTTTCCCATAGAGGAGCCTGTGTTGAGATCCCGGGTCACCTTTGTGTCAGGACAGCAAGGCAGAGACCACTACCCAGCCTTCCGGCTGCTGGCTGAAGCAGTCAGATGTGTTATTGTAAAATGGCAATTTTATAATTAAGCGATAATTACATTTTCTGCAGTGTGTAAGGGAAAATAAATGTAGTGTAAATCAATACGCTATTGATTCATGCAAGTTTGCCTTTAAGTGTGTGCGACTGAAATTTCAATTATGGCTGAGATTAAACCATCCGGCTCTCACCATCCGTCTCCATTCCTAAGGAGCAGGGGAGAAATCGACCACCTGCATAGAGACAGTGATTATGCGGTCCCCACCACTTCCTTCCAGCNTGGTTCTGGTGAGAGGGGGTTGACACTCAGCCAAGGGACTTGATCCTACAGGGTAGAAACTGCTCTGCATACACACACTCCGTTTTAGGGGCTCCATCCATGCTCATTCCTGTAGAGTTTGAATCCAAGATTCAGGCCCATTCTCCCCATCCTTGCTTCCTCTGCTGGAGCCCAGCAATTTCCTGGCTAGGGTGAGGGGTTCTACCTAGCTTTCCTTCTGAAGCATACCGTATGCCCTTGTCACAAGGACACCTCCTGTTCATTGCCATCTGTCATGCTTTCCCCGAGTGTGCCCACCCACAGGATCTTTTTCTTCTCTGAGCCTCCGATGTCCCTTGTGGCCCTCACTGGTCGTGGAAGACACACGGGAAATATTAACCATTTTAAGTATATCGTCTGCCCTCACCCTAGGGAACCTGTTGTCAATGGTCTGATTTGTTCTATTTCTATCTGCCAATCAAAATATCCTTTGGGCTATATGCAGCAGTTTGGGGTGCTGGGCATGGGGAACTGGGGACAGCCAGAGGTTACTCAGATTTACTTTGGAAAAAGTAAAGGATAATCCAGGTTGGGTAGGTAGCATAGGTGTNTAATCTTAGCCACTCCAGAAGTTGAGACAAAAGGGTGGCAAGTTCAAGGCTAGCTTGGGTGACAGAGTGAATCAAGTCTAGACCAAGCAATAATGCAAGACCCTGCCTCAAACAGATCATCAAGAAGGCTGAGAGGGTAGTGAAGTGGTTAACAGCTTGTCTGCCATGCATGAGCCCTATGTTTAATCACTAGGAGAGAAGAAAGCAGAAAAATATAATTTTAAGAATAGAGGCAAGAGAAGAAAGAAAGAGAGGAAGGAAGGCGTTGTACAGGCTAGGTTAGTGCATGTTTCCCCAAGTTCATTTCCCGTCTCCTTTCTCCAGGGAGCATCAGAGGTTCCAGCCACGCTTATTCCTCAGACCTGTCCTGATGTTTCTCTTCTTTCCTTTACCCTNCCCCCTTCCCCTCCTTCCTTCCTTCCTTTCTTTCTCCTTCTCTTCCCCGCTTCATCATACATTCATCTTACACTATTTGCTAAGTGCCTATCCATGAGGCCAGGGACACACCATCTCCAGGGCCCACAACGAATCAAGGNGGCTTGCCTCAGCTTGGCCCAGGGAGTCCAACTGAGATGCTGGCGGCTTGTCCAGTAACACTGGCTGTCTGCACGCAACTTCAGGAGCTGTTGTGAAAACCAACACTATTGATTTTCACTACTTGTTGGGTCCTGTTCTGTTGGTCTGACACATTGCATTTCCTGTCTGATCATGCTCCCATGCCCGGCTGGCAAGGAAGCTGCAGCCACTGTGCTCTGATGCCTTTTACAGGTCTGCACAGATCCTGAGTGGAGTGGGACAGACCCAGCCCCACCAAGAGAAGCAAATACGGTATTGCCGTCACTCGGTCCTTCCCTCATCTTCTCCCTTTCAGTCACCAAGGCACTGGGGACTGAGGTGGGAGGAAGAAAATACAATGGTAGGGACAAAAGAAAGACAAATATTGAATGTTCTCTCTCATATGTGGAAACTAGATATTTAATTGTTTACGGTAGGCAGTAGGGTACCAGAGGTCAGGCTACGGCAGTTGAGAATGACCATTAAAGCACCTGGACGAAGGATGCTTTGATTTTCCACTCTTCTTTTCCCAAGGGGGAAGCGCGGCTCCCATTCTGCCTCTTTGCTCTCTTTGCTAATGTGAGATCTCAGAGACTTTTGGGAGACGGACACTGGGTCTTCCCTTTTGTATATGTACCACAGCACCTACCTAACCCACTGCACATTTTGTCACATGCACATAATAAGTGTCTAATAGGTGCCTGGAAAATGAGTCCTGGGGCTGTAAGTACACCCACAGCCATAACCAGTCATGTACTGGCCAGGCCCATGGTGAAGACTGCAGTGGGCTGGCTAGCCCCTGCCCAGGTGCCCAGTGAAGAATCTCCATCCGCCCCTGTTCCCAGCCCTCATACCCGTCTCTCCAGCGCCCTTTCCATTCTGTGTTGCCCCAGGGGTTCCAAAGGCGGATGATTTCTTCCCAGCCCCTCTGGTACTGAATCTGTAAGGAGGAAGAGAAAAAGCAGCCGTCAGGGCTCTCTGGCAAAAGTCAGCCGAGAGCTGAAGTAGGAATGCAGCTCCTCTTTTTTTTACCTCCCAGGACTAATTTAACTTCTGACCTCATTTGGCTGCAGTCAGGAGAAAAATGAAAAGAAGAAAAAAAAAATCAATGTCTCTCTTGCCGCCTGTGTGGAGCTGGAATGAGAGAGGGAGAGAGAAGCGGGGAGGGGGGATGAAAATGACCCTTGTTTTGCTCAGCCCCCAGCAGGTGCAGGGGTTGCTCCATCGTGTTAGGTGCTGTCTCCTGGAGGTGAGTGAACTCAGGCTGAACTGCAGACACCTAGCATGGGCTGCTGCATTTGGCTGTAGGGGAGATAGCTTTGTGGTCCCCTGCTTTGTCTAATCCTTCTCACAGAAGGCATCTCTATCCCACCATACAGCCTGCATCCATGCCAGAAGCCTACAAGGGGCTGCCGTACCCTCCTGTGAGGAGGCTGATATGAGCAAGACAGGGGCATCCTTGGAGCTGGGATAGCCAAGGCTAGCCTTCCTCATTCTCCATCTTGCCCCTGACCAGACACCCCAGTCTATGAGAAGGTGGCCTCTAATAGCCTGAACCTCCCTTCATCTTCATCCCTACCTAAAACACGTAGTGCTTCATTTGTGCTGTTGCGTTAGAGGAGAGGGGCTGTGGGGATGTTACAACACATAGCAACAAACCAGCCAGCCCACACTTCTGGGAGCCAGGAGCCCTCAGCCTGGAGAGAGGGTCTAAAACATGATTGAGTTGTAGCTGGGCTATTGATTCATGCTAATGCTGTCTAAGGAGATGGAGGGCCTAGGGAAGGAGGGAACTGCCCACTGACTCCATGGCAGAGGTGGCTGACAAATTCAACAGCCTATCACTGGACAAGGAGACACTGTGCTGAGGCCCCAGCTAAGTTACTCTCAGGTCTCTAGAGTGAACATTCTACAATCCTTGTCTTGCAGAGGAAATAACAGAATCAGAGAGGTAAATAAACTTGCCCAAGACCACCAAGTAACCAAGAGGCAGGCAGAGGGAGAATTCCCATCCTAGCTGCTGTCAGTCCCCTAGGCCTCGCTCTACATTTTGGAATTGGATACGGACAAAGACTCCTTGATGTGGCTGTGACCTTGGCCTCAGATATAACCCTTGAGTCACCTTGCTTAGGCCCATGTGATCACTCACAGGTACGCTCTGAAGAGCGGCATGGTACAGAGCCTGGACCTTGGCTTGGAAAAAGTCTTTTGTTGGTTTCTTTTCAGGTCTGCCCTGTCTCTTACCAGCATGCACTGGAAGGCTTGCAGTCCCTCCAGAGGGCAGAGGCTCCTGGCACAAGCCCAGGCTCTCATCCTCTCTGGCCTACCCCAAGCCTCCGCTCAGCTGCCAGCATTCACTGGTACCCACAAAGCAGGGTCACCTTGTGTGCCACAGAGCTTAATGAGCGCCCCCTTTTGTGCCTAGTGGCGTCAGGGGCTCAGNTGGGCANAGGGAGGAGAAGTAGCCAGTGATTCAGGAGGGCTGAGAGCAGGGCTAAATGAGGCATGCAGATAAACACTCACCCCTTGGCCCAGGGGAGTTGCCAGCAGAGCTAGGTGCATAATAAAAAATGCCAATTTCATTTATCTTCCTGTCTGTGTCCTGCCTGGAGGGGGGGATGAGCAGATTAAAAAGCATACTACATTTACAGGCTGGTTTAATCTTAGCACTTGTGGCTCAGAGTTATAGCCTTCTCTAGAGGGGGAGGGAGCCTCGAGCAAAGTCAAATCCCTGAGCTCTTGTGTCCTTTATAACCCTGCCCAGTTGTTGGCTATGTAGTCTGTGCCCAAGGGTGCAGAGGTCACATTCAAAGCTAAGGCCATGGATAGGGATAAGAATGGGTGGCTCATGGCTTCACTGCTCTCAACCATCCTCTTGACCTTGGTCAGCCTTCTCAGCAAAGGTGTCACTGGACAAGAGGTAGCCCAGGTGTTCTGTCCTAAACGGCAGCTCCTTAGATGTATTTTCTTGAATGAATGCTAGCTCCATTGGCTATAAATAGCTCTATTCCAGAAAAAGTGGTTTCATTGTTAATGCTTGATTAAAACCAAGTATCACTAGAGAAGGTGCTCTCAGAGCCTGTAAACTGTGAATGTACAAACCATCTACAGGAGGCAGAAAAGGGGAGGTGCCTTCTCCAAATGTATTCATTCCCACAGAGCATCTCCTGAAGGTATCTACTGTGATGTGGCGCCTGCTCAGAAAAGCAGGGCAGGACTATACAGGCCGTATGGTTTTGATCATCTGTCACGCCAGGTCAGGTGCTCTGTTCAGACCATTCTCTCATCCCATGCTCACCACAGGTAACACTAACTGATTACAGCCCTCTTTCTCCAACTCTGCAAGCGATATCAAAGTCTTGTCAACCTAGAAACCCAGGCGGCATAGTTAAGTGATCACAGCTGCCACATGAGATCAAATCTATTTGCAATCCTGAGACTTGTTCACATCTGGGATAGTGGGGCTATAGGAAATAGAGTGCCTAGACATGGCCAGTGTGATGATAGTACTGACTGGCTTCACTGACAATTCATGGAAGAGGTTGGGAGAGTAGAACTGAGGGTCTGGTGCACAGTTCAGAGGACTGGAGTCTGTAGCCACTGTGACCCTGCTCATAGAAATGCCTTCTAGGCCTCTGTCACATATTCTGTGATAGAGGAATAGCAATGTCATCTTCTCAGGCCAAGGGCAAATGCATTCATTCATGCACGCAATTGCCTTCATCCATTTAACAAGCATTTATTAGATGCCTACTGTCTTCAAGTATATTGATGCTGATTTACTATTTTGGAGGCAGACAGGGGACAGAATAAGGTCCCTCATGCTGTGAACTATGACTTGAAACAATGGAGTAACCAGCTTTAAGTTGGTGGATGGGAGAGACAGATTGGCAAGGAAGAGTTAAGACAAGTTGAGAAGGCCCCGGAAGGCACTTGGCACTCAGCATTCCTTAGTCTACAGGCACCTGTGAGAGATCTGTCTTGGAGTCTGGAACTCTGTCTCTTCAGATATAGAAGCTGTGTTAGACCTCAAGAGTAGGGGAAATACAGTTACAGGGAACACTGTAGGAAACCCCTGGGAAGTCAGAAAATGCTGTCACTGCACAGCTGTTTTGTAACTGCAGGTACAAACTGGGGAGGCCAGGTGCCAGGGAGCTATGCCACAGGTAGCCATCTCTATGACTTTCAGACAGATCCTTCTCCCATTGGCTCACAGCATCTTCATTCCAGAACGGAGGAAGCTGGTCTTCCACAGTGCTTTCTAGATGGATCACATTTGATCCAGGAACCACACCACACATTTTCACTCATTTGTAGTCAGTTCTAGAGACTGCCCTCCTCCTCGTGGAGGCAAGTTGCACCTGAGCAGATGGAAGCAGCCACAAAGTGCACTTCCCAGCCTCCTTTGGATCACTATATGGCTGGGGGAATAAATGCAGGCTAACGGACTGTGGGGATGGCAGGGTGGATCTCTTTTCTCATTCTTGTCCACTATGGGGAGCAAAAGGTGACCNATGGCCTCTTTCTTTTCCCAAGCCAGAAGATAAGGGTGCCATGTATTTTGAACTTACAGAGAGAATCCCATATTCTGGATGTCAGAGTTACTCGGTATGGTGGTTTGAAGAATGATCCCTACAGGCTCATATATTTGAATGATTGGTCCCCAGTTAGTGGAACCATTTGGGAAGGATTGGGAGGTGTGGCCTTGTTGGAAGAAGTGTGCAACTGGTGGTGGGCTTTGAGGTTACAAAAGCCTCTCTCTCTTCTCTCTCACACACACATGTACACACACATTCATATTCTCTCTCTCTCTCTCTCTCCTGCCTATAGATCAGGATATAAAGCTCTCAACTACTGCTCTAGCACCATGCCTGTCTGATTCCCACCATGGTGATTCTAACCCTCTAAAACTGTAAGCCAGCCCCAGTTAAATACTTTCTTTTATAAGAGTTGCCTTGGTCATGGTATCAGCAATGAAACAGTGATTAAGACATCCAGTGACCCAGGATCACCTGCTTACCCGAGAGAGAAGTAAATCCTATCTTGTATAAACACGTGTAGTTTAGAGGGCCTATGTTCTATCAGTTTAGTTTGTATGTCACAAATGACATGTATTTCAAGGTAAAGTGTTCCTCAGAGTCGATAGGGTGATGTATTCTACCTCCCTTTGGAGTAAACCCCCTATATAACTAGATACCCACCTCTGTGATCACTTCACAGAGAGCAAAGACATAAGGGGAAAAGGATCATGGGGGAGAAGGACCGTAGGCACCATAACATTGGAGAAGGAATCGAGACTGCTGGAGATAAGAGTTATGGAAGGGTGAGAGAAATACTCTTGTCAGCTATTGGGCTCGCAGCAGTCATCTGCCTTTGCCTCTTGTTTAGTGGATCCCAGGGGACAGATGCCAGGCTGGTAGTTCAGCCTTACCTTCTCAGCTCCAGTCACTGTGTAGGCATGCTGGCTTACCAGTCCGTTCTCCATCACCTCCGACTCGTCTGTCAGCTGCAGAAGAGAAGAGAGGAACAGA
>LZPO01017342.1:327625-340386 GCA_001675575.1 Neotoma lepida | reverse complement strand
GAGGAAGGAAGTGATAAAGAAAACGACCTGTAAGTTATAAAATAAGCCAGAAACACAGCAAGAATAAGGTCAATAAATTGTTCTGCTCTGGATAGTGGCTTTACATAGAACTGACCTTTGAGAAATATGGTAGAGAAACCCAGATACAATTAGAAATAAAAATGGGCTTTAGAACTATAAAAACACAGCAGAAAATTCTATGTTGATCAATTAAAAATACTAATAACTTTNTGAAAAAATTAATGACAAAATTAGTAAATAATACCCCAAGTCAATAATCTTGGTCANTATTTTTAAGATTTCAAAGACTATCACCCTAGTATACTTATCTATGTAATTTTCCTTGTTGAATTCTCTCAAACTTTCGGGGGTAAACAAGTCCTGTATCATTTACAGTTTCAGTGTTAAGAAAAAAGAGAACTGTATTGCTAATTAAGAAGCCAGTGAATTCTTATGATAACCTGAGAATAAAGATATATACACAAAAATAAACACATGTGCACACACGCATGCATGCACACACATGCTGACATNACAAGCCAGACTGACTCAGACTAACTTATTACCATCAAGATGCAAATTCTGCAGGAATGAAAAATGCAAGGCTATTTTCATTTCAGGATCTCTAATAACACAAAGAAGCACTTACGTGGTCCAAAAGAAGGAAAATGTATATACCCTTTTACTAAAGGCATTTGATAAACACACAACCTTTTACCAAAATAATGGAAGGTATAAGCAAAAAACAAAAAGTTACTAGCTATGGACAGAATAGACCTGAAGTCAATCGNCAACATCATTTTTAAGGAAACAGTGGAATCGAACTGCATCACTGGTGGGCACAGTATCTTCAACTCCTGTCGCCCAAGTGTCTGCCCCATGGCTCCCTCTACCCTCAATCAGAAAGGGAAGGTGGGAAGAGGTGTGATGATAATCAGAAGCTTTTCACATTGGACACCTGGCTTGCTCGAGAAAAGGCCTACACAGCACATGTGTAACTGTGGCTGAGAAGGAGTAAGCTCTGGGCCTCGGAAAGTCCCAGATTAGCAGTTAGACTTGGCAAACCAGGGCGGTGGGGAAGTTATTGTGATAAGATCCTAGAAGAGATTTGTGCTGAACTACCACCAGATGGTGACTCAGAATCAGCTGGCAGCCTTGTAGAGCTGCAGGCTGTGGAGCCCTGCCTTCCACACCTGTGAATCAGGAGGTCAGCCAGAGGTAGCATTCAAGACTGACAGGAATCCCAGGGTGACTCTGAGGCCCATNCAGGGCGAGGAACCAGGCTCAGAGAAGTTCAGAGGTTATGTTCCAGGTCAGTTTGCCTCCCCTCTCAGGGGTTTCTCTTCCCCTCTCCACACTGCAGTGTGGAGTCTTTCCCAGCTTGGAGTAGTTGATTCTGTGAGATAGAGCCTCAGAGGGCTTAGGTATGCCAAAGGAAGCTGTAGTAGTTAATTTGATATGTCAACTTAACTGGATCACAGGGAGTTATTTATTTGGTAAATATTTTATCTGGGTGTGTCTGTCAAAGAAGGGGTGGGTGGATTGGTATTTGAACTTGTAGACTCAGTAAGGCAGTCTACCCTCTCCAGTGTGGGTGGGAACATCCGATTCTATCCATCTCATCAGGTACCTGNCTATGACAAAGGGGAAAAAGAATTTGCCAGCTCTCAGCTTGAGCTCACAAAATAGTCTCCTGGTTCCAAACTAGGAATCACACCTGTGTTTTTTTTCCTGGCTCTCAGGCCACTGACTTAAGACTTGCTTATGTCTCTAGGTTGCAGACTGCATATCATAGTATTACTTACTCAGCCTCCAGAACTACACNAGACAATACCTTGGAACAAATTTCTCCTAGTAAATACATCAACAAGTTATAGATANGTATATTAATAGGGTTAATATATGAGGACATATTATCAATATGGATGTTGATAAATCAATAATATATAATTATACATCAGTGCTATATAGATATGCATCTACACACATAGATTTTGTCAGGTATTTGGAAATACTGAATAATACATAAGCCATCAATAGTCATCAAAATAAGTAATTGTCAAATTAAGTAATCATAGTAACTTAAGTCTAGGCTATAGGTCCTTTTCTCCAGACCAAGCTTAGGTTACTCTCTGTTATATTAGAAATATCAGAAACGCATGTAATGTACATCTTGGCAAATATCATCTGCAGTAGCAACACAGAAGCCACTGTTCTTGGTCATCTCTGGGGATATCACCCCAGTATGAAAACATTTGCCTCACAGTATTTTCNTTGAAGACTGCTTATGAATTTCCCACATAAAGTGCTGGTGTTGGGTAAGAANACATGAATATTAGTTACCTTTGCAACAGCCATGACTAAAATACTTGGGGAAANCTTAGAAGACGAAGGTTTTATTTTAAAACACCATTTGGGGTTCATTGATGCCCTTAGTTGTGACATCATGTAGGGAGATGGTGTGTTGGAGGAGGCTGTTCACAGCAGAGTAGACAGAAAGCAGAGAACAGTCAAGGGACTGGAGACCAGGTGTAAGTTTCAAAGGCATGTCTGTCAATGACCTACTTCCTCCTACTAACCCCCACCTCCTAATGTTTCCAGAATCATCCAAAAGGCTGCCATCACCTGGAGACTCAGCACTCAGCACCCAAGCCTGTGGGAACATTTCATATTCAATCGGTAACAATNAGACTCATCATCTTGTCACTCAGCCCTTCCAGATGGTGACTAGGCTTTTGCTTGGCCAGGTGGCCATATAATTCCTTTCCTGTTTTTCTGAGAGAATTCTGATGTGTTGTCATCAAAGATTTTTTGGCTCATTGGCAATTGGCTGTTGGCACGGTTACTTCTGGTACCTTCTGTTAACTGTTACATGATAGAACATCTTTACAATTTACCCTACATTCAGATCTCCATCTTTTCTTCTTCTTCTTCTTCCTCCTCCTCCTCCTCCTCCTCCTCCCCCTCCTCCTTCTTCTTCTTCTTCTTCTGAACAATATATCTTGGTGAGTCACTTCTAGTGAGTGCATGACCCCATCAGAAACTATCCTGACTACATGAAGATATTTCCTGGGCAGGCAAATTCATTGCTGTGGAGTGACTATAGACCTGGTTCACAATAAAGCTGTGAACTGAGCTCCAAGTACCTGTTAGAGAACATGCTTTAGACATACCGTCCCATTCTTTGGTAGAGAAGTGGATTATTTTTTCCCTAAATAGGGTCAAAGATGATATTCCAATTCCTTGGTCTATACACAGTGGTGACAATATGACAATGGACCATCTTCGGTTCTGTGCTGTTCACTATGATAGCTGTAGTTATACATGTTGATTTAGACCAGCAGCTATCAACCTGTGGGTTGAAACCCCTTTGGGGGTCGCATATCAGATATTTATGATTTATAACAGTAGCAAAACTATGGATTATGAAGTAGCAATGAAATAATTTTATGATTGGAGGACACCACAACATGAAGAACTGTATTAAATGGTAGCAGCATTAGGAAGGTGGAGAACCACTGATTTAGGCTTAAATAACATTAAAATTTCCTTCTCCCAGTCACAATGATCATGTTTCAAGTACTCAGTAGACACATTTGACTGGTGCCCATGGCAGTGAATGGGACAGAGTGAGCACCTCCATCATTGCTGAAAGAGGTACAGGACACTGCTGATCTATTTAGTGAGCATAATATCATCCACCTTACAGGATGTGATGGTAATTAAATGACAAATTGCATGTAAGCACTTAGTATAATACCTCAACTATGTACATACTCCGTAAGTGGGATTTATTACTATTATCCACAGAATAAAAATTCTCCTAAAAGGTGGCCATCTAAGTACCAAGTTTAATTTAGAGAATGCATTACACACACACCCCATGTTTAATTCTTGGCATTATCTCTTACTGAGAGCAGAGGTTATAGGAAACATTAAGAAAGATGAATCCTTGAATTCCCTCCCTACAAGGTCACAGGCTACTGCAGAGCCNAAGTCGAAGTGAGGAGAGGGGTTGGGCATTCCTTAAAGAGAAACAGAATGAGTCAGGCTGTGACAAACATTCCTCTTCGACGACATTCTAGCAGAAAAACACATTGGATTCCTTGTTAGAGGAAGGAGAAGAGAGAAGAGGAAATGCAGCTGTGATGGTTAATCTTGACTGTCAACCTGAGGGGATTTAGGACCACCTGGGAAACAAACCTGTGGGCATGTCTGTGAGGGATTTTCTAGATTATGTTAATTAAAGTGGGAAGACCCTCGATGTGGGTAGAGCCGTTACACGGGCTAGGGTTCTGGATTAAATATTAAGAGGAAAGGCTTCTGTGAACATCAGCATCACATCTGCTTCCTGACTGTGGACACAACGCAATCAGCCACCTCTGTTCCTGCCACCATGCCTGCCTAGCCATGATGGACAATACCCTTAACCTGTCAGTCAGAAGCAGCCCTTCCTTCCCTAAGCTGCTTATATCAGATATTTTGGACCATCAACAAGAAAAGTAATTAACAGGGGAGGCNAAGGGGAAGAGGGAGAGAGAGAAAGTTATTGGGACACGAAACAACTTTTCTGTGATAGGCCCAGGAAATTGAGCCTGGGTCTCAGGCCTCTGACTTGTAGGTTATTGTTGAATCTACCAAGCTGGGATGGACACTCCTGGAAGAATATCCATGGTGGTTTAGCAGCTGCCTAGAGTATGGAGTTTCTCCATTGTCTAGAACAGGCTAGAATATGGAGTTGGGCTACGGAGCCATGGAGCAGGTGAATCAAGCAGACTCAGGGAGAAGCATCCAGCAAGCTGTAGGTGGGGGAGTCGGGACTGTCAAAGCAGAGATGGGACACAGAACANGAGAAGAAATGCACTTTGCAAATCCCTTCCCAGCCACTTAGCCCCTCACAGTTTTCTCTGACCTACTTTTCTCCTTGGAAACATTTGCTGATTTTTGTCTGAGGGTTGAAACTGAAATTCTTGGACTGTGAAAGCTCAAGAACATTGAGGCATCAGAGAAACAATAGTTAGCATTTAGTAAGTACTTACAGTGTGCTGGATACTAAGCATTGTGTTCAGTTCCTTCTTAAAATAATCATATGTAGTATGATACAGACCCAGTTTTCATCCCTACTCTTTCTCATCTATGAAATGGAACAAAGAGATTGTCTAAGAACAGAGACTGACTTTATGGAAGGGTTGGTTCCTGGTTGACCACATGAGGTTGGAGAGCTAATGGTGCATAAAATATCTGTGGCAACCAACAGCCAAGGATATAACATGTAACATGAGTTCACAATGACACCTTATAGGGAACAATATATTGTGAGGCCAGGCATTTAGGTCTTGGATTGTCTAGTTGTGGGACCAGACTGATCATTCCATGCTGTTCCTNTTTTTATCTGCAGAANTGGATTCATGATAGTCCCTCATGATATTTTAAAAATCATTCAAAGAGCTTAAAACCATAACACTATGTGCATCTTGACTTATTACAAGGCCTGTGCCAGGTTAGCTGTGGCTCTTCTTTCAAGACTATGCATAGCCAGGCTGCAGTCATCAGAAATGCCACAGTAGTGAAGGGGTGTGTACCTGGTTCTCTTTGCTAGCCTATGTGGGAAGTTGGTCAACCAACGGTTTCTCTTTTGTACATATGAGCTTGAAACCCAAACAAGTCATTTGTAGACAGTNGCCCACTCATTCACTTATTTCTTCTTCCAGATCCTAACAAACCCTTATTAGGCAAGCAAGTTCATGTGCGTAAAAGTACAGCATGTGGCCTTGGACGTCTTGCTGTAACTCTGGGCCCTTCTCTCCCTAACCATGTTATCTCAGTCAAACATATCATCTGTCTGAACCTGTTTTCT
Source organism: Neotoma lepida (assembly GCA_001675575.1). NCBI lineage: Eukaryota > Metazoa > Chordata > Mammalia > Rodentia > Cricetidae > Neotoma > Neotoma lepida. The sequence continues at coordinate 334,529 of LZPO01017342.1, read as the reverse complement.
TTCTTGTATCATTAAAAAAACATAAAGGCTGCAAGTAAGATAAGCTACTTGGAAAGCTTTAGAAAGTATTATATAAATTCAAGTATTGCTAAATTTGGAAAGGGACACACTAAGAAATACGGTATTTGAGAATGTATAATGAAATGAACAGTAACCATTAGCAGAATATGGGTAAGTCCCTGCGTGTGATGCATGGTGGGAGAATGAACACGGCTTCTAGCTGCCTTGAATTTGGATTTCTGGTCTGATTCTGTTTGAGACATTTCTACTCGCCTCAGTTTCTCCTTGCTCCCCAAAGACATCACAGGTTGAGATGCTGATGGGATTAGATAATGAGGTACACTCCACCCTTTCTAAACAGGAATGTTATTAGATTCTCAACACTGTAAGGTCTCACATAGACTGCTCAGCACCTTGTGATGGAAACAAAAATACTTTTTGAATGAATCTCATCTTTTCAAAACAGCAGAGGAGGAAAAATGACCCTTCAGAATTTCTTGAGAGTTGCCTACCTCCTTAGGAGGCAAAGACAAAAGTAGAGAACCATTAACTAAGGACCTGCTGCCAAGGGCTCACTGGACCAAGCACACAAGACTTATTAGTGCACCCAGCTCTCTTGCACTAGCATTGAAACCCCATCTGATTTCCATTGGCCCTTTCCTTCCACAGAGATATAACTGTTCGGGCTCAGGCAACAAGTTTTCTCTTCAGAGCTCAGTGTCTTGAGTTCTCTTTCCCGTGTGCAGAACTAAATTACATAGCCTTGGACAAAACAGACACTGTGGCATGTCCCAAGTCTCTCAACCTCTTCCAGCATCACCAGAAAACACTGTTGCGTACAGGCCAGTCTGGTGTTACCCAAAGTGCCCAGTACAGTGCTTGCCATGTAAGGAGTGCGTGAGACCTGTTCTCATAATCCATTCACAGACTTTGTACTATTTTCTTGTTTCCGGCTGCCCTGGCAGATTTGGAGGTCTGAGGAGGAAGCATCAGGCATCCCAAAGCACTTCCTGTTTAGCCTCTTTGCATTCATAAGAGTCCTGATGAGATCATGAGAAACTTCAGTCCACTGAAATGTTTCCCACGGAGCTTCATGCTCTGAAATTGAGATAGCTCTCAAAAAAAAAAGCAGGGCTCACCCTACTGCAAGGTAGAGTTAGTGGCCATCTGCTGAGGTGGGGGAGTGAGGGTGACTCAAATGCTGCCTTGCAGTACCACTCTGATGTCGCAGGGGATGTCTGAAGTCCTTTTACAAGACTGAGAATGTGATTATAAAAGAGAAGCAAAGCAATTATTTAAATTCATTCCATAGTATAAATGACTGACATGATATATTCCTTTTGAGTAAATTCTAGTAGGTAAGAAGAAAGGAGTATAAAGACACTGACACCTGAAGAGAATAAAGGGTGACAGCCTGATAGATGGGCTCAATTAAAGAGGTGGAGAGACCCCAGGGACCAACTAGCACAGCCTCCCAATCCATGACATGCCATTTTTCTAGTCATAGGACTGAGATGTTTTAATCAGCGGATGAGGTCATTATTAGAACTGAGTTAGAATCGTGGTCCAGGCTCCAGCTCTGAGCACAGAGCCTTCCCATCTCTTAGACTGGACATAGACTGCAGCAGGGAAACCAGATGAATCTTACTTCCTTTCCAGTTTGGTTTGAGGCTGAACTGCCCTCTTTTCCCTAGGAGATACCATGGCCCACAGCTCACGGATTCCAAGAGCTTGCTGTGTTCCCAGATGGGGCTCACTCACCTGTGGTCGCTTCCACTCCAATTTTGAAAGGTGTTTTCCCTTGAGCAGCTTCTGGCCTATGGAAGATGCCTCAGCAGGGAATGTATCATCTATAAACAGCTGACCCCGGCTCAGGCACCGATCCCGTAAGGACCTAAAGTCCTGATTCTTGAACTTGACTACCGAGGTCTCTGTTAGAGGCTCTGGGTTATGTGCCATGACTACTTCTAGGAAGATGTCTGGAATCCTTTCTTTCTGGTGAGGAAAAGAAAAATGATTAGCACCAGAACATTTCAATGCCTCCCCTTTTATAAGATCTGAGACTCAGATTTCTGTTGTCCTTGGCATAGAGGCCCTGGGCAGGCAAGCCCCAACTAAAATTCATCATCCCTACTTCCTGGTTACGTTCAACTTGGTATACTGAATTAGCATCTCAATGTGTTCTTGTATGCACCAGAGACTATGAGGGGATTTGTTCCTTTAACGAACATTTATTGAGCGCTGACCTTGTGCCCGGCTCTCTTCTGAATGTTGGCAATCCAAAGATAAATACATCATGATCTTTATCCTCTATGGGCTCATTATCAAGTGAGAAAGATGGATTAGACATTGCAACAACCAGCTATCATTCAACAGACACTACTCAATTAAAAATGTGTACAAAGTCTGTGGCCATAAAGAGAAAGCACCATAACTCTCGGACAGCCCGGGAGGACATTTCCATAGGTGGTAACATTTGAATCAGCCCTTGAAGGAAGAAGAATTTACCAGATGGAGAAATGGGGAGTAATGCTTTAAGTGTCTGTAGCTGCCCTGAGTAGCAAGTGCACCACAGAGGCCCTGGAAGCTGGCTTGTGAAGTACAAGGTATGGGAGAATAGGAAGTGACTTGGAAGGTTTAGTGGGGTTGGGATTAGAATAGCTAAGTATTGGGGGAAAAATGGCTAAAAAGGCAGATTGGAAAGTCAAATTAAGTTTTTTTTCATTTGTTTTTGTTTTGTTTGTTTGGGGTTTTGACAACACCTGTAAGCATGTGTGTGTGTGTGTGTGTGTGTGTGTAGGATGTGTCCTGATCATATCTGTAGATAGGATGGTACTTCTGGAATAAGTAGGTGGCTTGATGAAGGNTGAAGGGGTGTGTACCTGGTTCTCTTTGCTAGCCTATGTGGGAAGTTGGTCAACCAACGGTTTCTCTTTTGTACATATGAGCTTGAAACCCAAACAAGTCATTTGTAGACAGTNGCCCACTCATTCACTTATTTCTTCTTCCAGATCCTAACAAACCCTTATTAGGCAAGCAAGTTCATGTGCGTAAAAGTACAGCATGTGGCCTTGGACGTCTTGCTGTAACTCTGGGCCCTTCTCTCCCTAACCATGTTATCTCAGTCAAACATATCATCTGTCTGAACCTGTTTTCTTTCTTGTATCATTAAAAAAACATAAAGGCTGCAAGTAAGATAAGCTACTTGGAAAGCTTTAGAAAGTATTATATAAATTCAAGTATTGCTAAATTTGGAAAGGGACACACTAAGAAATACGGTATTTGAGAATGTATAATGAAATGAACAGTAACCATTAGCAGAATATGGGTAAGTCCCTGCGTGTGATGCATGGTGGGAGAATGAACACGGCTTCTAGCTGCCTTGAATTTGGATTTCTGGTCTGATTCTGTTTGAGACATTTCTACTCGCCTCAGTTTCTCCTTGCTCCCCAAAGACATCACAGGTTGAGATGCTGATGGGATTAGATAATGAGGTACACTCCACCCTTTCTAAACAGGAATGTTATTAGATTCTCAACACTGTAAGGTCTCACATAGACTGCTCAGCACCTTGTGATGGAAACAAAAATACTTTTTGAATGAATCTCATCTTTTCAAAACAGCAGAGGAGGAAAAATGACCCTTCAGAATTTCTTGAGAGTTGCCTACCTCCTTAGGAGGCAAAGACAAAAGTAGAGAACCATTAACTAAGGACCTGCTGCCAAGGGCTCACTGGACCAAGCACACAAGACTTATTAGTGCACCCAGCTCTCTTGCACTAGCATTGAAACCCCATCTGATTTCCATTGGCCCTTTCCTTCCACAGAGATATAACTGTTCGGGCTCAGGCAACAAGTTTTCTCTTCAGAGCTCAGTGTCTTGAGTTCTCTTTCCCGTGTGCAGAACTAAATTACATAGCCTTGGACAAAACAGACACTGTGGCATGTCCCAAGTCTCTCAACCTCTTCCAGCATCACCAGAAAACACTGTTGCGTACAGGCCAGTCTGGTGTTACCCAAAGTGCCCAGTACAGTGCTTGCCATGTAAGGAGTGCGTGAGACCTGTTCTCATAATCCATTCACAGACTTTGTACTATTTTCTTGTTTCCGGCTGCCCTGGCAGATTTGGAGGTCTGAGGAGGAAGCATCAGGCATCCCAAAGCACTTCCTGTTTAGCCTCTTTGCATTCATAAGAGTCCTGATGAGATCATGAGAAACTTCAGTCCACTGAAATGTTTCCCACGGAGCTTCATGCTCTGAAATTGAGATAGCTCTCAAAAAAAAAAGCAGGGCTCACCCTACTGCAAGGTAGAGTTAGTGGCCATCTGCTGAGGTGGGGGAGTGAGGGTGACTCAAATGCTGCCTTGCAGTACCACTCTGATGTCGCAGGGGATGTCTGAAGTCCTTTTACAAGACTGAGAATGTGATTATAAAAGAGAAGCAAAGCAATTATTTAAATTCATTCCATAGTATAAATGACTGACATGATATATTCCTTTTGAGTAAATTCTAGTAGGTAAGAAGAAAGGAGTATAAAGACACTGACACCTGAAGAGAATAAAGGGTGACAGCCTGATAGATGGGCTCAATTAAAGAGGTGGAGAGACCCCAGGGACCAACTAGCACAGCCTCCCAATCCATGACATGCCATTTTTCTAGTCATAGGACTGAGATGTTTTAATCAGCGGATGAGGTCATTATTAGAACTGAGTTAGAATCGTGGTCCAGGCTCCAGCTCTGAGCACAGAGCCTTCCCATCTCTTAGACTGGACATAGACTGCAGCAGGGAAACCAGATGAATCTTACTTCCTTTCCAGTTTGGTTTGAGGCTGAACTGCCCTCTTTTCCCTAGGAGATACCATGGCCCACAGCTCACGGATTCCAAGAGCTTGCTGTGTTCCCAGATGGGGCTCACTCACCTGTGGTCGCTTCCACTCCAATTTTGAAAGGTGTTTTCCCTTGAGCAGCTTCTGGCCTATGGAAGATGCCTCAGCAGGGAATGTATCATCTATAAACAGCTGACCCCGGCTCAGGCACCGATCCCGTAAGGACCTAAAGTCCTGATTCTTGAACTTGACTACCGAGGTCTCTGTTAGAGGCTCTGGGTTATGTGCCATGACTACTTCTAGGAAGATGTCTGGAATCCTTTCTTTCTGGTGAGGAAAAGAAAAATGATTAGCACCAGAACATTTCAATGCCTCCCCTTTTATAAGATCTGAGACTCAGATTTCTGTTGTCCTTGGCATAGAGGCCCTGGGCAGGCAAGCCCCAACTAAAATTCATCATCCCTACTTCCTGGTTACGTTCAACTTGGTATACTGAATTAGCATCTCAATGTGTTCTTGTATGCACCAGAGACTATGAGGGGATTTGTTCCTTTAACGAACATTTATTGAGCGCTGACCTTGTGCCCGGCTCTCTTCTGAATGTTGGCAATCCAAAGATAAATACATCATGATCTTTATCCTCTATGGGCTCATTATCAAGTGAGAAAGATGGATTAGACATTGCAACAACCAGCTATCATTCAACAGACACTACTCAATTAAAAATGTGTACAAAGTCTGTGGCCATAAAGAGAAAGCACCATAACTCTCGGACAGCCCGGGAGGACATTTCCATAGGTGGTAACATTTGAATCAGCCCTTGAAGGAAGAAGAATTTACCAGATGGAGAAATGGGGAGTAATGCTTTAAGTGTCTGTAGCTGCCCTGAGTAGCAAGTGCACCACAGAGGCCCTGGAAGCTGGCTTGTGAAGTACAAGGTATGGGAGAATAGGAAGTGACTTGGAAGGTTTAGTGGGGTTGGGATTAGAATAGCTAAGTATTGGGGGAAAAATGGCTAAAAAGGCAGATTGGAAAGTCAAATTAAGTTTTTTTTCATTTGTTTTTGTTTTGTTTGTTTGGGGTTTTGACAACACCTGTAAGCATGTGTGTGTGTGTGTGTGTGTGTGTGTAGGATGTGTCCTGATCATATCTGTAGATAGGATGGTACTTCTGGAATAAGTAGGTGGCTTGATGAAGGTGAGAAAACATGCAGACTGGAGGAGCCCCCCAAATCTGCCCTCAGGAGAGACAGTGGTCGAACATCAGTGCCAGAGATGGTAGAAGGCAGACAAGTCTCGGGACTGTTTTATAGGAAGAACCTGTAAGATTAGATGATGAATTGAACAAGGAGGAGAGGCGAGGCAGTGTGGTGAATGCTCACATGGGTTTTAAAGTTTACATTAGACTTTTACCACCTACCCCTTGGGTCTACAACTGAAATAGTGCCCATGTCTCTGAACAGATCTCTCTACCTATATGNGTCTANTGTACCAAACTTAGAGGGTTTGTGATGATATTAAATAAGATTTGACCCAACCAAGAAGCTGGTATATAGTAGAGGTTCATTAAATGCCAGTGTCTAACTTCCTTAATATGTTGTCANTGAAGGTTTAGGATTCTTGTCCATGAAGCCATNCAGGTGTCANGGATGGAATCCAACAACNTATACATCCCATNCGCCATCTGTGAAGCTAGCCTGGATCACAGTCCAAAATTCACCTTATTAGTGGGGCATGAAAACCCCCTGCAGGNCTTAAAGTCCTGCTATTGAAGCTTCTTTGGCAAANATCTACTTAGGGGGCACACAAAGTCCCAATGTCCATTNTTTTCCACCCACTACTGCTTCACGGTGAAGAAATCGAGTGAGAAAGAAGAAGAGAATGTGAGGAACTAACTTATAAGGGAATAACACGAGCTGACAGCCAAGACTTGTGAATCCCGGAAAAACATATGCAAACTTAAAATAACTTTGCAATTATCTTGCAGTTACTTGGTAGTGGTATATGGCAAATCACTGAGATAGTGCAAACTCACAGCAGAATATCACCAGTTAAGTGTCATTGTATGAGCACATTCAGA
>LZPO01017342.1:289506-313798 GCA_001675575.1 Neotoma lepida | reverse complement strand
ACAAAAAAAGATAGATAAAAAAGAAATCATGATTCCTGTCATCAGAGTGTTCCTATGGTCAACAATGATCTCAAGGTTGTGGCCCTGAATGAATAGAAAACAAAGGTAACTAAATGAGACCCTCGCACTTCATGAACTGGGGCAAAACTGTGATAAGCTTCTCTACAAAACTCAACTTGTGTTTGTCCCTAATACTTTTTTAAAAATCGAAAATAGGTATTTTTAAATATAATATATTCTGATCACGATTTCCCCTCTCTCTGACTCTTTCCTCTGAAAGCATCTATCTTCTTGGACCAGGTACATAGGAAGGGCATGGTTTTCAGAGCCCCTCCATCCTGCATCATAGCCCTGGGGCAGAACCCAGAACCAGCCTCACCAGGAAGGTTTCTGGGGAAACACACAGGCTCATTGATCCGGAGGATTATCTAGATCCAGAGCCTGAGAGGGCGCTGCTTGCACCTCACCTGTGTCCTCTGCAGGTGCAGCCAACAGAGTAGCGCTGTGGGCGGTATTCCTGCAGGAAGCCCACTGGGATGAATCAGTCGCAGCAGTCTTGAGGGTTGAAGAGCGGTAGAGGGGAACGATGGAGGACAGGGTTGTCGCTTTGGAGGAAGCAAGAGGACTGGCAGTGCCAGGCAGGTTCTGCTTACCTCTCCCTCTCAGGTGCTTCCTTATATGGGTACAGCAGGCACCACAGCCCCACCTTGGTTAAACAGTAATTCCANTCTTCGCCCCTGAGAGACAGAGACGGACACATAGAGAGAGGTGAATAAGCTTCCAACAGTGAGATCTCCCAGATCCCCCCCAGTCACCTCCACCCCCGGCCCCGACTCACTTGGGACACACTAGCTGCTGGTTTCTCACCTGCCTTCCTTGGACTTTCCTTTTGTCAGGTATTTCCACGGCTTCATCTTTACTTTGTTCCTGGGANTTGGCGATTTTACAAAACCAGGGAAGCGGCTCTTCATGCCTCATCCTCATCCCCGGAAGCTCAAGCATCTTGACTTCCCTGCCAGGCATGGTCACTCAGAGCAAGTCACATCTCATGTTCCTTCCGCTGAAGAACACATTTTCTTTTTACAAATAAATTTCAGAATACATTAACCCCTGGGCATGGTGAGACCCGCAGATGGACTCCGCATCATCTCTGCCTAATGGAGTGTAGGGAAACAGATGGGGTCTGTGAAGCCCAGGCCTCCTGCTTGAAGAACCCCGATACTGTGTCTCCACCTGGGTTATAGGAGGTGATGGAATAATGGGCAAAGCACGACAAATGTGGAAATCACTAGAAACTAACATAAACAGTCTGTTCCCAAACTGAGAGCGGTGGGAAGAAAGGAGATTTAGAACATGGAAGGAAGAATCTGCCCACTTGGGAGATGTGGCTTACACTACCCCTGGAGACAGGGTAGTGAGTGGGTAAGCTGGAAGGGGAGGCCACTGGCTTGGCTTAAAGTGGGTTTTAATCTATCTACACAAGTTCTATCAGATCTGGGGAAGAACCTTTCTTTAAGTAATCGTTTACTTATCTGTGAAATGAGCCTTGTTTGTTTATTGGGCCAGACTATTAGAACTTTCACTTATAAACACAACAAACAGCACACTTTCCATAACTATGACTAAATATGCATAGATAGGCATGTTTGTGGTGCATGCCCCAAATAATTTTACTGATTGAATATGTAGTCAAAAACATCGAAAGCCATCATATCAGAAAAAAAGTGAGAAAATATTTTAGAAAGCCCCCACCCACATGATCCTGTATTAAGTTCGTGCCTCTAGAAAAATAATTGGGCTTTTTTTTCTGGCTTACTGATGATGGCTTTGTCTTCTCTCATCTCATGAAATATTTTTCCTCCTAAAAGCAAGAGTCCTTGTCCCTACAGTGGTCACTGGAGTTCAAAGGGAAATGTCTCCTGATGTAGTGTTTGATGTCCCTGTCGCTGTCAGTTGGGCTGTAAGAATAAACAATGACAGTGATGATGAGGGGCTGTTTACTGATTTCTTAGTAGTCTCCTCCCCCTTTCCTGTATGCTCCCTACCAGCCAGNTCCCAGTGATCTGTGTTTCTAGAGAATTCTCTCCTGAAACTATAAAGTAGATGACACTTCACCATAAAATCTTAACTGGACTTCCTGCTCCACAAGAATGTGACAGGCTCCTCACTTCATACCTGCTGTGCAATGCGGCCCATTGGTCCCCAAACGGGAGGCACGATAGCCACCTGGTTCCTATATATGGTGGCGACTGTGTCATGGAGGCCTCCTGAAGCTCCGCCTACCGCTGTCACAATTTGTCTGGAACAGTCACACAGATCCTGTGGTGGCCCAAGCCTGGACTCCTGGGGTTATCCTGGATGATGAAGCTATGCCTTCCACAGCCTGTGGCAACACCCACCTTCTCTCTACAGCGGCTTGGCTGTCCCTACNGTGGCTGCTTCCACGCTTGTGCTTGTGACATTTCTTGCTCGATGTCCTGTAGAAGCAACAGAGANCAGGGGGTTTTTTGTTTTTGTTTTTGTTTTTTTTCTAGTATTTGGAGCCAGTAGAAAACCAGAGACGGACTGGGATTAGGAGCCACACCCTGTACTTAGCCCAGGTAGCAGTCCTTGAGTCATCCTACCTTCCCAAGAAAAGACTGCTCTCCCGAGAGCTTCCTTACTTACCTGTGTAAATGTACAATCCAGCCTCAAGCCAGGTCTCAACACACCTACACTTGCGTGTAAGAGGCATAGCCTTTCCTAGCTCCCTCTCCTGGTTTCTCTTTATTTTCTTCCTCTAGCCCCGTGTTGGATTTTCCCTCTCTGCTCCTTTATCATTCCTTTGCAAACCACTGGCTCCTTTGCTACCCTCCTTGTCTGGCTCTGTGTTAGGCTTAGGACACATAGCTGTGGACTTTGGTACTTTTGACTATTTTAATGAGAGAGATATACATAACTGACAGCCACGGGANAGCCACATAGTGTGACTTGATAGGAGTGTTGTGATAGACACTAGCACCTTCAGTGAGGTTCCCAGACAGGGAAGACTCCTTGAGCTAGGAGTCATGGGAGGCCTCTCTCTTGAGGGGAGGATGCTGGAGAGATAGGCACAGTGAAGTGTGTGCAGACAAAGCAGGGCGGTAAGAAAGGAAAAATCCTGTGCCCACTTGGTGACTTTTCTCCATATGAAACCCAGGATCCCAGCACCCAGGTTAGGAAACAGTACTGTGGGGACTGGGCATGGTGATGTACACCTTTAATCCCAGTATGTGGAAGGGCAGAGGTGGGGGGATCTCTGTGAGTTCAAGACCAGCCTGGTCTACATAGCTAGTTCCAGGACAGCCAGGGCTATATAACAGAGAGACCCTGTGAAAAAAAAGAAAGAAAAAAAAGGAAAGAGAGAAAGAGCACTGTGGGTACCCAGAAGTCTGCTGGGCAGACTGATCCTTCAGGGCACCCCAAGGTAAGATACTCTTGGTCTGGTTGGTTCTGATAAGCTCTATTCTGTTTTCCTTTATAAGAAAACAACAATGTTGATTTAGGGGATTAAACATGTCTATGTGAAAATATGACAAAGGGCACCATTTGACAGGGTAAACAGGTTTCCAGAGCACTTGCCACACAGCTAACAGGATCATCTAACAAATTTCATGTGAGTGGAAAAAACAAAGTAAAAAAAAATGAGCTGATTTTTGTTAGTGTAAAAACATATGAAGAGACAGAGCTCAGCCTGCTGGATTTACCACAGACTCGAGCCAGGTCCAGGCCTGTTTCACTCTGATTTCTTAACCATGCCTTGCATGACAGGACCTCATCAACAACCAAGAGTCCCATTTTCATGTCCAGCGAATGAGAGTGTGCACAAATGGGTGGTGGGTGAAAGCACGTGGGACAGAAGGATCCAGAGGTGGTTTCCAAATGACATGACGGCTTTTATTTCCTTTGTTTCCTTTTTTCTACAGGCATCCATATAGAATTTAGAAATTCCCAGCATTCCAGTCTGCANCTATACTTGAGACATGCCAACTCAGGATTCACATCATATCTCTCTGGCTTGGAGCATTCTCTCTGTAAAGACCTCCTCCACGCTTCTGTTGAATCCTGGGGTGTCTTCTGGGTCACCACAGAGCGTGTTCTCTTACCTCTGGGGTGCTAGAGAAGGCCTGCTTTGCCCCAGGTGAAGGTCTCTGACCCACTTATTGTCTCTAGCCCTAGTTCTTCCTCTTCCAAATGGCTTCTNGAACTTTCTTCCCTACAATCACTGCTGCAATGATATGCTTGTGGGGATGTGGGGTGTATTAAGACTCTCAACCTTCTAGCTGGAACTGGCTCCCAGTATTAGCCCTCTTTTTCTGGGTCTCTTACATGCATACATCCTTTCCTTGACATTTTAAACAAACCAGATTATAATATTGTTCTATATCCTACCCTTCCCACTTAAAACTCACAGACATGCTTTGATGCCGCTGTCTAATCTTCAGAACCACAGCTGGTAATGACTAAGCANTATTTCAATGTGTGAACACTGTTCTGTGATAAAGGGGACATATAAATAGTGAAGCTCCACCTACTTTCAGATGATTTTAAAAGTTAGGAACTATGGTGGTCCACAGCTATGGGATGCATCTTCATCNCCCCTTGCCTTGTAGGGGGAGAGGATATCCATATAAAACAAAGGAACAGATGTAGGTGGAAGTTTCTGTCCTGCAAGCCGCTCCCAAGTAACCACACAGAGGTTAATATTAATTACAAATTCTCGGCTAATAGCTCAGGCTTGTTACTACCTAACTCTTAGTTTAAATTAACCCGTATTTCTTATCTATGCCTTGCTACATGGNNTGGTATTTTTCTCACTCAGTCTAGCATGCCCATCTTGCTTCTCTCTGTCTGATGCTGACTCCAGACTCCGCCCTCCTCCTTCCCAGCATTCTCAGCTTGGCTCTCCCCCCTAACCTTATTCTGTTCGCTATTGGCCAGTCAGCTTCTTTATCAAAACAATCACAGTGACATATATTCACACAGTGTATAGGAATACTCCATGAAAAGAGGATAATTTGAGAGAAAGTACAAAGGAGAATGTATGTATATAACAAATAAAATAAANGAGGATGTGATTCTGAGAAAGAACAAAAGAGAGTCACATAGGAGGGAAGGGACATAAAATAAAATAATGTATTTTAATTTATTACAATTACATTATAAATTACACTATATTATAATTATGTTGTATGATTATATTATATTATACTTTGATTACACTTAATTTTAAAACATTTATTGAAAAAAGGAAAATACGTCCTGTCCTCAATTCTGGTTAGTGCCACACTGACTCCATTCCTTGGAAATGCTGATTTCTGCACGTGACCCTTCATCTGGTCCTCATATAAATGCCTCTACCTCTCCAATGATGGAGAAGGTGACACTTGAGATATTAAAATATCTGCCTCCCTGCTAGCATCCTCCATGAAACCTATCTCCTCTCTCCCCAAAACTCATTGTTGGGCATCGGTCTTTACACGCTTCAAGCTTCCCGGCTCACATTTGGTGACACTAACTCATCTTGCATTTCTGAACATTTAAATCATGTCTGAATTTTATCCACTACAAATCCACTTGCATAACTCTTCCTAAATGGTGTTGATGGATTTCTTATGCTAAACTCCTAAAAGTGAAAGAGTTATGAACACTACAAATGGTTTTGATTTCTTTTTAAAATTAAATTTGTGTGTGTGTGTGTGTCTGTGTGTGTGTGTGTGTGTGTGTGTACATAGTATAATGCATGTGTGGAGGTCAGAGAAACCCTTTGTTTTTTTTCTCCCTTTCCACCATGACAGTTCAAGGCAGCAAGTCCTTTTACCCACTGAGCCATCTCACTGACCCAAGATTTTGGTTTCTTTAGCCTTCAAAAGACTATACCCTTCTAGGACTGCACAAGGGCCATTCTTTTATCTAAGGGTTTTTCTGATGTAGCTCTGTATGTGTGGTGTATGCAAATGTACACATTCATGTTACATGTATGTGGGCTGTGTGTGTGTGTGTGTGTGTGTGTGTGTGTGGCCCTGAAGTTGATATTGGGGTCTTCATCAACTCTTTTTCATTGAGGCAGGGTCTCTAAGTTGAAGCCAGAGTTTATCAATGCAGCTGTTGTAACCCACCAGCTTGCTCCGGGAATCCCTGTAAATACTCATCTGGTATCTACATTTATGTGGATCATCTTAATTGGGGAATCTTAACTCCTGTCTTCATGTTGTATGGCACCTGATTTACCCACTGAAGCATTTCTTCACCCCCACTTGNGGTATTTTGACATTATAAATTGTACTTGCGTTNGTTTCCCTAGGGAGGGAAGATGAGGCCCTGGACAGTGGAGAAGTGAACTACAACATACGAAGGAAGCTTCAAGTGCTCATACAGCCAACACCACATCTTCAGTCTTATCTCCTCCATGCTCCCTGCTCCATGGCCAGTTCCCAGCCATGTCATCTTCTCCCTGCTCCCTGCTCCATGGCCAGTTCCCAGTCATGTCATCTTCNCCCTGCTCCCTGCTCCATGGCCAGTTCCCAGCCATGTCATCCTCTCCCTGCTCCCTGCTCCATGGCCAGTTCCCAGCCATGTCATCTTCTCCCTGCTCCCTGCTTCATGGCCAGTTCCCAGCCATGTCATCTCCTCCATGCTCCCTACTCCACATGTCATCTTCTCCCTGCTCCCTGCTCCATGGTCAGTTCCCAGCCATCATGGCTGACTCCCAGCCATGTCATCTCCATGCTCCATGGCCAATTCCCAGCCATCATGGCCAATTCCCAGCCATCATGGCTGATTCCCAGCCATCATGGCCAGTTCCCAGCCATCATGGCCAGTTCCCAGCCATGGGAGGCCTTGTCAATCCCTGGGAGAGTCTTGTATTTTCACGTTCACATGGCTTTTGTTATGTAGCTCCTCTGTAGAAAATTTGTCCCTGCACCTCCCCTGTCCAGTCTAGCCCAGATCATCTTTCAAAGCATTGTTCAAACATTATGTCTCTTCTTAACCACCCATCAGGAGCAAATATTCAGTAAATATTAGCATTTGCTACCATTGTTATTATTTCTTCATGGTATTCTATGGAGGAGTCTTGGTTAAATATTTCCTGTGGCATATATCATTTCATTTAATCCTCCTACCCCCACAAAAGAGGTATTATTGCCATCATTTTACACACACACACACATACACATACACACACACACACACACACACACACACACACACACATACACACACACCCCACTGTGCATTTTAAAGGTTAAATCATTTACTCAAGATCACACAGCTGTAAATTGTCAATCATAATTTGAACTCAGTCCACTTTTACTTCAAAGACTGTAGGATGTGTAGGATGCTCCCCTCTATGGAATTTTCTCCAGCCTCCTCTCACCTCCCTGTACCATGCAATCATTTGCTCTCTCACGTACGCTATTAGGCACTTGTTCATTTCCCAACTAGTCTGTAGCTACTTGCAAGGCATGGACAATATATCTTCCATATCTCAGACGCCTAGCAGATCCATGGCCTACAGTAGGTACACAATAAATCTGTGTGGCATGAAGCGCAGTTCCTAAATCAAGTGGCCTATTCGAGTGTTGGTGAGGTAGACCATTCATTTATCTTGGGCTGTAACAATTATTTCACCTAGGCAAACCAAGTGTAAGTTGCAGTTCTCAGTAGAGTCTGCAAGTGACATGGAAGCCTGGGGAGTACTACCTGAGGGCAGAGGGAGAGGGTAGCTGACCTCCAGAATGATGGAGCCCGTGGAGCCTAATATTATCCATGAAGTATAGGCATTGCTATACTCTTAGACTGAGAGCATATCATAGATAAGATTTTCCATAAATGGTAAATCTGATATTATGTTTCATAGGAAGTTATAAGTACTCAAGTTTTCAAGCCTGTCTCTCCTGGCCTTGACACATATCTGTGGGAGTTGGGACAAGTTTGTTAACTCTTAGCCTGTGTCCTCATCAGGTATGATGGAACTGCTAAAGCCAGAAATGGGTAAAGTGGAGGCTAGCTCATCCTACATGTAATGGCTGCTCTTTAGTAAAAGATTGAGTAGTATCAGGAGGGTGGAAGTTTGGAGAACCAAGTTAGTACAGAAGCTGGGACTCCTAGTGTGGAAACCAAGATCACCCCTGGGAAAGGTGAAAGTAGTAACCCAGGACAAGGAAGTAGGCCCTGACAATGACCAGAGTAGGAAAGTCCTGAGTGAAAAAGGAGGTATGCTTTGAGAATAAGTAAGTCAGTATGTGTTAAGAATTTCCTGAAGAGCTTATATTAACACCATATATTTGTCTCTGGTGTTAGCGTGTGTTGCTATACACATAAAGAGAAGAATCTGGCCAAAGAGAAATGANCCTGGTTGCTAACAAGAAGGCTATAGCAATGAATCAACTGAAGGAAAGCAACCATCTCTCTCCTTTTGGTAGAGCA
The DNA here is from genome assembly GCA_001675575.1 of Neotoma lepida. Classification (NCBI taxonomy): domain Eukaryota; kingdom Metazoa; phylum Chordata; class Mammalia; order Rodentia; family Cricetidae; genus Neotoma; species Neotoma lepida. Next base: position 305,350 of record LZPO01017342.1, on the reverse strand, counting down.
GCCATGGTGCAGGGGCCCCAGAGGAACATTAGTCCTGCTTATGCTGAAGGAGTAAGGAGTTAACACCTGGAGGGGGTGAGTGTATCTACACCAGGGCAGGGTGACTGGGAGCTTGCATGTTTTAGCACCCATCAGGTTGTGTTCTTGTAGTTGCCACCCAGATCCGTGAAAGCATGGTCAAATAGGTCAGCTCCGTATCTTGTCCTGGTAGCAGAAGCCCTGATTGGGGTAGAGTTGGGTAGGAAGTGCAATATCAAGGCAACAGAATATCTTGAGTCCACATACTGTAGACTCATGTAGATTCTATGGTAGGAAGCAGGAGGGCAGGACAGCCCAGCAATAGTGAGAGAGTGAGAGGGATGAAGTCACTTTTCTGACTAATATACTCTTTCAACAGCTAGCTCGATCCCATGGTAATAACACTAATCCACTTACTAGACCCCACCTCCACACTATTACACTGAGAATTGGTTCCNACCACTTGAAATTTATGGAACACACCGGGCTATGATATGACAGCTGCATTTTTTTAAGTTTGTCCTCTGAAGAGAGGCTCCCAGTCCCCAAAGGAAAGCCCTTCAGTATTTGTCTTAGTTTCCTGCCTATTGTTCTGATAAAACATTCTGACAAAAACAGCTTCAGGGAGTTAAGTTAGCTCATNGCTCCTAGATACAANCCACNATATTAGCGGAGGTGGCAGGACCCTGACAGAGCTGGCCATTTCACATCCATAATCAGGAACAGAGAGCAATCAACACACCTGTGCTCAGCTCACATTTTCTACTCCATATCGCTCAGAATCCTCTGCCTAGGTAATCGTGCCACCCAGAGTGGGCAGGTATGAACACAATCACAATAACCTCCATAGGCATGTCCCAAAACCAACCTAATCTAGATAATCTCCCATTGAGACTCTCTTCCCANGTGATTCTAGGTTGTGTTGAAATGATAATTAACATTAACCATGACAGGACCCTTTAAGAAAATCATCTTGGACAGCCAGAGTGGACTGGTATAACTTCTCATGGACTTTTGAACCTGCCTCTGTGTTCTTAAGGTGTTAAACAAGAAAACTAGCAAAAGGGATGCCTGTGCTCATTTGGGGAAGGGGCAGAAAGAAAGGGCTGGTGAGATGGAGCTGTCTCAGTCTCTACCTAGGCTGGGGAAGACAGAAGGACTAGCAATAGAGAACTGAGTCCCCAGAAGATAAATGGATTTTAAAGAAAGAAGAGGGGGAATGCTGAAGCCTGAGCTAGTGCAGGGTCCACTTGGGGCTCTTTCTGGGGCTGCTTCCTGCTGACATTTACTGTGAAAGATAATGAAAATTGTCTCATTAATATGAATGTTCATGTCCTCACCAAGTAATTAAAGAAGTTAGAGGAGACAAGTGCAGCTGGATATGAAGACACAGACATGCCCCATGAGAGAGCCTTAACCATGCTCATATATGCTTATTGTTTTCACACAGTGGTCAGACGAATATTTGTATCACCTTGATAAGGGAACACTATTGGGTAAGTGTATACAAGCCTCTTAATATCTATTTTTGTCCGTGTTAGAGCCATATTACACCCCAAGAAGACAATCACTAGACAATGGGCCAAGTATGAAGATAAGTACAGTGTGCTCAGTTGCAAACACTGCCTCCGAACAGAGCAATCAAGCTTTATTCATTTCTCTTTCAGCTCATTATGTTAACCTTTTATTATACAAAACTGTCAATTCCATTGCACAATGACAAAAAAATATTTGGAACAATTCATGAGATATGTTTATCACACCAGCTAGCAGGGGAAAAAATGGGCTACAAGGAATTTGCTAAAGAATATTCTCAGCCTTAGATGTTCATCGATGGGTTGATACTTTTGTTCAGGAACAAGCAGCTCCTGGTCCTTGAGTGTGCTTTCCGGAAATGCAGTATGCTTTAGGCAACACAGAAACAGGAAGATTTTTTGTTTGTTTATTTTTTGTTTGTTTGTTCGTTTGTTTTCTTTTTAGACACAGGAAGTGAAAGTTTGCATATTGGTAAACAGCAGACAGGGGAAAGGTGCCTGGCAGTTAGNTCTGAGCAACAGGTCTCAAACTCCTGTGAGGAAGATTCACTTGGGGAGTTTGATAAGCAATGTGGATCCCCAGACCTCACCCTCCAGATTCTGACTATATTTGGGTTGGGATCAGAGAATCCACAGGCTCAGTTAGCATCTCTGAAGATCCTGCCTTAAGAATCCCTGTGCTCAACAACCTAGATGCCCGTCAACTGAAGAATGGATTAAGAAAATGTGGTACATATACACAATGAAGTACTACTCAGCAGAGAAAAACAATCACCATATGATATTTGCAGGCAAATGGATGGAACTAGAAAATATCATCCTGAGTGAGGTNACCCAGACTCAGAAGGACAAATATGNTATGTACTCACTAATAGGTGGATACTAGNTATANACCAAAGGACAATCACTCTGCAATCCACAGATTCAGGGAGGCTACCTAGCAGGAAGGACCCTAGGATNACTGTAGCATAAAATAAGTCTGGGTTTTGCCCAGTCACTGGGCAAGCTTTAGTGAAACATTTCACTATTAGGATAAGAATTTGTAACCTGTATTTATGTTCAAGATATCTGTATATTATCTCTCCTGCAGTTGTACATCAAATGTTTTAATAAAATTAAAAAAAAAAGAATCCCTGTGCTCACCTTGCTTCTGACTAGTTAGCTACTTAGATTACCACATGCATATGTAGGCCTTTTGGGGGACACAGGTACCTCTAGAGCAGTGGTTCTCAACCTGTGGGTTGTGGCCCTTTTGGGGGATCAAATGACCTTTTCACAGGGGTGGCCTAAGACCATCAGAAAACACAGATGTTTACATTACAATTCATAACAGTAACAAAATTATAGCTATGAAGTAGCAACAAGAATAATTTTATAGTTGGGGGTCACCACAACATGAGGAACTATATTAAAGATGGTCACAGCATCAGGGAGGTTGGGAACCACGGCACCAGAGGGTCATCTGGCCTTCAGTAGACTACCCCCATGAGTACTGCTTAGAGAGTGATTTNGGGTGGTACATTCAGCATCTGATCACCCAGGGGTCAGAGCAAACTGGTGGAGTAGATTTCAATGGACTGCTGGCTTTCGTTGCCTGTTGGTCTCTAGAGACAAATTTCTCAATCCTGCCTGGGCCTTAGGTCTCTGAGGAAATTTTTAAAGATGTTTATGCCTGAGCTGTGCCCTGGAGCAATCATCAGGATCATGGCAGNGGGATGAGGGCGNTCCTGTCCACAAGGGATGTGCAANGNGGGTTAAGAACCACAGGCTNTNTCCTTTTTTCACCTTCCAGGTTCTTTCTTTCTGGCTCTAAAGGGTGGAGACTCCTCTGAGAATTCCGCATTGGAACCACACAGCCTGGCTGTCCACACACATCATGCTAACCATCCCACTGAACTGTGTTCTTTCTCAGGGCCCCTAAGGCCTCCTCTTCTCCTCTCTCAGAGACAAAATGCCCTTCTCCAGCACTGAGCCCCTAAGGGAAGATGCTGGGTAGAGGAGTCCTCAAGGGAAGCTATGCTTGTCTACGGCCCTTCCATTAGTCCGTAAATGACTAGTGGTCCAANGGTCTTAGCCAAGGTCTGTGAGAGAAACTCTGAGGGAGTTCATGCACAGGTTTATGGGGAAGCACTGTTGGGCAGCATCAGTGCCTGTGGGAGAATGAAGGCAGGAATATAGGATGGCATGGATAGATGGGAGTAGAAGTCATCACGGAGGCTCTGGAAGCCCTTTCACGGGCAATNCATGCAGTTCCTAGGAACATGCCTACCCTGAAGCCAAAAGCAGGTTTGTTGAGTCCCCTACATGGACTGGTAATTTAATGTTGGCTGGCTTTGGGAGGGGCCATGACCTTTGATGAGGTAGTTCTCTTCAGCTAATGGAAACTGAGGCAATACCCAGAGAAAGCTTCATGGGAGCTCATGTAAACATGTTGAGCAAGTGGAAAACTAGGTACCTCAATATTAAATGACAATTGTCACCCACCCCATTATCCATGACACTCACCAGCCATGCCTCAAGGTTTTTTTTTTTAATTTTTTGAGAAGCTTGCAATATAAAACTAACTAGCTGTCTTGGGGAAGCGGGTGCCCTTGAGAGGCAACCTGGGAATGTTGTAAAACATCTTGGGCCATTTCCTAAATTTAGGATTTTAGTCAAGTCACTTAAAACCTCTTAGTCTCAGTTGACTTATCTTTAACATGGGGTCATAAATGAGTTCAATGCAGTCATTGAGGTCTGAAGCTTCTGGTATGGATAATATCTGGGACACAGGGTNTATACCTCCGATCTCCACCCTGAGTGGGCTTTCCTGCCCTGGTCTCTATTTTTCCATATGACTACAGGACCCTTTGACACTACTGAGCCATTTCTCTTCAATTCTTATAATTGGTAGCTGAGAATCTGAGAGCACTGGTCACACCTCTCCTGGGAACACCCGTTCACATTTGGTCCTGGACCGAAATCACAGATTTCCACATTTCTTACTGCAACACAAAGAAGTGCCTTGGCCTATTTTCCTTTGAAGAAAGGAAATATATTGGTGATATATTGTGTACCCTAATAAAATTTGCCTGAAGATCAGAGAACAGAACAAGCCATTAGATTAAACATAGAAGCCAGGCAATGGTGGAACACACCTTTAATCCTAGCACTCAGGAGGCAGAGATCTATCTGGATCTGTGAGTTCAAAGCCATGCTGAACTACATGAGATTGATTCAGTCTAGGAGAGAAACAGAGCCAGGCAGTGGTGGCACACATCTTTAGTCCTAGTATTTGGAAGTCACATGCCTTTAATCCCAGCATTAGGAAGGTTGAGACAGGAAGTGATGGCTGGGTGGAGAAAGGTATATAAGGCATGAGGAGACAGGAACTGAAGGTTTTTCAGGCTGAGGAGTTCTAGAGGTAAGACATGGCAGTGGCTTGTTCCTTTGTCTCTCTGATCTTTCAGCATTTACCCTTAATATCTGGCTCTGGGTTTTTTTTTTATTAGAAGACTATTTTAGCAATTCATGCAACAACAGAGAGACTTGCAATATGAGAGAAGTATTATAATGTCACACAAGAATGCCAATGACCTATCACCATCTTCCTGGGTCTGAGGAAACCCCAGTCAGCGTGGAGGACTAATTCCGAGAGGGAGGGCTGTGCTTCACTCACAGGTCANAAGTCTCCCAAATATTATCCATTAGGAGGCTGATTAGTAACTGGCCTTGGAGGAATGCTGTGAGCATATTGAGTGCAAAGTAAAAATGGGACTCAAGCTAACACATCCACTATGATTCCAACTCTGCTATATAATGGCCTGGAAAAATTCTAGAAGCACAAAATGTCAAGATGTCACCGTAATTGCCTCTTTATAGTAAGATTGTGGCTGATTCCCCCCCCNCACCTTCTTTACCCATCTCTGCAGTTATACATTTCCCCACAGTGAGTAGGCGCACAAAAAAGGGAAAAAAAAAACAGGAAATATGTTCTCAGCAGGGGACTCTCATGCCATCCCTCCCACAAGCTTCTCCCTGGATGACATGGCCACGCAGCGAGGAATGCAAAGCTAGGCATCCTTACCACTCACCAGAGTTAAAGTGTCTGAGCGCAGAGACAGAAGCAAAATACACACTTGTGCTAATCACCGCTCAGCGCCAGGATGCTGGGTATTTTCTGGGGGCTGCATTGTCAGTCGAGGGCTGCCCGCTGCGTGGGGTGGATTTCCCAGCCGCACAGGATAATTTTATCACCAAGGACAACATTTGCAGTTCTGCATGAGTGGCTCCCCTGGTGTGATAAAGAGAGGAGACAACCGCTCAGGGACCAGGGCTGAGACTGAAAAGCCTGGGAAGTCTGGCGCAAGATGTCATGGGGGAGTCGAAGCTGTAGTTAGCACAGGGANGCACTGAGAGGCAGGGTAGCACAGAAGGAGGTTTAATGGGTGCTTTCTGTCTTTACAATATAACCGCTGTGGTAGCCATCCCACCCTTAAAGTTTCTTGATCCTTGTCTTGGGACTTTGGGGACAAGTACTACGTTTCTGATTTCATATGTCTTTTTTGTGCACATTCATGTGGTATGTGTGTACATGCATGTATATAGAAATGAGGGGGTAACCTCAGTTGTTATTTTTCAAGAATTGTCCACACCTTCTGGGGGGGGAGGGCTTCTTGTTGGCTTTGGGATTCATCATGTCAGCTAGGCTGGCTGATGAGTGAGCCCCAAGAATCGTCCCGTCTCTGCCTCCCCAGCTTCTTATGTGGGTTCAGGGTATCCAACTCTGGTCTTTATTCCTTTACGGCAAGCACTCCTCTGTCTGTTCTATGGCCCCAGCTCTCAAGTGTCTTTCCTGCGTTTAATCCACTATTGGTGGAACCCTTAGTTCCAANCTGGAGCATTCTGATGAACAAAAAGAACAACTTTAAGCTTGGGTAACTTTAGGGGTGGAGGACATCCTGAGTTTCACCTGTCCTACACTTTATTTTATAGTAAGAGACCTAAAATCCAGAGAGACGCATGAAAAGCCTTGGTCTGCCTGCCCGAATCCAGACCCACATTCTAAGCTCCCGGTTGTTGAGACATGGTATGGAGTGAACTAAACAGCCCTCCTATTCCCCCACCTGAAGAACTAAGACCATTCCCTGCAAGCCTAACCACAGTGCCTTAGCAGGTGACAGCATTGGGAGAAGGGGTCTTTGCAGAGGTAACCAAGTTAAAATGAGGTCAGGAGACAGTCCAACATGATTGGAGTGTCAGGAGACGGCTGTCATAGATGCAGGGACAAGTTGACACGGCTGAGAAAATGTTGTGTAAAGGATAAGGTAGTGCTGTTGCAAATTCCTATTAGGAAGCCAGGAGTGGCGCCTGGAACACTCTTTCTAGAGACTTCAGAGGGAACAGGGGCTGCCAACACTTGGCCTCAGACTTCTGGTCTCCAAAAGTTTGGGGCAGTAAGTTTGGCTGCTGGATCACCTCACTGTGAAACTTTCTTCCAGGCAGCCAGGAGATTAACACAGGTTTCTCAGAGGAGGGATTTGTACCATTGATCCTCCTGGGGAGGAAATCTCTTGATTCCAGTAATCTGTTCCAGCTTGTGCTACACAATCATTAACAACTGGGGCTGGGAAAGACACAGACAAAGTCATTCAGAAACTGAGATGTCTAACTTCAAGATCTCGGGGCTCACCCACACTGACCTTGATTAGTCAAGATCTACAGCCTCCCTGCTCATGGCAAGTACCTGCTTGGGATGTGTCATTGCAACAGGTTGGGGTCGCCTCTACCCTGTCCTCTCTCCCACTTGACAGTGACTAAATGCAGTGTTGTATTTTCCCAAGGCATAAAACAATATAAACAGCCATACTTAGTACCAAGAAAGCAAGACTGTGGTTTGGTACAGCTAGACAAAGGCAGACTATCACAGATCAGGAGACAAGAACAAATGGCTGCCTCTGGACATGGAGAAGGACTCAGCCCAGGGTATGACCCCAAAACAGGATTGGACATTTTTTTTCTATTGCTTCTTTAATTTCAAAGACAGATGTTATTCGGAGACCAGAATAAGCCCAGAAGTATCATTAACCAAGGAATCAGAGCAGGCATGCTGGGCTCAATGACAGGTATAGAATGTGAAAGAGCAGAGGAGCAGAAGGAAGAAGGGTGGAATGTCAAACAGAAGCAAGACAATTCCTGTCTCTATTTCAACTGAGTTTCTCATAAATCCTTTCTCTTTAGCCTGTAAGTTCTTCTTATTAGGNGGAAATGAAAGACAGGGACANCTTGCTGTCAAAGTTACTTCCTGGCCAGGACAAATCTTACACATGAGTCTTCAGACCTCATTTTACATTCTCTCCTTCCTCAGTGTGTATATCACATCTCTACAAACGGCGGCCCACAAAGCAGTGAGGGGACCCTGGAATAGAAATTGCCTTTTCCCCAGACATCTCTCTTTCCAGGAAAATATCCTGAAATTCTAATCTGTTGATACATTGCCAAGCATAGTGATTTAGCTGGCAAAATGCCGTATCATGAATGTGGGGGAAAAAATGATTGAAAAGCAATGTGAAACTTGGACGTTTATCCCCACAGAGAGGCACCTTTGGAAAAGGCAGTGCAGAATTCTCACAGCCCACTTCTAAGCATATAAAATGGAAGATGGCATAGATTAATCATTTTAAAATATATNTTTTTTCATCTTTTCTTAATCAATGGAGTCATTTCTTCAAATCTTTTTTGGAAGCACAAATTTAAAATATTTTTTTAAAAAATAAGTTGCTCCAGTTAAAAAATGGGCAAACGACTCAAACGCTTCCCCCCCAGAAGGTACAGAAGTGGCCCAACCAACACATGAAAAGATCATTACCATCAAAAGGCATCAGAGAAATGAGAACCCAAACTATGATGAAATACTACTTCTGTGATAATTCAGACAACAGCAGCAGACAGAAAAGAGAGTTTCATCAATGATTTGGAGAAATTAGAACATTGGGCTCTGCTGGAAGACATGAAGGATGCAGAGAGTGGCTAAGCAGAAGAAAACCAGAAATACCATATAACCTTGCAATTCCNCTTCTGGGTGGATACACAAAAGAAGCCAGAGCAGGAGCTTAAACAGNTATTTNAGTAACCANTGCTGATAATAGCAGTATTTACAACATTCAAATATGAAAACAGTCCTGGTGTCCANTGATGGCTAAAATGTGGCCTNTATACACAATGGAATGTTTACNNTGTCAAAAGGTGGGAAATCTTGACTGTGTCACCACATGGATGAATCTTGGAGATATTATGCTAAGTGGNTAAGCCAGCCACAAAAAGGACAAACACTGTAGGACTCTACCAAGATGGGTACCTACAGAGGTCTGATACCTGTTATTTGCATATGTGTAACTACAATAATATGCATGNATACTATACATATAGAACAATAACAAAGATGATAAAGAGATTCTATGAATTTTTTTGTTTANTTATTTTGTATGCATCTGTGTGGAGCGTATGCATGTGGGGAGTGTGTGTGTTCCATTGGTTGGATGTAGAGGACAACTTGCAGGAGCTGTCCTCTCCTGCCACTGTGTGGATCCCAAGAATCAAACTCAGCAAGTGCCCACTGAACCATTTCTCTGGACCCTCNTTTTGGATTCTTACATAAGTCTGTCTTTCTGTATCGGGGCTTCCAAAAAAAAGGTTTTCCCTGCTACACCCCTCTCCTAGACACAGTCTCTCAAGTCCCTCAGAGGAATCTGAAAGAAATCAGGACNATGGCTGACAGATGTCTGACTTCAAGATCTTGGGGTTCATCACACGCTGGCCTTGGGTAGCCAAGATCCCCAGCAGAGCTTCCCTGCCTGGGGCAAGTGCCTGCCTGGGATGTACCATTAAAAGAAGTCAGGAGCTCCTGGTCCCTACCCTGTCCCTCTCCTTTGCAATTTTTTGNTTTCCCAAGTTATAAAACAATATAAACAANCATAAGGAAACAAAACTCCATTCTTAGGAATTCACTATGTAGAAGCTGGGGAGATTGCTCATTGGTTAAGAACACTTGTTTTTTCAGGAGGTGTGGGTTTGGTCCCCGGCCCTGCTATAGCAGCTAACAACTATCTATAACTCGATTCAAGGGTATCTGAAGTGGGTACTTCACACATGTGGTGCACAGACATGCGTGTGGCAAAACACTCATACACAGAAAATAAAAATAATCCTCAAACAAAAAACAAATTCATTATTGAATGTGACTCTAGAGCAGTGGTTCTCAACCTTCCTAATGCTGTGACCCTTTAACACAGTTCCTTGTGTTGTGGGGACCCCCAACCATAAAATTATTTTCAGTGCTACTTCATAACTGTGATTTTGCTACTGTTAGGAATCATAATGTAAATATCTGTGTTTTCCAATGGTCTTAGGCGACCCTTGTGAAAGGGTCATTTGACCCCCAAAAGAGTCACGACCCACAGGCTGAGGACCACTGCTCTAAAGCGTATCAGAAGACTCACCTGAGGATTTAAATAACCCAAATCTCAAATGCAAGTGCATCATACTACTGAAAACTACGCACAGGTTTAACAGAGACNGTTTCTTCTTGAGTCTCTCAGCATTTAGGTAAGTGTGCCCAGCNTGGATCACCAGGAAAAAGTCAGCAGGGCCTACAAACAGATTGATCTTTTCCCCTTCGGGACTGGTACTGCTTAAAAGCTCCTTCTCTGTTGGTTCTTGNGATAAAATNGTCTCTGGACTATTGGACAGAAGGCATTATCTCTGAGTGTCAAAATTTTATGNGAAAGTGAGGATTCTAGAAAGTTTCATATCACAAAAGTTTTTTGAAGGAATTAGTCTAAATAGATGACCCAAAGTTACCTGTGATTTATTTTAAGGAGACGATTTAATTTTATTTGCAAAGATTCAGTAGGATTTTGGCAGACGGAATTTGAATGCGGTGTGCAAACGGGTCCATTATGTAACAATGGAGACGTAATGTTCTGATTTCCCAGTGGACAGTGTTCCATTTCTGAAACTTCTTTTAAAAATGTGTTTTTAAAAATCTAGTTGGGGTCTAAGGAGAATAATGTGCAGATAATAAGATCTAACCTTGGTTNGCATGCAGGGATATTCCTTTTGAAATGGTCTATTAACTTCTTTCGTGAGGATGCTGGGTGTTCAGGGGTAGAGGCATCCATATGTAAAGNCCATTAAATGGAGCGAATGACCCATGAGAACTTGGGTTTGGAGGGAATTGGTTTAAAGGGGTACATTTCAGGAATGGGTCTCAGTGTATTTGTGAGATTTATCCTGAAATCTGTTTCTGTTTATTATCCCTCCTTTCTCTTTTGGAATATGTATTTACACGCTAACAGGATTAAAAAGCATTGAAATGAGTCACATCAGATGANTGAGCTTCCAGGAGCAGGGGAGCTATAATGCTAGAANAAAAGGCATAGTTTCCCAGGGAAGGGAGGACTTTTAGAAAATGGGAAAGACTATGGATAATGCGTAGGAAATTAGCTCTCTCAAATCAGTGCCAGGAGGTAGGTAAATTATGATATGTGCCCTCAGGGCGGATAGTATGAAAACAATTACATTTCATTTTATTAAGAGTAAATTATGGCAAGCGTATGTAAAGCTTCATCACCATCAGACAATGCGTGTGTAGTTTTTATGTCAATCATGTGGAAGGAGAAAAAGAAAGACAACCAGCACCCAGGGCTCACAAAACAAAGCCTGCAACTTATGTTAGATGCCAGGACAGTAGGTTACTTTCTCTTTGTTTGTTTGTAAAATTTCATCATATACTGCTTCAGGATGACAGTCACTATTTTGTTTTCAAATTACTGGGACTGGAGATGTAGGTATTGAGCAAATAGCTATTTTGAGTTTCAGAACATTGAAAACATTTAAAGAGAGAGCTGATTACTTTTCTAAGTTTGTCTCTGTCGCTNAACTTTTCTATAAACGATAAGTAATTTTGTATGAGAATAGTTTTTTTTAAGATTTATTTTTATTATTTTATTTATGTGTGTGAGTTTGCCACAAGTGTGTGCCCAGGGAGGCTAGAAAAGGGAGTCAGAGCCTCAGGAACCAGAGTTATAAGCACCTAAAGTGCGTGCTGGGAACAAAATCTTAGTCCTCTAGAAGAGCAGCAAGTGCTATCCAACCCCAGGAATAAATCTCAATGAACATTTTTATGATCTACTTTAGCTGTACCTTATAAATAATTGTATATTTAAATATCAAAACATTATATAGCCATTCCATACACACACACACACACACACATACACACACACACTCCCCTATACGTATACGTATAGGTATGTCGTACATACCTATACGACAGTTAACAACAATGGGAAATGTTTATAGTATAATGTAGAGAAAAAGAAAAAAGATTGTATAGATAGCATAAGCTAAATAATTGTGTTTGAAAAATAAAAATAAAACAAGGGAAATATACAAATTCAGCTTTATATAGAGAAAGAAGATTAGCTAGGAATCTTTCAGAAAGTAAAAACTGCTCAACTCTGAATGGTGTTGTTATGAGAAATTTATTTATTCTACAGATTTTTCTATATTTTTTTCAAATTATCCATAAAATTTAAAATTCAAAGTATCCTTAAAATTTTAAATGAAACAAATTTAGTCTAAGCTTAAAATGCTAACCCTAATTGAAAGTTTTAAATTTTTCACTGTGGGGAAAAATAGAAGGTGATTTCACAAAATTAAACACTAAACTATCACATAAGGTCATGATTCCACTTCTGAGTATAGACCCAAGAAGTGCTAGAAGCAGTGACTCAAACAGATGTCTGTCCACATGTTTGTAGAAGCATTATTCAAACAGCCAATGAAACACATGACACAAATGTCTACCTGTGGGTAGATGGCAAACAAAACATGTATCATCTGTTCAGCCTTAAGAAGGAACAGAGTTCTGACACCTGGGGTGGGGGGGACCCTGAAGACATTCTATTAACTGAATTCAGGAAATTGTTCAAAGGAAAATCCTGTATAATTCCTTTTACTGCAGTCAAAGTCAAAGACAGAAAATGGAATGGAGGTTGACAAGAGTTGGGAGAAAGNAATGAAGAGTTAACGTTTCTTGGACAGTTTTGCTAAATGAAATGAATTCTGAAGATGAATGATGATGATGTTTGCACAGTGAGAGTGTTCTCAAAATGCCACTAAACCGTGCACTTAATCATGGTTAACGNGGCAAGTTTAAGGTTATGAATCTTTTATTACAATTAAAAAAAACNTTTCCACGTAATAAAAGTTAAAGTCCAGATAACACTGGGGCCCTAGATGAGTTGATAGTTAGTGACAAAGTTTCAAGGTGGTGTGCCAATCACTGAGAGGTTTAACAGCTGGATGGGATGTTGAGGAGGAGCCCTGGGGACAGCTGAGCTGCAGGGCCAATGGACACAATGAAGTTGGGGATGCAGAGAGCCACAGGGCAGAAGAAAATCAGAGAAACTGAGAGTGTCCTAGGCTTACACTTTGATGGCTAAGATGGTCACTGCTGTCAGCTTGACAGGCTCCAGACTTACACGGAGGATGGGTGTCTGAATGAGCCACGGGAGGAGTATCCTGATNACCTTAATCTTGAGTTGGGATGATTGACCCACTGTGGGTAGCACTTCCCTATTTGGGATCACTGGCTACATAGAGAAGGGGAACTGAGAAATAGTACGCAGTCATTATTCGCTGCTTCCTGATGGCTGAAGCAATGTAACTTAAGCTCTTGTCTACTTGACCTCACCATCGTGATGGACTGAGCCTTTGAAATGCGAGCCAAGAAGAACCCTTTCTTCACTGAGCTGCCTTTGTCAGAGTATCTTATCATAGGACCAGGAAAGAGAATAAGACAACAGCTACAGAGATAATAACTAAGAGAAGCGACCTGCTCAGCATCCCAGGGATGGCAGAGATGACTCAGATCCCCACCCGCCTCACTGCCCTTTCTTCTACAATATGTCAACCTTATATATCACAAATGACAAGCGAGAGGAGAAGACATCATAAGGACTGAGGAGAAAGTGGAGAGAAATGGAAGGCAGGCAGAGCCTGCAGGCAGGACAAATCATAGCTGCAGACAAGAACAAACATTTAAACAAGGTCCTGAGTCTGCATTGAACTTTTGACAATTATGGTTTGTCAGCATGGTAACTGATTCATAATTATTTTATGGGAGTTTAGCAACTCTCTGTGAAACTGGCACAGAGCAGTTGCAGAGCTGTTAATCCTGGATGTTTATTACCCACCATTCAATAAATAGCTTAATAAATCTAAAGAAGTCCAATTTATGGGGATGGTTATGGCATGCTATTCAAATTTCAAGCAATTACAATAAAATCGTGTCTATTGAGGGTAAAGCATTCCGCCCCCCCCACCTCATCTAATACAAGGGAATAGCTGAAACTTGATATACTTGATATCCCTTGGAGCTATTNCTTGTTTCTTGTCTAGGCCACAGCGGGCCAGAGGCTGTCTTTAGGTTGTTGTCTATCCAGAAGATGGAGGGAACACAACTTATGGTTTCCATTCTGTCTAAGGATTTAGGAGTCTGGAGACAGCGGTACCTCAAGACTCACCAAGGATGCAATGAGGTTGATGCCATGGCTCAGCTTGTAAAGGCACTGGGCCTGTTCTAAAGAGTAAATTGAAAGAGTTGGGAAGAACCAGGAAGCAGCTGAGTTTTTACAGCTTCTTTCGAAGTCATAGATTTCTTTGCTCGATGTCAGGAGTTCAATGCCACTGCGGATAGCGGTGGAGGCAGAAGTAGAGAAATGATGTATGTTCCCCTGTCCTTCCTCCCTTCTCTTTCTCTATTCCTTTCCTTTCCCACTCTCCCTCTGCCCCATTCTCCTTCTCTCAATGGCATCGCTCCTTAGAACATGGGTTTCTTCTACTCCCTGACACTTTGTCTTCCTACCGAGAGACAACTGGTTGAAAAAATGATGCCAAAGTGAATAGTTTCTGGGAAGGGGAGGAAGGTGGAAAGGCACTGGGCTGAAGGGACNGCTGCTCTAGTGGCAGCCTTGGCTCATCCTTACTATGTGCCCTCTGATAAGTCATTTCAACTGTTGTACCTCAGTTTCCCCTTTGCATTCTAATCTTGTACCATTCTACAGCTCAATGAAGAGGAACAGAAGGGAAATGGAGGCGGGGGGGGAGGAGATTTGCAGAAGAGGGTCCTTGTCTGAACTGGAGGACCGTCTCCACATCACCAGTCCATGGGAAGGCTGTCTCCACATCACCATTCCCTTGTCTGCACTGGAGGACTGAACGTCTCTACATCACCAGTCCCTTGTCTGAACTAGAAGACCGTCCACATCACCACTCCATGGGAGGACTGTCTCCACATCACTACTCCATGGGAGGACTGTCTCCACATCACCACTCCATGGGAGGACCGTCTCCATGTCGCCAAAAGGTAGAAAGCCAACTCCACCTTCTTCTCGCTTAACTGTTTATTGAGAATTTACTGACACTCTAAGAAGCCTAGTGTTCAAAACTTTACATAAGCAAGACACAGGAACCCCACTTAAGAGTTCAAATCTATCAGAAAGCTATATATTCAAATAACCACAGNGAAAATGCTAAATTGACATTTTGAAGAAAGTGCTTTAGGTACACAGGGAAGGAAAGACACCTGCTTTGGGAGCTGGTTAGGGTGTATTTATATCAACCTTCATGGAGAATTCATATGTGAATTTGACCTTAAAGGATGGTGGTTTGACATTCACACCTGAGGGACCAGGGCCAGGGCATCCCAGAGCAAGTGTCTAGCTTAGACAAAAGGACTAAAAGTGCTCTCACTCACTTACTGTGCTAGAGGTGCAGGAGCACTATGGCTGCAGCAGACAGAGTCTCTGATACTACAGACCTGGGATTAGGAAATGCAGACAGCCTGAAGCACAAGGTACAGTCTGGGGAGAAACTGGAAATGAACTTGAAAACATGCAAACCCTGAAAGAGGCTTCCTTGATGAAGGCTGAGAGCTACTCTTACCTGTGAGTATAAGGACATGTATTTAGGATGCAGTCAAAATTACAATGGTTTGGGGAAGCAGCAATGGCAGGTTGTCCTCTAGGGTGACCTTACTTGCTATATGAGTAGTTGGTTAGGTTTACAGCACTAGGCAGAAATTCCCTCCTATTGAGTGGGGCATAAGTCCAATTAGATGGTCCCCCAGATTTAAGTTCTACTATTGCACGCTTGCGGTTATCTTGCTGTGGCTGGTAGTCACTGTGGTTCACAGGCTGTATGGCTGGGCAGGACTACTGGTTGCTTTTCTCTCTTGGAAGCTTGCA
>LZPO01017342.1:236534-259406 GCA_001675575.1 Neotoma lepida | reverse complement strand
CACACACACACACACACACACACACACACACATTCAGTAAGAAGGAAACTGTCTGATTTGTCTTCAGAAAACACTCTGCTGTCCATTGGCCCTGCACTGACTAAAACTCTTCATGTTTTTCATTTGGAAAAAATCACTGAGACCTCTATTTGTAAGTCCACCTCTTCACAGCCTCATTTCACTCCAATATATCCTAGCCCCAAGTCTACATTTGTTGATATTTTACTGGTCAGAGCCTGCTTCTAGCATTGCTGCCCTTTCTCTGGACAAACAAGCAGACTCAGGGAGCTCTGCAACCATCAGGTGGCTAGAACAACATACCCTTACCCCTCTTCACCTCAGCCTGCACCCTTCCGACCATGCCTGGGCAGGTGGGGTGACATTATAGCCTTCATCTACACTGGCCCAGGTATGACAGGAGGTGACAAGAAAGCCTCCTTATTTCATTTATGAAGTATCACTCAATTGGAATAAAAAAAAACCCAAGGTTTTAGATCCAGATTTATTACTAGAATGTTCTTTTTAATTAAGGAAAATTTCAAACATAAATGGGAAAAAAATTAAAAATACTAAACCCCAATAAACCCATGACCCAGCTTCAACAACTGTTTGATTCATGGTCAATTTTGTTTCCTCAATACCCCATGCAATTCCCCTTTCCTACCTTGGGATATTTTGAAGCAAATTTAGAATGAAGACATCAGGATTTAATTGAGCTGAAGCACCCCTGGCCACAGCCTGTTTTGAGTCACAGCTTTAGTTCCCCTGTGTACCTTCTCAGCACATCCCCACCTGGTGGCTCTTGGATGCAGGGCTCTATACGAGACCCTAGGACTCAGCCTGTGCCTGATCAAGGCTCATGACCCTCTTCTCCATTGCCGTCTCATTACTAGTGATACCAACTTGTTCTCTCTATTTACTTTCTAGACTGGGGCTGGGCTGCCCCCAGCCTAGCTTGAAGCTGCCCTCTGCTGGAGGGACACAGGACAGTTGGCAAAGTACTGCCTACCATGTCCCCAAGGGCAGTTTCATCATCANACTTTTCTCTGTACATATAAAGGTCATCCTTGAGCTTACAAGAGGCCTTGAGGAGGGATAGCAAAGCTCGGGTCTTAAAGACTTAAAGTAGACTATAATCCAGATATCCAGGAACCTATTTGAGGGACTTAGCAGCATAGTCTCAGGTAGAAAGAAGGGTGACAAAGTCACAAGTGTCACAGCAAGGAGATATGATTGTGTGTGGACTGTTGGGAGAACATAGTGTCAGGCTGGACATAGGGAGTGATTCACTTATGTAGGGCCTCAATGTAGCCTTTATTGTAATCAAAAACATTTTCAGGGCTCTGGGCTCAAGATACAAATTTGCATATTACTTTACATAAGTCAGCATATGGAGTTCACTCACCCTTAACACCAAGAAAGGGAAATTAAATTCAATTAGATTAATTAGTGCAACTGATTGCAAATTGTTTTCAGACCTAATATTAAGGGTGCTGTACGCAGGAAATACTGAAGAGATGTTTTAATTGGGAGAAGAGGGGGGACAGGAGGGAGGCAGCTTGAGCAGCTGAACCTAGTTTGCTATTAAGGAGTTGGGGTGGGGGGGCAGACTAGGAAGGATAGGAGGGGCTTACATACATCTATGGGATGTTTTTGTCATTGTCCNGATCCCTTCAGCCACCCCCTCCCCCTGCAGCTGACTTACCTGAAAGGTAACAAAGCCCAGTTTAGTGTTCCTCATCTTTTCTAATGTTCAATATTCAATTCAATTTTCTTGTTCTGTTTAAGTGAGCTGGAGGGTTTAGTGCTAAGAGCCTCCCTCAGCCACACTGCTCTCTTATCATGCCTTCTCTTCTTTCCCTCACCCTCCTGTCTGTTTCCATTTTATCCATTGCCTTATTTCTTGGAGGACATGGCTTGGAGGAAAGGGCTCAAGGGAAGAGGGTCTTCCAGGTTGAGGCTACGGCAGTCCCCTTCCCCAGCCCTGCAGAGCTGTAGATCAGCCCCTGAGCATAGACCTGGCCCTATCTGGGCAGATCCTCCCTTGACAGTGGCTGGGCACANACTGTAGCCTGTAGCTTAGAGCCAGGGCCAGCAGCCTCATTTATTGGGCATCTGTCTGGGTCTTGTGCTGGGGACTCATTATGGGGCCTCACCTCCCTGATACAAAAGGGCCAGCTCAGAAGGCCAGGTCCTGAACATTCTGCAATGTCTCCTGTCCCCACTCCTTGGTTCTGAAATCTTGCTTGGTGTCCTCCTGACAATGGGGTGAATAGCCAGAACTGTGTGGCTGCCAGGCTCTGAACATGCCTACTGCCTGCCCCCGCCCCCACCCCCTCGATCCCAGCCTTCTTTCTTTGCCCAGGAGCATCCCAAAGAAAGGTTCATCCACTGCCTCTGTTTTTCTTTCCAGGCCTGTCCCCTGTGATGCCACAGCAGAGGACTAGGGTACCTGACAGAAAGGNAAGGCCTGGCCAGCCGTCTTACCTTTCTTCCTTCTCATACACTCTCTGGACAAGACTCTACACCCAGTTTCCTCAGGAGGAGGTACAATGGGTGGCACAGGAATCTCCGAGGGCTCAGCAGTGGGTTGGAGCCTTTAACCTTCCTCAGGTCAGTAGTATCCACGCAGGCAGGCACTCACGCACGCACGCACGCAGGCAACGCAAGCAGGCAGGCAGGCAGGCACTGCACGCAGGCACGCACACAGGCAATGCAGGCACACACGCACGCACGCACACAGGCAACGCAGGCAGGCAGGCAGGCACGCACGCACGCATGCGCACACAGGCTGGCACACACAAGGAGGCACGCACACACGCACGCACGCACACATGCATGCACACGTCTTACATGTGCCAGGCCCTATATGGTGTGAGACAATACAAAGGTGGACACAGAGTCTAGCAAGGGCAGGTAAGAGCAGAAAACAAACCAAACCAAGAACCAACTAGAAGTAAATACTCATAAGGAAGAGAACAAGAAAATCTCCCAAGAGAAGCACGGTCGGGCTGAGGCTGTCTGGAGGAAGGGGGACTGAGGGTCTGTCTGGATGGGTAATCCAAAAAGCCATTGAGAAGCCCACCCAACTGACCATGCCTGAGTAAGACAAAAATGGGCATATGTGTGAAGGGGAGGAAGGGTGTCACAGGAAGAGATGGCATGAAATGACCACGGTGGTAGATGATCTCTGCTCAGGAGCATGTGTGAGCAAAATGCAAAATAAAGGAAACAGGAAGAAGCAGTGGCCTGGGGTTGAGAGGAGAGTAGAGGGAGAGCAGAGATAAGAGGGGACATCAAAGGCTCNTGGTTTTTATTTTTTTATAAAATCTCTCTCCATTTCTGCTTCTTCCAACTGATGTAAAGATGGAGGTTGGAAGATCCTGCCTCATCATCTGCGAAGTTTGCAGGCCGGGATCTCTGTGTATGTATGGTTCCCTGTGGACTTCCACTCCCCTAGTCACCAAGGGTTGCTGCAGAGCCTCGTACATCCTCAGTTGGGCCCTGGAGCAGCTGAACCCGACACGAACAGTCTTCCCCTACATCCAGGCAGAGGAGGTGGCTCTCTCTGGACAGTGGCCTGTTTTGCATGATGATAAGCAAGCTCCTGACAGTGGTAAATGGGCGTCGACTTCCAATAAACCCCATGCTGGTGGGTGCAGCGTGAGAGGTAATAATCGTTCTTCCTGGCTTGCTCAAGCCGCAGTCAGGATTATAGAGACACATGAATCAGAGATGGCAGCCTGTAACAAAAGCTTTACCTCCAGCTGTTTTGTTCATTTTCTAAACAACAACAGAACATTCTCTCCACCCCCCATTTTTTTTCTTTGTGTTTAAGATTCATTATCAGCCAAATGCATTGGTCTGAGCCTCTAGGCTTATACAACAAGCAGAGGGAGGGAGGGAGGGAGGGAGGGAGGGAGACCAGAAATGCCAGAATCACAGGAAATCTGAGCCTATGTCCCCTGGCCACTTGCATTTGCCAACCTTGAGTGACCACACGGAACAGCTAGCTATTGCTAACTTCCCACCTGGAAAGGGGACCCAGGTTCCTGTTTGCCTAGCTAGACACCAGACACTATCCACCTTCCAGGCTGGCTAGGATCTTGCTCCTTTTTGGGGCTGAACTTGCTTTAGGAACCCTGGATGTCTGTGCTGAGGTCAGTGCCAGGTCACTCTTTCAGCAGGTAACAGGGCTACTGCCATGCATCAGATACTTGATCTCTGAATCCTTTCACGTGACCATTAGAAACAAGCAGTTCAGNGGCCTCTTGTATACTTGTGTTACACAGCTACCACCTCCTTGCTTGTGTTAGTCATCTTTCTGTTACTATAGCAATGACTTGAGATAAGTAAACTTAAAAAGAATACAAGGATATCTTGGATGATAGTTTTGGATGCTTCCAGCCCACGAGTGAGTGGCCTCATGACTTTGGACCAGTGGAGACATATTCCATCATGATGATGGGAGTCAGAGTGGAGAAAGCCTGTTTGTTTCATTTTCGCTAGATAATTGAGCAAAGGAAGAGGGAAGGCATAGGCACCAATACCACCGTCCAAAGCCCAGGACCAATGACCTAACTTCCTCCCATTAAGCCCCACCTCTTAAAGGTGCTACTGCTTCCCAGGTTGGCAACAAAGTGTTTAGCGTGTGAGTGTTTGAAAGATATTTACAATGCAACAGTAGCAGGCTTACTCCATAACATGATCATTCCCCAAAATGGAAATGTTTTTAGCTATTTATTAAGCAGTTTATTTTCATTTTCCCCCTCTCCCAGGCCTTGGCAACCAATAATCTTGTTTCCAGTTCTATAGATTTACCAATTCTAAACATTTCATATAAATAGAATTCCATAAAAGGAGACTCGTGGGACCAGCCTCTTTCACTTAGTGTATTTTCAAGGTTAATCCACATTACAGTCTGTATTGGCTCTTCATTCCTTTTTATATCTAATATTTCACTGTCTATAAAACCACATATTTTTTATTCATCCATCTGTTAATAGTTGTTTGGAATGTTTCCACTTAAGGCTGTGAATCATGATTTTGTGTGTGTGTGCGTATGTGTGTGTGTGTATTTATACAGCTCTTATCAATTCTTTTGGCTTTATACACAGGAGTTGAAACTGGTGGGTCAAATGATAACTTTCACCTTTGAGAACACCACCTCCCCCCCAGCCCTCTGAATTATTTTCAACAGAAGCTAAACCACATTCCACTCCTCCAGCATCATATGAAGGCTTGAGTTTCTCCATACCTTTACTATCACTTCCTGAGTTTGAGATTTTGTTCATTTTAAATGTTTTTATTATAGCAGTCCTAGTCAGTAGCATCCCCTGGTTGTCTCTTGGGAATTTTTTGTTTATTTGTATGTCATTTTGGTTTGTTTGCTTTTGAAATAACATCTCCAGTAGCTTAGGATAGCTTCTAACTTGCTATATAGCCAAGGATGACCTTGAACTTTTGATTCTTCTGCCTCTACCTCTTGAATACTAGGATTACAGACACCTACTACCAGACCTAGTTTATACAGTGCTAGGGGTTGAACCCATGAATGTGTGCATGTAGGCAAGCATTCTGCCAACTGAGCTACATCCCAAGCCCTCCTGGTCCTTTTGATTGGCAGTCTTCTGATGAGAAATGATCATCAAAGCGTTTAGTGCATTTGTAAAAGCTCTCTGAAAAACGTTGATTCGTTTTCANTTTTGTTTAATTTATTTTATTTTTTTTTGTGTGTAGATGTTTTGCCTGCATGTGTATCTGTGCACTATGTATATGCCTGGTGTCTGTGGGTATCAGACCCCGTGGAACTGGAGTTATTGGTAGGTGTGAACTGTGGTGCTGGGAACCAAACCTGGGTCCCATGGAAGAGCAGCCAGTGCTCTTAACCACTGAGTCATTTCTATGGCCTCTAACTTATTTTTAAATGACACAGTGTTTGTCATTTTTGTTGGTGAGTCTTAGAAGTNCTCTATATATTCTGGATACTAAATTGTTAACAGATATATGATTTACAAATGCTTTTCACCTNTGTACCTTTGCTTTTTCTTCTTTATATTATTTAATGTATAAAATCTTTAATTTTGAGAAAATCCAATTTGTCTAGCATTTTCTTTGGCCATTCAGGCATTTGGTGTTATATTTTTAAAAATCANTGACAAAGCTGAGCCCATGAAGGTTTATTCCTGCTTCCTTCTAAGAGTTGTCGGCTTTGGCTTTTATATTTACCTCATTAAACTCTTTGAAGCTTTTTGTGTGTGTGTGTGTGTGTCTGGTGTGAGATAGAGAATTTGGCTCCTGCTACAATTCCTGCCTCAGCTAGGGGTCTAGCCCTGGACTTACTGCCTGCTATTAGTTGTCCCCAAGGCCGACTCTGCCCAGTGTTTCTTGGCCTGTTATAATCTATTTGTCTGTGACCTTGGTCTGTACTCTGTTAGCCTCCAGGTTTCTGGTCTGGATGACTACTTCCTCCCCTATCATGAAATTTATTGACAGGATTTCTTTTATGCCAACCAGCTAAATTTGTTCCTACAGCTTCTCCCTTTATTCCCACCATAGGTCTAACCCAAGCCCCTTCCCTCCCAAGATTGAGGTTTGCTGCTACTGTATCAAGCCACTCTAGTCATATCTTGTGACGAAATCAGGTTTCATCAATAAAGTACACTTGCTAAGGGAATGGACTCTAAAACTGGGAGCCGAGTCTCAGTTCTGCCACTTACTACATGGGTGACAGCAGAGGATTCTTCATCCTTTGTGTACCCCGGTTTCCTCATCTATAAAATGGAAGTCATTATATTCACCTTGTGGGGTTGCTGTGGCAATGAAGTGAGTTAATATATAAAAAAGGGGGGCTGTGCTTGGAAGAGTGGCTAGCACATGGTAATATTCTATACGTATTAGCTTATAGTAACCATGCCCTAAAAATACCAGTAGTCTTTGGAAAGATTATAGCCAGGAGGACAATTTAGCATAGCTCATTATTCTCTCACATCAAGCACTGGGAGAGAGGCTGCCTCCCTGACCAAGGAGAGCAATAAACTTGTTCCTGCCAATGGCCACAAGCAAGCAGCTTGGCACAAGGAGGGCGGGGAGGAAGGTGCACAGGCCTGAACCAGTCTCCCTGATTGCAAAATTCTGTGGGTGCCTCCCAGGTTACATAAATCTACAGCAAATTCAGAGGCATGATATCTGTGATCTAATAAAGGAGGCAGGCAGCAGGAGCCCTGCTTTGCTGAATTGTCCTGAGCTCACCCTCCAGTCTACCCCCCACCCCACAGCCCTGCACACCTAATTTGCCTGATGTTGCAATTCTGAGGGAATCTTGTTATCTCTTGATGTAATTACCTGCAGAGTTGTATCCTGGGTCTAGAGTCGCCTGTAAAGAAACCCAAGAGGAAGAGCCCCCCCCCCAACCCCACACTGCTGCCACCCCTGTGGCTGTGTCCTTTTCTGAGTTGTGGATGATTCACTCCCAGGAGGGAGGTTAGCCACCCGGATTTATTGTCTGTCTGAATAGGCTCTGTGCAGTGCTACCAAAATAAAGGGGGAAAAAATAGAGCTGTCTCAGCAAAATCTGCTGAATCAGAATTAACAAGAAAATCTTGTAACTAATGATTAGAAATTAAAATGTACTCAGGAGCTTCGGTGTTTAACTGAATCTCAGGCCTGCAGGGTGATACCTTGCAGAATAATGGGACTTGGAACTGCTCGTATTCCAGTTGCTGTGGGGATGAAGGCTAGATAGATAGACTCTTTACAACTTGACATGGTGGGAGGCTGGTCTCCCCCACAACAACCTGGGGGTGCCACTCCAGGGAGGGCCTGCTGCTCCCCACTCTCCATTCTCTTGTGGAAGGTGTATTGCCTGCCTGTGGATCTGCACAGCTTGCATTCTATCCCTTAGTGGAGTCTCAAGACAGCCCATAGGGGACAGATGAAGTATCTGGTTCCATTTCCCAGAGGTGGACAGAGAGGCAGAAAGGGTAAATTAGCACATGGCTGGGCTTGGCCTAAATTTGGGTTTCTAGATTCTAGGAATTTGCCTACAGAGGACATCCTTATCAATGAATACGTAATCTCCTGCAGTTTAACTTTTCTATGAACCTATATTTTCATGTATGGTGTGCTTAAGGAGCTGTGTGCTGTGGTGTGCTGGCAAATACTGAAGCTGCAGATGCAGGATGGTTGTTTTATATATTTTAAGTGTTAAAAATAGTTTTCATTAGAACGAAAGTCAAGTATTTTCTTGCTTGCCTAGCTCTAAAAGCACTTAACAAGTTTTACAAAATAATTCGGATCCNGAGCTGCGCGGAGCTCTGAGTATTTTTAGTCTCTGAGCAAATGTATCAGAAAGCTATGGGGAATGATAAAGAGGGACACAGAAGGAAATAAGCTTGCAGCCTAGTAATGGCCATCGTGCTTTCCAGTCACCTACGCTGGCCACAAGTCCTCAATGTCAGGGTTTACCCTGAGGGAGGAGTCTGCAGGTCTCTGAGCTACTTGCTAAGGTGGGAGACACAGTGTGATTTGATTTGAATTTCATCTGCAGATACATTTCTGCAAGGACACTGCTCCTTCCAAGGAGCAGTGTTAAGATCAGAACTTGGGTGGGTGGTAGATGAGGGATCAGGACATGGACCTCAGCAAAGGCAGGAAGAAGTCTATAAAACTCACCTGAGATTGAGAGGCCAGAGTGAAGACAGAGAAATGTTAGGGTAAGAAACCATAGCTTAGGAATGATGGGGAATTTAAGGTCTGGGGCTCGGGCTCTGTCTAGCAAGGACAGTGGGTAGTAGAAGTCCCAATGGGCAGGCAGCTGATACCATGCACATATAGCTTAGGATAGCAGAACCTCAGGGTCAGACATTAGAACTACTAAAAGAATTTTCTCAAAATACATCTTCTCAGGCCCCAGCTACAAGATTCTGAGAATGGAAGTCTGAAGAGATTCTTGGCTTTCCTGCACCTCATGAACTGAACAAGGCCTCATTAGCAGAGTGGTCATGAAGCATAGACACTCAATGAAGGCTTACCATACAGAAGCATTATTAAGACACGTNAAAAAAAGAACACTCTGTGAAGGAAAATTAAAAAGATGGGCACACCTCACGTCGGTGCCCAAAGAACCACGGTGAGTTATTTAAAGCCCCTTTATGAAGAGTGTCATGGACAGATGGAGCCACAGAGGTCCCAGTTCTTTTCCCAAGTGTCCTGCAGGCCTTCAAGCAGACCCACCAGAGAAGGACAATGCCTGAGCAACTCAGTGAGGGTTAGAATTGCAGGTCTTGGTGACTTCACTGTTTCCAGTGATACAGCAGGAGTCTGGGGCTCTAAGCTAAGCTGAGAGACTGCAGACAAGGGGGGGCCACCTTGAGGGCACCAGGGTCAAGAGCATGGGTTGATCAAGTGCATTTTGTTTTTCTGTTTCAGGAGAGACCTGCTCGCTACAACATAGCAGCCTTAACTGTCTACTCCAGCCTTCTGTCAAGAAAAACAGGCCCAGCATAGGTAAATCTCCAGGATGGAATGATTAACTGTTATCTAGAGAAACTAAAGCATTGGTTCTCAACCTTTCTAATGCTGTGACACTCTAATACAGTCAGTTCCTCATGTTGTGGTGACCCCCAACCATAAAATTATTTTCATTGCTACTTCAGAACTGTAATTCTGCTACTGTTGTGAATCATAATGTAAATATCTGATGTGCAATATCTGATATGCGACCCCTGTGAAAGGGTCATTCGACTCCCAAGGGGTCATGACCTACAGGTTGAGGGCTCACCAAACTAAAGTGACCAAGAGCTAATACCTACCCTTACAAGGATCATCCCAAAGAGAAGGATTGGCTCACCAGACAGCGTGCCTGCCCAAGCACACCGAATTTCTGTTATTTTTGTGTCTCATTCTGAGATATATACAGATGGTCAGAGGCAACTAGAAATTTGAGGATGTCTTCCAACTGGAAAGACAGAGAAGCAAACAAACATTCCCAAGGAAAGCTAGAGAATTCCAAAAGGGCGCAAGAGAAAAGGAACTATCTAATAATCAACAAACTAGTTTAGGAAAACTGCCAGAGATGTAGCCCGTGAGGATTTTCAAACTGACATTTAGAGACCAGAGAAGAGAATGTAAAGTCATGCCATGAGGACACTTTAATAGAAAGCCCCTGAGTAGGGACTCTTACAGGAAGGGGGAAAGGAAATGTTGATTATCTCAGACTATGAAGAATATTATGACATTTTGGAGAATTTGGAGGAAAATGTCTCAGATACCAGACAAAATGAAAGAAAACCTGAGGCAATTATTAAGTTCAGGAAAAACAAAAGATTGTATGGAAAATAAAGGTTTGATCATAATTCGATGTTTGGCTCAGCATGCGAAAGCTGATTATTGATTTTGCTAAAAAATTATTTTATAAACATGTCACAGGGATAAAAGGAGAGAAATGTGGGCAGTGGTGTGAAAAAAGCTAAGTCCGTNTTTACCATGGCAGGAAGCCAATAGAAAATGTCTAAAACTGATATTTTAAAAAATAGCAGCATAATTTTAAAATTATAGATGTAAATGCCGGAGGAAAGACCTAGAAGTTTGAAAGATGGTTGTCTCTGGGGAGAGAGAATGTGGGTGGAATAAAAGATTTCTATATGTAAGTATTACTTCAATAAAATTAAAAATCTGAATTTCCCAAAGAGACAAGAATAGCTGATACAGCTTTTTAGTGGGCTAAATATGCATTTTTTTTCAATCAAACTGGCCAAATCATTATTATCTTAGAACTTTGGCTTCCCCTCTTATGAATGGAAAAGAGATTTTAAAAAGTGTGTTACAAGTTAAGTTTCTTAGTTATACTATATATAATACTGTTTTCATGTTTATCTATTAAGTTTATTACATGTATGTTAGATGCACATATGTGTGTGTATGTGTGTGCATGCGGCGGTCAGGGCTCAGTATTAGGTATCTACCATTCTCCATTATATGTTTCTGGGGTAGGGTCTTTCATTGAGCCTTGAGCTCATCAGTTGTCTAGACTGGTTGGCCAATGAGATCCAAGGATCTCCTTGTCTCTACCCATCCCCCACTCCGAGCCCCAACCAGAACTCTGAGTAGCAGATATATGCCACTATACTCACCTTTTGCATGGGTGCTGGGGATCTGAACTTGGGTCCTTATGCTTGCACAGCGAACATTTTACCACTGAGCCTACCCCTTCTTGTTTTCCTTGATTAATTTGCTAAGTAAAACTTGGTTGAAGAAAAGCAATGAGCAGGAGCTTGGAGTGTAGAGCTGAGTAGATTCCAGCCCTGCCTGTTACTCCCTCACTGTGTGACCTCCGACAAGTTCCTGGACTGTTCTGAGCACCGTTTCCTGGCCCTGTAAATCAGGATACGTCTCCTGTCCTCCTAGGGTGGGAACAGGCCAAGCCGGGAATTTCATTCCACTGTAGCCTCAATGTACCTGACTTCTTGCATGTAGGGTAGACATCTATTAGGTACTGATTTCATCTTAGCGAGCAAAGAATGATTTCTAAAAATGTTTTAAAATGGGATCAGGTAGCAGCTATAACTTGGGCACAGTCCTTCTATGAATCTGGGGTGGACTTCATGGAACTCTGAGGAGTCCTAGCTATAATCACTATGTTAGACTTTTCTTTCATCACTGATAGATACACAGAAACTCAAGACAATACATGAAGTTGGGCTGTTGAAAGTAGAAGGAATTCCTGAGTGGGGGNGGGGGGGGACAGGGAGAGCCATGCTTGCTTTCACAGGGATGGCTGACTTCATGCTGGAACATCTCCAGCAGATGCAGGGACTTCTTCAACTCATGACCCCTGACATTGCAGCTTCTTGTCCTGGAATCAGAAGTGCTCCCATGGCTGTGGTTAGAACAGGTGTCTTCTCCCTGAGCTCACCTTGCTCAGCTGTCATTGTGAGCCAAGTTGGTCTGGATGTCCCAAAGCCAGCTGTGGGAAGGATGGTCAGTGGTCATCTTTCTGGACTCCTGGCCTACTATCCATCATGTGGTCAGTTCTACTCAGAGAGGGTGGGAACCCACATATCGCAGGAGTTCCCTTCTGGCCCTGCCCCATCCAGGCAGCTTCCTGATGCTCACCAGTCTTGTTGAGTTTATATCACCTGTTTCGGGGGGCAGTACAGAATCATGGGTGTCCATTTACAGAGCCTGAGGCTATTTGGCAGCCTCCGAGCCAACAGAATAACTACGAGCTCTTTGTGCTACGTTCAGGGGTCTGTTGGAGACAGAGAAGTGATCGTGGCCCTGTCTCTTATACACATCTAGATGTGTATAAGAGACAGGTACAGAATCATGGGTGTCCATTTACAGAGCCTGAGGCTATTTGGCAGCCTCCGAGCCAACAGAATAACTATGAGCTCTTTGTGCTACGTTCAGGGGTCTGTTGGAGACAGAGAAGTGATCNTGGCCTGTCTGATTAGATGTGGGAGCAGATTTAAGAGCAGCTTAATCTGAACAAGCTGTCTCAATCCACTTAGGGTGTCGAAAGCAACCCATGTAGCATTCCATGAGAGCCAATACCTGTAAGGTACAGTGTGGACCCCAACTTCCAGGGGGAGACAGACACACAGGTAGGTAATAAAGNGTTAAGACAGGCCATGNGTAGGATGCTTGAGTGCTGCTTCAGGACACAGTGTCCCATGCAGACACAGCAGAGGTCCCAAGCTTCCTGCACCTCTCCTGCGGGGAGCCATAAAGTAGATCCTAGAGCAGAGCTCAGTTTCCTTGGTACCATGATCTTCCATGACCTCAAAAGTCATTAGTTCCCAAAGAGGGTGTCTCAGTGGTTTAGTCAGGACTAAAGCAGAGGCCCAGAATAGCCCAGAGAAGCACACAAGGGCTCCTCCATGTAGGGTAGTGCTCTTTCTTCCTAATTTCCCATCATTCTCGTGGTACAGCCACTCCATTCTCAACCGAGCTCGCCTCTTCCCTTCTCTGTATTCCCTGTTCCCAAGCAAGCTCTGCTGTAGCTGTGATACTAGCAAGTGTCCCCCCCCACCCCCGCTTTAAAATGAAACTTGTTTCTCTCCTGTGCTTGCTGTCCTTGAAGGCAAGGACTGGTGGCCAAGTCCTGGCATAATGCTGTCAGATAACGGGTACCTAGTAAATATTTATTGCTGACTGATCTGCATATATATTTGTGTGGGGGGGTGTGCTTAGCTGCCATGCACTTTGGAGGCCTGGTCACTGAGACAAGGTGCCTGCTGTGCTATTTATCACTTGGGCAACCCCATCAGTTACTTCACTTCTCTGAGACTCAAGTTCCTCGTCTGTAAAATTGTGATGCTAATGTTTATCCCCTAGGGATGCTGTTTGCATGAAATGAAATGGTGAGCGCNGAGCACACAAGCCTAGTCTGGGTGCATCTTAACAACTCTCTAAATTCTGCATCCTCCCTAACAAATGGACAGCNAGGGAAGAACTCTTAGGGTCAGAGGGGCCAACTAGGTGTCCAAGATGCCAAATGATTCAATTTCAAAAGTCAGCCTGCTAGGGACCTCAACTGCATTTGTAGTCTTCCTTCCGGTGAGAATATAGGTATTCATAATTTTAGTCCTCACAAGAGCAGCAGAGCCTCGTGGCTGTGAACCTAGAACTGGGCAGATGGTTCTTCAGTTTGGATCCCATTTCTACTTCCCGTTCGTTGGACTTTGGGTCACTTGCCTAGCCTTCCTGGCTCTCTGGTATCTCCAGGATGGAACTAAGAGGAAGAGCTCTTGCCACATGGCCACTGATTCTTCCTTGTCCTTAAGACAACACTGGGCATAGAGGCAGTGTGTTTGTGGCTGCAGTGCACTACTTGTCACATCTTAGTTTGTATAATTAAAACCTTCAGCCTGGTTTCACACTGGAACAGGTCAATGTAGACACCGGGAAGGCGTGTACCCATTCTGTTCTGCCAGAGCTTTGTGACATGAAAGCCACTCTCCCAATTCAATCTGTCTTCCCACCTCAACTTCTCTCCAGCCAAATTCGCCACCCCAGTTCTCATAACTATTACCTCTCTTCTACTCTAACACTGACACAATTCTGGCCTCATGAAGTTTCTAAAACTTTGACCAAATCCTGGTTTCACAGGCTCAGAGAAAGTGGANCAATGAGAAATGGGGAAGAAAGGGGATAAGGTATGGCCAGACAGGCAGCTTTGAATACCAGAACTTAGCCTAGTAAGAAGCTGGGAGCTATTGAAGTTTCCCGAGCAAGGGAATCTTATTGACTAGAGCATAAGAGAGCATTGACTTGGCAGAAGGAGCATGGTACCTGTTATCTGACAACGTTATGCCAGGATTGGCCACCAGTCCTTGGCTTCAAGGACAGCAAGCACAGGAGAGAAACAAGTTTCATTTTAAGGTGGGGGTGGGGATTGCAACACTTGGTAGTATCACAGCTACAATAGAGCTTGCTTTTTTTTCCAAAGAATTATTTTGTTTAGAGAGGCTACCATTGTACACATTTTTAACTTTTACCAAAGCCCACACATAATTTCCCAAAGAGAAAGGCATTAATATTGAGAATCATTAAAAATGAAAGTAAGAAGGTGCTGGAGAAGTGTGGTCTGCAGTGTTGAAATTCTGGAACTTTGTCAAGCAGCAGTGGTTTCCATGTGGTCCACACCAGAGTGAACTTTGTAATGGTGTTGTATCACAGTATCAAAACTAGACACTCCAACAGATTAAAAGTTATCATAATACAGTTTCCAGCTTGAGAAATGTTCTAAGCAGCTGCCAGTGTCCTAAGCTTCCACCAGCTTCCAGAAAGGGTCACCTGCACTGGGAGTAGGTCTTACCAGACAGAGCATAAGCCCTGGTCCCACTGGTGCTCTGCAGAATGTCCAGTCCTGAGCCAGAGAAGAATCAGAGCAGCTCATGCAGAATGCTGNTCACAGANGAGATTCAAAGAGNTCTAAGGCACAAAGCAAGAAAAGAAGTCACAAGAGGACCTCAAAGCATATCTGTGACGTCACGAAGACAGAGAGTGGGTCTCGAGCCATGTGGCAGGAACAGTGTGAGTACATGCCTCCTCTCCTGTAATACCCATTGATACCACATACCACCTCATATCATCTCCTCTCAGGGCTCAGCACAGACAAGACAGAGTCCTGATTCTGGGCAGGGAAGGAGCAAGAAGGATAAAGACATACCAGACAGAGAAATGGCAGAGACCCCTGTGCAGCAAAAACTGTGTGGAGACATGGTTTCCTCACAGAACCTCATTGCTTTTTTTCTGTTTTCTGCCCTCCTGGGTTAAAACCTTCTTTTTGACCCTATGCCTTGGGAAATCCTACAGGGGATTCTCTGGCCATAGCCTGACATTTAAGAGGCCTCTGGGGATGGAGGGGTAGAATGTTCTGAATGCTTATGTATACTTCAAACTCAGATGATGAAATCCCAACTCCAGTATGAGGATATTGGGATGGGGCCTTTGGGACATGACTGGGTCATGAGTGCGGAGCCTTCATGAGTGGAGTTAGGACATATAACAGGGACTCCAGAGAGCTCTTTAACCAAGTAAGGCTACAGATGGCTATTGTCTATAAACCAGAGAATGTACCTCACCTGACACCACATTTGCTGGTACCTTGACTGAGGACCCCTCAGCTTCCAGCACTATGGGAAATAAATGTTTGTGGTTGTAACCATTCACTTTTTTGATATAGCATCCCAAGAAGACTAAAGAGATCAGCCNTCAAAANATAAGAGATNCTACCCTCTGCTCTAGTGTACTGCCATGATGACCTCATAAAGTGCAGGACCTGCTATGTACCTAGCTCTGCGCTGAGAACTTTATATGANTCACTGCATCTAATCTCAAAATAAAATTAGGAGGCAACTATGACATTGACTCCTGTACAGGGGAGATAGCTGAGATCAGGGAAATTTAAGTCACGTGTTCTCAGTCCTCAAAGAGGACCCCCGGGTGCTGGCCTTTGTGCTTTAGAGACACACCTTGACCAACATGAAAGTGGAGATATGTAGATGAATTTCTAAACAGTCTTATTAAATAAAAAACACAGAGCCAGAAGTAGGGGTGAAAATCTGACAGAGATCAGAGGAATAAGAACAGCTACCAGCTAACTTCACCTCACCAACTCTGCAGCTTCCAAAGAGAGAGCTCGACATTCTCTCTACCCAGGTTTTTATGCCTTTCTATTCTAACTCATTTCCTCTCTCCGCCAAGCTACATCACTTCCTGTCTTGTCTGTACAGACCTCCAGAACTCTATGGTTGGTGCTTGGATTAAAGGCGTGTGTCACCACGCTTGGCTCTGTTCCCTAGTATGGCCTTGAACTCACAGAGATCCAGAAGGATCCCTTCCTCTCAAGTGATAGGATTAAGGGTGTGTGCTAACATTGCCTGACTTCTGTTTTTATTAATAGTGGCTGATCTTTCTCCTCTGATCCTCAGATAAAATTTATTGGGGGGCACAGATAAAATATCACCACAGAGATACTAGTGTGAATCAAGACAGGAGACATTTGGATGCCACTCAGATGGGAGGAGCTGGCAACCAGAGAGACTTCCTGCAAGATGAGGAGGGGAGGAGGGAGTCAGTGACAGCCTTGAAGGAGACTCCCGGGTAAAAGAAAATCATTCCAGATGATTCCACCCCCACCCCCCACTCTTGGAGTACGAATTTATTTTCAGTAAGAGGCAGGGGAGGAATCTGGGGTCTGGCTGCGATGAAGAAGTCTAGTCTCCAAGCTGGGGGACAGCCCAGGAGCATCTCCTTGGCTGAAGGGCAGGCATGCAGAGGAGAATAAAAGGCCTGGCAGAGCTCAGTGGCCTCCCTGCANCTGTACACCTCAGTGCAATTAATGAGAACAGCTTTTGGAAAGAGCTTTGTCCCTCTGTTGACTGCCATTTAGCCTCTGGCTGTCAGATCACCCATGGTCACAATGAGAGCATCCTGCAGGATGGATGAGGGCAGGGACCTACCTCTGCCATCTAGAATAGGTGAAACACCATTGGTGAAATAGCTTTGTCTCCTGGGGGTGNTGGTGGTGCCATGCATACCCATACCCCATGAATTCACCCTGCCCTACCAGTGGCAACCCTTCACCCTCCCCCCGGATGTCTTGACTAGCCCGGGGTGAGCTTTGCTCTTGGAAGCTGGGATTTCTCAGAGTGCTCTAAGGAGTGCTCATGGCTCCTTGGTGTTCCTGGACAGTGAGTTATTATAGCCTCTTATCTCCAGCAGCAGGTGCAGGCATCCCGGGATATTCTTCCCTGCAGAGTGAAACCAGGTGATATTTACTGGCCCGAGTGAATGAGCGAAGCAGCCCTATCACGGAATAGAGGGCACTCTTCTCACCCANGGATTTTTCTCTCCTTCTTTCTTTCTTCATTATGTTTGTAATTTTGTTTTATTATTTCCCATTGGAAAGCTGTGAAATGAAAATGATGCAATCTACTGCTGTGAAATAATGTCGTGCTCGAGTCCTTTTCCAATAAGCCCCGAGGTTTGCACTGTGACGGCTTCATTAAATTAGTCGGCTCCACTGCAAATGGAAAAGCGCTCAGAGCTTCAGAGTTGGCTAATCCGAGTTGGGTTGCCAAAGACTGTAGCCCATGAGGGAGCTCAGACGATTGGCTCTGCGTGGCAGGGGCCAACAGGCTTCCACCTGCCATGTGAGACATCTGCACAGCTGCTAGAACTCCCTTAGTCCTATCAACCACAAAGCCTGCATGCCAGACGCTGTCCCAGGTGCTGAAAGGATGGAGCGGTTGGTTGAGGTAGGAATGCTCAGTAGGTGGCATGGGAGAAGCNGGGCATTCCTCTGTGCATCACCTAAAAGGACCACAGATACAGAGTTAGCTTCTCTCCGGAGGCTAGGGCTCATCTTGTCAGATGCCAGTAGACACGCCTGAGATGCTCNATGATGAAATACAAGGGCTCTTGGCCAGCCTTCCATCACCATCCCCCTGAGTTTCTGAGAACAAATTCTCTCTGGTCGGGCTCCACTGCAGTATTAAAGATTTTCAGTCCCGATAGTTCTTCCCAGTTAGCANGCTCAGTATTAAACTCTGTCATTATGAAGTTAAATATGCACGATCCCCAAATCTATGTGTATTATAACAAGATTTTATTGTTATAAATTTGTCTTCCCTGTCTTCAATTTCTGCCTTGGCTGTCCTTTAAAAACTCAAACGTCTGATAACTAGCCAGGAGGTAATTAGGAAGTGGTACTAAAGAATCACAGACGCATTCTCTCCCTCATTCATAGAAATTTATTGAGTGTCTGCAATAAGATAAAGTTCCCCCAGCCAGTGGGGAAGACAGTGGTGACAGCTAATTACAGCACTAAGGAATTCTGGTCTGAGCCAACACAGGAAGCCCCCTACCACACACACACATAAATATTGGATAAGACAATTTGAAACCACAGCTGTGCATCCAAGTTCCAAAAATGCATGGGAATTGAGAGAGTNTGTGTGGTGAATGAGGTGTGGAGAGGAATCGAGCACATTTGTGTCACTAAGGCTGGGCTTTATGTGCAGGCAGAGACAGACAGGAGACCTACAGCCCCATAGGTAGCAAGGGCTAAAAATGGCCTATCCATGTGGCTGGGTGAANGGCAACACCAAGGAAACATGACCAAAGCAACCTCTGAAAAAGCAATCTATAAATGATCAAAATCTAAGATGGTGCCAAGCAAGAGAGCTGGGCTCCAGACTCTCTTCTCGCAGTGGGAAAACCATTAACAGAAAAATCAATTCATAAATTGGCTTGAAATCAAAGCAACCCAATGGGATCCTAGCAGAGGCAAGCTTTAAACCTCCCCCAAGGCATGCCTCTATAACCAGGGTATCTAGGATGCCCAGAGGAAAAACTCTCACTGAAGATGAGCTCACAGGGGGAAGTTATAAAGCACAAAGGGAACCAAACTGCCAGGAAAAAAAGTCTCAGATTCAGTGCAGCACCAGNCTCCACCATCCATAGATCCGTAGAGCCCAGATTTATCTAAAACCTCCCATTTTCNGATCCATTCAGTACTATTCTGCCCCCAACTCTAAATGAGACACCAGAGTGTCTGAAACCCCTGCTTCTCCTTTTTCCAAGTTCAAGAGAATGCATAGTGGTCCCTTAGTAGGAAGTGGGTTCCAGCAATAGCTCTTCCCTGTGGACACCTACTCTGTGGATGCTAAAGTTAACCATATTAAATGGTACCGTATTTATATTTATTTCATTTGTGTGTGCATGTGTGTATGTGTGTATGTGTGTGTATGTAATATATGTGCACATGAATGTGAAGGTTTTTACACCCATCTATGTGCAGAGGTCAGAGGAGGGCACTAGGTGTACTGCTCTATTACTCTGCTTTAGTCCCTTGGAAAAGGGTCTCTCACTGAACCTGAACTATGCTGGTAGTCAGAAGGCTCCAGAAAGACTCCTGTCTCTACCACAGACCCACAGTGCTAGGGTTACAGTTGCACATGGCCACTTGGTTTTTTTTGTTGTTGTTGTTTTTGATTTTTTTTAATGTGGTTCTGGGGATTTGAACTCAGGTCCTCATGCTTGCACAGCAAACATGCTTACCTGCTGCACTATTTCCCTACTCCATATTNGCACCTAACTTATGTACATTCTCTTGTATACTTTAAACCCGTTTTTTGTTAGTTAAGAGATCTAGTATAATGTAAAGGGTGTTTTTTATACTATATAGTTTAGGGAATGATGAAAAAAACCACACAACTCATTACAGATACATTTCTTCCCATGTTGCTTTAGTCTGTGCTTGGTTGGATTCAGATACAGAGCTTGTAGCTATGGAAGGCCAGTGGTATACATACCCGGTCACATATAACATATGTCTATATATTTTTGTTTAATATGCATAGCCTATTAATAAATTCTGAAATTAGCCCATTTTCTTCCATTGGCCAGATGTCACCATGAGGGATGGGACTTCTGCGGCCTCCTCACCCGACAGTGTGGTCAGGCTGCTCCAGGGAAGGTATTTTCCAAGCATTGTTTGGAGTCTGAATCTTGTGAGACATCAAGATCCTCGAGAGATCTTCCCTGTTCTCATAGGATGACATCATTTGACAAATTTTCAGTCATAGCTCCAGATTGCCTACTAAGTGAGCTACTTCAGGCTACTGGAGTTTGCCATTCAAACCCAGTGATAATATCCACACAACTGCCTGGCCATACTCACTCTGCTGTGTCTGTGCAGGCCATGGCCATCTCTGAGATGTCAGCCCTGTTTTGAATTTATGGACACTCACGATTGCTGCCCTGCTTACTTTTAAATCGCAACTCTCTGTCTGCAGCAGCCTGAGAATAGTGGAGAGCCCTTCAGCTACCACACACAGTTGGAGTGATTCCTATCTGCGTCATCCATGGTTAGCCTCCATTTCCCACTAATGGGGCCTTAAGGAACATACCCTGCATGTAGTTCACACCAGAGNTGCCTGTATTCCATTAGCAGGTTACTTTCCATACCCTCCAACCTGACTCTTCATTGTCATTGCCAAGTTGTTTTGCTGGTAAGAGGGATGCCAGGAGAAAGCTAAGTGCTAGTTTTTCTGCNNTGAGAAAAGAAGATAAGTAAGTGGCACTAGGGCATGAGTAATTGCCACTAGGGCTTCTCTCCCCAAGTCCTCTGGCTGGCAGAGAGATGCAAGCCCACCTACACTCTGTAATTGTATGGCAGTAGTCATACATACTTACACTCACTTTATCATGAACAAGGAATGGTTTGGCAACCATCTACTTATAAAAATGCCTACTGAGTACTTGATGTGCCTATCCCAGTACTGTGGTTAAAAAAGAGCAAGAGACACTTTTGTTGCCACCAGAGAACTCAAAGACAATCACAAATACAGGGGTGACAAGTAGGCAAAGGACAACCCCAGGCTCTAGTATAGTTATCCTAGTACAGTGACTGCTTCACCTACTTAGGAGTCTGGTCTGGTTACAGGTAACCATTCCTTCTCTTTCCCCTCTGCAAAGCTGCTTTAAGGCCTNTGGACACACAGCTTAAGGAGCCTCAGCATATCTTCTNTAGATGGGACAGTTTCATCTCTCTACTCCCTCTTTTTTGGCCCAGAATAGGGNCTAGTCCTAACTAGAGCAGNTGATANNATTGCATANACAAGTACAACCTCCAGAAGAGACATCTGGTNTGGATATGTCAACTCTCAAGTTTCCAAGGCTACAGTAGTCTGCAGTAGCAGACTGTGTAAGGAACTTGAAATCACCATCCCATCACCAAAGGGTTTCCTTGATAAAGGAGAATGGATACCTGCTTAGGTGCCAACAATCACTGGGATTGGTGGATTTNAATGGATTTGATCACCTGTTGTCCTTCACTCTCCTGATTGGCCTCTCCTTGAGTAGGGGCCATACCTGGTGACTGCTTCTGTCAAGTGCAATGTGGTAACAAATGATGGGAGGTGGCTTGAGTGATTTGGTTGCCAAGGGACAGTATTCCCATCTTGATGGTATCCCACCTCCCCACCCTACTCCCAGTTTGCTACAAAGTAAGCTGTTATGTTGGAGAGAGGAGCAGGGCCAAAACCTACCACTGAGAGCTATGTGAGCCCATGGAACTGACTATAGCTCCAGCTAACACCTCCACCAGAGACTAATAAGACTACAGATGGAGAGGGCTGGGCCCAGGTTCTGGGCCCATATAAACTGTGAGACAGTAAATGTGTGTTACCATAAGCTGTCAAGTTTGGGGGTCATTTGTTACACAGCAACAGCTAATAGACAGTTACTAGCAGCATATGGGTGGGTATCTCTTAGNAACNTCAACATAATATGGCTTGTTTCTTAAAACCTAGTTAATAAGAATGGATAGTGTGGTAGTTTGAATGTAATTGGCCCCCNAAAGCTCATAGGGAATGGCACTACTAGGAGATGTGGCTTTGCTGGAGTAGGTGTGGCCTTGTTGGAGGAAGTGTATCACTGTGGGGGTGGGCTTTGAGGTCTCATACATGCTCAAGCCATGCCCAGTGTCTCAGACTACTTCCTGTTGCCTGCAGACTCAAGATGTAGCTCCTTCTCCACTCTCAGCTCCTTCTCCAGCACCATGTCTGCCTGCATGCCACCATGTCCCACCATGATGATAATGGACTAAACCTCTGAAACTGTAAGCCAGCCC
Organism: Neotoma lepida; assembly: GCA_001675575.1. Classification (NCBI taxonomy): domain Eukaryota; kingdom Metazoa; phylum Chordata; class Mammalia; order Rodentia; family Cricetidae; genus Neotoma; species Neotoma lepida. Next base: position 237,259 of record LZPO01017342.1, on the reverse strand, counting down.
AATTAAATATTTNCCTTTAGAAGAGTTGCCATGGTCGTGGTGACTCTTCACAGCAATAGAAACCCTAAGACAGCTACTCTAACCAAACCCAGAAGACACCAAAACATGGTTTTATTATAGTAGGAAATCTCTATGCTAAGGGCTACAGGCTATGAGGCTCTTCATGAACAGACATTCTATGACAATGCTTTAAGCAAGCAGAGGCATCAGAATCAGCCAAGGAGATTGAACTCCATATGAGATCTACCAAATCAGGATCTCCATAGGAATCTAGAGCCTTCTGGAGTTAACACCACTCATCTGGTCCCATCATGGTAATATAATAGGAAGCGGTGAGCCAAAAAAGTGACGTGCCGTGTGTGTGTGTGTGTGTGTGTGTGTGTGTGTGTGTGTGTGTATTACATGTTTGTGAATGCAGGTTAGCATGTGCATGTGTGTGCACATGTAAATGGAGATTAAAAGTCAATCTTGGATGTTTTTCCTCCATTATGTTTTGTTGTTTTTTTGAGACAGGTTCTCTCACTGGCCTGGAACTTGCCAAGTAGACTAGACTGGTTGGCTGGCTGNCTAACAAACCCCAGAAATTTACCCAATTCNGCCTCTCTAGTTCTGGGATTACAAGTGTGTGCCATACTCATCTTTTTTTTACATAGCTTTTGAGGTTGAAACTCATGTTTTCAAGGCAAGCACTTGACAAAATATGCCCATCTCCCAGCTCTGAAGTG
>LZPO01017342.1:208960-226330 GCA_001675575.1 Neotoma lepida | reverse complement strand
CAGAGACTTGTGCATTGCTTGGCAGCCTGGGTGCTCAGGGCCATCTGTAGAGTTTAAACCACAGTGGAGTTCGACTCAGTCACACAGTGTTTGAGCCACAGTCCAGGTGGGAGTTCTTAACTGTGAACCTGCTGTTCCCAGAGCCCTCTAGTGGGACCTTACAGAGGTCTCTCTCACTAATGAGGACAAAACTCAACTTCCTCAGGAAGATAGACAGTAATTGAGCTCCTGCTTCTCTCCAATCTCAACATCTACTTGCCCTCACTCTACCTTGTGACCTCAGTTTCCCCCAAACCCATCCTTATACTCCTGCCAGGTCACAGTATTTCCTGTGTCATCCAGGTGCTGTATTTCCTGCATCACCCTCTCTTCCCTTCCTGACCTTGTCTGTTTCTACTTCTGTCCCAAAACAGAAGCCCATTTTCAAGTCCTCTGGGACAGCTTTGCAATGCTCATACAACACTTGGATGCCACATCTCTGTTTTTATAGTATCAACGACAAATGCTCAGGGGCAGAGATTACATGACAGTGGCGGCTTACACATTTCCTCCTGCAGCCCAACCTTGCCCTGCTGCATCTTTAGAGTTAACAACGTCTGCTGAGTGAATAAATGATGCATGAAGGCACAGAATTTGTGAATCAATAAACAGGAGATGGTCAAAGCTGGAAATACAAANTTTATAGAGGGGGAAAAAGAGTGGACTGAGAACCTCAAACACCCCAATGGTGGGGAGAAGAGCTAGACAAGAACTCAGACAGGAGAAGAAGAAGGCAGAGATCCTGTGGAATCACAAGGCAGAGAGGGGAGTCAGGCAATGGCTGTACTTGGCCAAGGGCTGTGGAGGTTGAGACAGGTGGTGGATTTGTCAGTGACTTGGCAAACAGCAGGCCTCGCTTCAGAAGGGGGAATCATGGCAGAGCATGGCACTTGGACAGGGTGTGCTCTGTTGACAAATCAAGTAAGGAACAAGGAAAGCTTCCTTGGAAAGAGCCCCAAACAATCCACAGACATAGGGGAAGCAGGAGGGTGCCCAGGGATAGAGCTATGGATGGCGGTGGTTTAGCCAAATCTGATATGATGGCCTCGAAGACAGCTGGGAGACTCACCCTTTGGGCATCTTGTCTCAATGACTAGCAGCTTCTTTTCATCTTTGTATGTCACATGTGCAGAGTTAGCTCCTGTGACTTTCCCTGCCTGACCCAGCCCCATGTCCACTGCCTGTATGTAGCAGACAGCTGCCAGTCTTTTTGAGTTCCTGTTAAATGACTGGACCATTTCCTAAGGGCAGATGCCACTTGGAAGCCATCTTTCAAAGGAATTCCATGTATTTGGTAACCAAGTGGAGAAAAGCCAGAGGCCCAGCAAGAAGGGTCCCTCTGCTCCATTCTGGACCCCTGGTGTCATGCCAAAGCAGGGACCAAGACTAATCTGGACATCTCTACTCTCCACGGCATGTGGAGCCATGGCCACAGAGAGTGACTGTACCTGAGACTTTGCTTCTTCTCCTTTGACCTTGGTGCAGGGGCTTAGCCTGAGGTGTGGGGTTTCTTGGTTTTTCTGCTTTTGAGACTCCAGACACTTGTGCCTCTGCCGGATATTGCCCTTCTGGATGGAGGAGTCTGGGGGAACCCTGTAGGAAAGCCATGAGGACAGACGAGAATACAGTTTTTTGTTTTGGTTTTTTTTAACGTTAGTGCTGCTAACTGCTAGACAGATTAGAGGTGTGCTTTGAGAGGGCAGAGCCATCTCTCCTGGAGCTGTCACAAAGGTTGGCACTGCTCAGAGGAGGGAAGGATGCTGTTAGTGTGATGCAGCAAGGGACCCTCAGCATCCACACAGCAGATTGATCTATAGGATGAAGTCTATGCCACCAATCCTATGCTCTTAGCATAGCCCAGGGTACCACCCCCAGCAATTGAGAAATTCTGCTATCAGCTAAGCCTAGTCTCTTATGCTACTAAGTTCAACATGATTCTCTGGCTTTTGGATAAGCAGGACTGATTGGTCTGCTCAGTCCTCCATAGACTTTAAAACTCTCCTCCAGTCAGCCATGGGTCATGTCTCTCCCAGACCAGGCCCAACAAGGGCCTCTTTTTGTAGCTAGCTAGGGTTCCGGCAGATAGGTGTACCTGAGTTCTGGGTAGACATTCTCCAGGTACCACTTGAAGGTCTGGCAGTGTAGATTCTTCCTCAGGTTCAGCCTGTTCTCAATGCTGGAATGATGAGGTTGGAGGGTGGGACACGGAGACAAAACACAGCCGTCAGAGGCAATAATCTACAACAGTGCCCCACCACCAGTGACATGCTCTGCAGGTACACATCTCTAGAGGGTACTGAGGAAATGAACCAAGTAGAGATTTCTCTATTTCCAGACAGACCCATGAAAGCACCTAGCTTTGTCTCTNGATGATGTAGTAATGACACCAAGGACTTGTGCTTTTCTTTGAAAATGGAATTGGGGGTATTTTTCCATCTTCATGAAAAGCCAAGCTGCAAGAACACTATGTGTATTGTTAATTCACTGCTGGGACTCTGGGTCTACTCTTACTCACAGACCCTCTGTGATTGGAATACCCTTCCCCACAGCCTCAGCCTCAGAGCACTCCCCTCTCTGGATGGTGTTGGGGTCTCATCACACATTTGTTCATCTGATAGTCACTGAGTATCTCTATGTGACAGGCATTGCATTCAGTGTGNGACATGACAGCTTTCTTCAGAATAGTAGTACAAGTTAGTGATTCAAGTCCCATGGTCCACATGGCCCCGAAGACAGGGCATAAAGACACCTTGGAGGTATGCTCTTGCTTNGTGGGTCCATGGTACTCAAGAGAACAGTGGTTATTGATGCTCGTTTGTGGAAGGAAGCATAGCCATCTAGAGAAGCCAAAGAGTGGGTGAGGCAGGGGTCCTTCTCTAGGTGGCCTTAAAACAGAATGGGGGAAGTGAGTCCACGGAGATCCATGTAAGGCACTGCTGAAGGGTGTCGACTCTATCTCAAGGGCACTGAGGTGGACTGGGTTGGCCCTGTGCAGAGTATGACATGGAGTTGCTTTAAGAAAATCTTCCTACTGCTTTTGGAATGGGCCAGTTGGAGCAGAAGTGGGGACAGAGGACAAGTAGAAGGTGCCTGCACAATCCTAGGTGCCATTGTACTCCTTATAGTGAACTGGGTGGGAATAGACATGGTCAATCTTCCTACTTCTTTTCATTGTCACCCTACCTGAGCACTAGTCAACCCTTGTCCTCTATGGGCAGTCAGTAGAGGTTGCTTTGCCTCCTGCCCCACCCACTTCCTCCCACTCCTTTTTCTCTCCAAAACTTCCCCCAAACTACTTTTCCTCCTCTTTCTCCCAACCTCCCTCCTTCTTGTGCTGGGATTCAAACCCAGGGCCTCATGCACACTAGCCAACTGCTCTACCACTGAGCTGCATCCCCAGCCTCAAAACTTCCTAAAGCACACAGCACCCTTCCTCACCAGACCTCTTAGCTCCTTGGGGACAAAGACGGCATGATTTTAGCATGCTTGATGCTCAGTGTTCAGAAAGAGTCTGGCTTCTCAGGGTTTCAATGAAGCAGCAGCCTCGGGACATGGTGATCACTCAAATAAGTCAAGGAAGGGGAATTAGGGTGATACCCAGACTTGTGACTTGGCACATTTGGTGTAAGAAAGACTGTTTGTGTGGTTAGATGGGGAATATGGAATGAGGGACAGATTTAGGAACAAACTTAATGAGTTTAGCTTAGGCCTTGTTCCATTGGAGGTGTCTGGGAGACATCTAGATAAAAGTGGCCCATTTGATTTTTGGGCATAAGAAACTGCAGGCCAGGGGAAAGGTGACAGTTAGAAACAGAGTTGTGGATAGATGTGGCAGTATCACCCAGAGAATGTCTAGTAAAAAGAAGACTTAGGACAGAGCCTCGGAGAAAGACCAGCTAGTCAGGGGTAGGAAGAAGAAACTAAGCATGGAGTTAGGATGGAAGATGTAGGGTCCAGGAACAACATAAAAGAAGACTGGAAGCCTCGGAGCCAGGGGCATGCCAGAAGGGAGGGGGTTGGACTACGCCTAGTGGAAACAGCCACAGGACCTAGGGGAGGCAGCACAAGTGGACCATTACGTCATGATGCTTGGTCCTGGGCAGGCAGAAGACGGGCATAGAAGTGATGAGCCATGCCACCTGCAAGTAGGTTTGATGGTGTATTTTCTTTCACACCTCCCTTTCAAGTCAAGAAGTAGACGCGAACATGGAAGGGAATGATACAGGAGAGGTAAATTGAGGTTGTGAAGAGAGGAGGTGCCTGGACATGGGCATGTGCCCCCGTCTGCAATGCTGGACATTTTACTAATTTGAAAGCCAAGAAAAGCAGTCCTCTGGAGAAGGAGCTCAGGCAGCAGGAGCTTAGAGGCTCCACGGGTAATTCCACGGTCAGGTTAGTCTGGGAACCGCTCTGTGGAAACTTGTTCCTCAAATTAGGATCCTCCGCCAGCAGTGCAGCGTCACGTGGGAGCTTATTAGAAACACAGGCCTCAGGAATCAGATTCCGTGTTTTAACACGCTCCCTGGGAGATCCGCGTGCTCATTAAAGCTTGAGGGGGCCCTGCACCAGCAGGCTGGAGGAGATGAATGCAGACTGTGGGAATATGATAAATGTTGATTTATGAATGAATGCAGGCATGAANGGTGCATCCAGAGGAGGACCGGTTTACTGATACAGGAAGCACACCTGTCCGCAGAGACGAAGGAGAACAAGAAGGATGGTATAGTTGTGGCTAGGCTAATGGGTCAATTGGTCTTGGGAAATCAATATTGTCTATTTCATCCATAAAATAGATGTCATCTGTGCAAGAGAAAGGAGGTTGTGGGCTCAGGGGTGGACGGGAGTGAAGAAGGGTTCATAAAAGCAGTGGCTGTTAGCTGGTTAGGAAAGAGTAGGGCCAGGTCATGTGACTTTGCTGACAACATGGCCATGAAGTACCATCAGTGGGAANATCTGAAATTCCGTAAGACTGCCCAGCAGCCTGTGCACAGGGGAGGAAGAGATATAAAAACAAAACGTGTGTGTGTGTGTGTGTGTGTGTAGGGGAAGGTGTTACTAGGTGGACAACAGCAGAAGATTAGAGGACCAAAGTTTCTGAGGTCTGTCTTTAAGTAAGAGTAGAAGGAATCCCACGCGGAGAGGGAAATGGATGAACAAGTGAGGTTGATGAGACGTGGTCAGTGGACTCAACGTTGTGATGTGGACAAGATGTAATGCCTCAGNAGAGATGAGTGAGCAAACTGGAGGGTGGGCCTGGACTGTGATGTCAGAGGTGCAAATCACTTTGGCTGGCTCCCGTCTAATCCTCTGGGGCAGGGATGAAACTCAACCTGAGAGGTTTAGGCTTCAAAAGACCATCTGCTCAAATGCCCTTATTTAATGAGTGAGTGAAGCCAGCAGGACAAAATGTCATGGTTGCCCTGCCCCCTCCCCAAGGAACACAAATGATAACTAAGGGAAATTGCAACTTTTTCCATACTTCAGCCAGCTTGGGGCTGGGAAGTGCAAGGTCATGTGATTTGGGAATCAGTGTGTTGTAAACCTTCAGGAGTGATCTGTGCTCTCCTCTGCATAAACCCCAGTCTCCTTACTGTCAAACAGGACTAGGTAACTGCATCTCTCAGAGCTTAGGGAAGATTAAAGAGACTCTGCATAGAGTGTTACCTACAGTTTAATAAACATCCCTTCTTCCCCACTCATCCTCGCCCACAAAGCTTGACTATTGCTAAAGAAGATATGCAAGCATACATTCCCTCTCCAAGGAAGGAGTGGAGCTTAAGCTTGGANGAACAAAGAANTAGAGGAAGGAATTCCAACCTGNAGGGACCAGTACCCCATGCTACCTTTCTGCAAACAGCTATCCATCTACCATGCAAGGCTATGCTCAGTTCCCTCTATTAGAGTGGTCATTTAGGAACCGAGTCACAGGAGAGCTGGCAAAAGCCCTGCACACCCACAACAGGGTAGAGCATAGAGGGAATCTGGAATCAGAGTAGCCATTGCTCTAGGCCTGGAGGAGGCTTCAGAGACAGCTAAAGTGATGGGCCATGAGCTGAGGTCCTTCTCACTTCTCTGCCCTCCTCAGGCAGTGCATACTTACTTCCCAAAGGGTCTCTCCAAGGCGAAAGGCCGGGCTGCATAGTANTACTGTTTGTATTCATCCATCCATACTTCAGCTGTCCGCTTGGTGTTCCTAGGGAGANAAGGAGTCTCAAGAGGGGGCTCATCTGGGAATTACCTGTGGACACTCCCANTTGAAATACANACACACNAGGGCAAAGTTGGCAGCAGCCAAAAGGACAGAGGTGTTCATATCACTATTTCTAGAATATGGAGCACAAGCAAGGGTGCCCCATCTCCAAAGGCACCCCAAGACACAGGACTTTAGTAGTACCAACAACCTTTCCCCAAAAGGTACAGATTGGAAAAAAAAAATCACACTAGACGCTGAACTTTGGTGACTCTCAGAGAAGCAGAAAAGGGCCAGGAGAAGTAGGCATATCCATTTGCTGCCTTGTCACTCAGAGTACAAAGGTAGGGCTTGTGAGGACCAGTTAACCTCTGGGTCTGCTTGTCTAGTGAGCTCTTGCTCCGAGGTCCTCCACTTTCCCACAGGGGACATGTTGAGGTCTCAGCTCCCAAAGAGTAACGCCAGTGCACACACAGGCCAAGCAATGGTTAAATGTAAGGAATTAGCAATCAGGCCATCACTTTCAGCACTTTGCCAGTATGCTAGGCTTTTCATNAGACATCTGCTTATGTCTGACCCTAAAGGTAACCATAGAAGAAGGAGAGGCGGAGCAAGAGGGAATGATTGTCATCATTCAACAGTCAGGGGCGTCCCAGGAAGATCCCTGGAGTCAAAAGAAGAGAAATGAGAAAATAATGAGGCCTGATGGTCTGGGCAGCTGACGCAGATAGGAGAAAGTGAACTCGGGTCTAACTAAAATCAGCTTGCTCCTCCAGGTTCTCAGGTGTACTTTAAAGCACAGATATTTGATAGAGGAGCGTGGCAAACCCTTCTGAGCTGGGATCAGAAAGGAGAGATACACAGGCAACTGCGTTTGGGGGGCACTGGAAGGAGTTAAGATCACCTGGCTAGCCCCTGCAAGTCGCTTCACGAGCTGCNAGCTAGAAGCTGCNTTACAAACACTGTGCCTCNTTTCTCTAATCAGAATGGCCCACCACTGGCCTGCAAGGATGCTTATTGGCCAAAGCCTGTTCTCAATCAGGATAAACATCTGAAGTTCCAGGATCCTGCTTCCCAGGCCAGCTCCCATCCGATGGTCCCTGGCTCCTGCACAGCCGTGCTACCTGGCTACCTTTATAGTTACAAAANCTGAAGTCAAAGGTAGCTCAGTCTCTGTTTCCCTGATGCTCCCTAGCCTGCTGCCTTCCCCCTCCTCATCCTCTCTTTACCTGCCCTACTTTGCAAGATACAGAATTTGACCACTGTTTAAACCCAGGCCTCCTGAACCAACTGAGTCAGGATATGGTACACACCTATTCACGTGTGACAAATCATGAAAGAACATCATTAATAAATAAGTCAAAATCAAAGGCTGTGAAGCCCCTTCCCCAGCACAAATGGACCAAACAGCAGAAAAGAAAAAGAAAAAAAAAGGAGAGGGGATTAGATGGATGAGTGAAACGCCTGGATGTCAAGAGACAAGAGAACCAAAGTCAGGAACGAAAGTTAGAGAAAAATATTTTTAAGACAATCAGGGGCTAGAGAGATGGCTCGGCAGTTAAGTGGGCACTGCTCCTGCAGAGGACTCAAATTTGATCAGTTCTTAGCAATCACATTAGGCGGTGTACAACTGCTTGTAACTTCAGCTCTCTTCTGGCCACGAAAGGCAGCTGCATTCACAAGTGCACCCCCCCCTCCTTGCATATACATGTAGTTCTTTTTAAATCCTAAGAAAAAAAAGACACGCATGTATATTTTAATAAGAGAAAACTAATGAGGAGAAATATTGAGAAGGAGATATATGAAGGAAAGAGAGAGGGAGAGACAGGCAAGGGGTTACTGACTTCTGTATCTATGTTTAGGGGTACTGAAGAGGTNAGAAGTCCTGTAGCTGAATTATCAGGAACGCCCCTCTGGATTCTTCTAGGACCAAGAGGTCCTGGAGCAGGCACAATGCTGTATGTATTCTCTGGTGCTCCCCATCTCTTGCTTCTTCCCAGGAACTGTTCCCTGGGTGACCCAACTGTTTTCCCTCCCCTTCCCAAATACCTGGAGGCAAAGCTCTGCAGGATGGATCTAACCAGGCACTTTAATTACTGAGGTTCTAGGGAATGAGGTGGGTATGGGTGGGCTTGGTGGGGCTTCTCAAGTCTTGGCGATACACTAAGGAAGCCTTGCTCTAATGCCAATGGGTCCAAGTTGCAGGCATGCAACTCATATATCATCCAGGGAACTCAGGCCACCTTGCAGAGCTCAGACTCTGTTGCAAACCCTTGGCCTCTATTGCCTTGCTACTGTCCATACACATTGGGCCAGGGCATGCACTTACTTTATGTATGTGTTGGCNTTTCCATCAGGGAAAACATATGGATGTTTTTTCCTGAAGACGTGNCCCACCCGGCTGCAGGGGATGATCTCCAGGCTGCCTCCACACATCCACACTCGGAAGGAAATTTCTGCAAGACATTTACATTTTTCCTATTACTTGCCAGTCTTTCAATACTGAATTTGAAGTACTGGGTCTGGGGCTTCATCCTACAGTTAGGCTCTGTGTTCCATTGCTTGGGAGCACATCTACATTTAAGNCCCAACACCATGAAGACTGGACCTGGAACAGCTCAAGAGACAGCATGGAGATATGGGGGTGTGGTGATTGTATTATGTCCCCCAAAATATTGTGTACCCTAATAAAACTTATTTGGGGTCAGAGAACAGAACAGCCACTAGATTAAACATAGAGGTTAGGCAGTGGTAGCACACGCCTTTAATCCTAGCATTCCCGAGGCAGAGATCCATCCAGATCTCTGTGAGTTCAAGGCCACACTGGAAACAGCCAGGCATGGTGGCACACACCTTTAATTCCAGTGGCCACACCTTTAATTCCAGCACCTGAGATCTCATGTCTTTGCTTGAGAAAGACACATGCCTTTAATCCCAGAAAGTAGTGACAGAAAACAGAAAGGTATATAAGGTGTGGAAACCAGAAGCTAGAAGCCTCTTAAGCTTTCAGACTTTGAGCAGCAGTTCAGCTGAGATTCATTTGGATGAGGACTCAGAAGCCTACAGTCTGAGGAAACAAGATCAGCTAAGGAGTTGGCAAGGTGAGGTTGGCTGTGGCTTGTTCTGTCTCTCTGATCATTCAGAATTTACCTCAATACCTGGCCTGGTGTTTTCAATTAATAAGACTGTTTAAGATTTACTCCTACATGGGGGACCCTAGTAGGATGTTTTGGGAGATACTAAAAGGCTTGCTTTGGGATATGATACAGGCACAAAGCTTCCAGTGTGGAAAATCAGTCACACTCACCCTCTATGATCACAAATAGCTAGCACAAAGATGGAGGACAAGACTGGCAAGGCAATTCAGCCAGCCAATGCACTTGCTACCAAGCCTGAAGACCTAAGCTAAGTCTACAGAACCAACATGATGGAAGGAAAGAATGAATTCCCACAAGTCTTCTTCTGACCTCCACAGGAACACTGTGGCACACATACAATGCACCCTCCCAATCAAATAAATGGAGGAGGGGGAGGGAGGGAGGGAGGATGAAGGGATTCATTNGAGAACGCAGAATAATATTCTAAGTTAGGGACCAGACATCTGTCGGGAGTNGACTCAGGATGAGGTAGAAAACACCATATCAAAGATGCAGCAGATGGCACCTGGACCATACCAAGCTTGCCATTCTCCCACTGGGTAAATATGAGCCAACTGAGTCTAGGTCAGGAAGACAGGGTCTGAGCAATAATCAGAGCTACTGAGAATGCTCCCCAGGGCGGAGTTTCACACATACATCTACCTCTTCCTGTTTGCTGCTGAGTGGTGGTGGATGGCNTGAAGTTAGAGAAGGCTGTGGCTGGTGCGTTTTTCCTGTTGGAGCTACTCAGAGTAGGCTCCAGGCCAGATTTTTGCCCCAACTTCAGNCCTAGGGAATCAGGGAGATGGTAGTAGTCCCAGTAGAAAACTGCAGGGGAATACTTTATCACTGCCATTGTTTGAAACTGCCTGTGTGTGGTGACACTGAAAAGCATCTTAAGACAGTTGTATGGCTGCTTTAAAATTCTCTAGACACAATGCACCCCTTATTTAGTCGACTCAAACTCCCTCTCCCNCCCCACACACTACTGGACACATCAGTGGTAGAAAGGGGAGAAAGAGCAATTTCTAATTTGTGGGACTTCCTGCCTGGCCCATGCCTCTGCACTGAAGCTCAAGTGTGGGGACAGGCTCCCTAACGGGAAAAAATACCCAAGTGTGGCTGCCCCTGTGATGCAGTTCTAGTCCAGGGACAGAGAATGGGGATGTAGGTATTCCACAGCCTTTTCATCACGTGCCAGCGTACCTCCAGCAGTCTGGGTCTCACCTTTCAGCCTTCCCAGGTTACCTTACATGGCCTCTCTCTTCTGCTTTCCTCCTGTCTCCTGCCATATCTCCAGCATACCAGCTCTCAGAGCAGGCACCTAGGCTGGGATTCCCCCTCCNCTCCCCTGCTCTCACACGGTCTCTCCAACCTTTCTTGCTCCCGTCTGCCTCCTCCTAAAACAAAGGCTCCTGTGTTACAGGCAGGACATCCTTTACACCAAGCCTACTCCACCATTTCAGTACCTGCAGCTCTGCCTGCCTCTCCCATCCAGGCTGCACCCAGAAAAACAGAGAGAAGACACAGGAAGAACTTGGCTTTGTCTACCAGGTCTGTGGTGACCTATTAGATGCATCCTTGGGAAAAGCGGGCTTCGGCTTGCTGAGGCTTGATCTTGATCTCCTTGTGAGTTAAACCAAGACCATCAAAATCCTCCACAGAACTGCTGTGAGCATCAGATGAGAGAGACTTCTGAGGAAGCCTGAGGAAGCCTGTGAATTGAGTACTATCAGAGACTCAGCGGCATCGATTGTGAGACACCCTCGGCAAGGCAATCTCTTGAAAACTCAAACACTAATGACATCACCCACCTGGGTGGGCTTCTTCACAGGCCACTTCCTGCTTCTTCCTCATTCCGCCAACACTACAGGAGACCCCGGAGCTTATTAATTTAATACCTGAGATTTTGTGTCTCCTCAAAGGTCCCAGATATAGAGAANTGGCATTCAGCTAGGTCACTGTCTGAGCCNGGTGTTTGTGAGCCACTAAGNAAGATGNGACTCNGCCAGCTGCCTGTAACCCACGTCTTGATCAGACACTACAACAAGGGATCTCAGAGGTCAGATGTGGAATCCTGTCTGCTCCATGTGTGACTGAGTCTTNTTTTTGGTGTGCACTACTATAAACTCTTCTCCAGGGACCCCAGGAAGGGTCTGCTCCACTTTCTGAAAAGGGAATCTCTCTAAAGCCCCAGCACATGAGNTGATGGCCTGCCTTACTAGATATAAGCTACACACTTTGTGCCAGCTTTTCTCTGAACAGATGCATGTGTTTCAGCTAGTGTCTTCTTTTCCATGCATTCAAATGAGACATATGTCCCACTACATTTGAAAAGCAAATTCTTGCAACCTCAATCCCATTCTCCCTACCCTATAAGTTACCTTTTTCCCTGCAGTCGCTCTGCCCAGTCTTTTGTTTCAGAGTCGACTAACCCCTGCTGTGGTAGTTGGAATGTAATTGGCCTCCATAATCTCACAGTGACACTATTAGGAGGTGTGGCTTTGTTGGAGTGGGTATGGTCTTGTTAGAGGAAGTGTGTCACTGTGGGGNCGGGCTCTGACATTTCCTATGCTCAGGGTACTATCCAGTGTGACAGTTGACTTCCTGTTGCCTGTAAGATGCAGAACGCTATTTCTCCAGCACCATGTCTACATGCATGCCAGCATGCTCCCTGCCATGATGATAACGGACTGAACCTCTGAAACTGTAAGAGAGNCACCCCAATTAAAAGTTTTCATTTATAAGAGTTGCCAAGGTCATGGTGTCTCCTCACAGCAATAGAAACCCTANCTAAGGTACCTGGCCTCTACCAGTCATGTGCAATCTCCCATCTTAAACAGTTCTATCACCTGGTCCTTTGTCCCCTTCCTTCTCCTTTCCTCAGTGACACTGTCACTGAATGTCTTTCCAACACTGAATGCTTCATTGATTCCAGGGCCCACTCAATGACACCGAGGACTCACCTCCATGCTAGCAGCCCCATCTCTACTTGAGGATACAATGCTCAACTTCAGGGATAGCTGACACTTCATAAGAGATGCGTGAGGCACCATGCTCCCTCTTCTACCTCTTCTGCATCTCAGCATCATCCCATAGTCCCGGTCTTCTTCTCTCCTCCTCTAAGCCCATCTTCCCCCATTTCAATTTCCTGTGTGTTAGCACCCAATCTCAAACTATCACAGTTCTTCAAACCTTAGCCATGGAAGACAATGGTCCCTTCCTGTACTTCTAAGGACAGGCAGTTTCTTATTCATCTTCATCATNATCCCACTCAGTGCTTATTGAAGTTCTTGCTNTCTAAGGCAGCTCTGCTAGGGCAACTGACAGCAGGAACTAATAGACTTCCCAACTCCAAANTCCAAGTTGTTATCTGGACAGCCCTCTTCCTCAGAGCTGAGCACTTGCTACTGGCCAGTGCACCTGCAGATACAGATTCTGACTCCAAGGCACTCACAAAGTAGGACAAGCAGCAAACACATAATCAGCCACCCCATTTCTGCCTCATCAAGTCACATATCCAACCCTACCAAACTTAGCTCTCCTTCAGGCCAGCTGCTCCATCCAGAGGAGTCTTGGCCTGGGATGAGTTAGGTTTCTCAAATCCCAAGTCCAGATGGTTGTAAATGGAGTTCTGGGAGACACGTGACCTGCCATGGGTCCCTGTATTGTCACTTGAGTCAAGAGGCCATCGGAGGGGCACAGTGTGGAGTTTTCAGGTTGGTATAATGACTTCTAAGCACTACTCTGTGGAATCCTTAGAATCTAGGATGCACAAAGAGCCTGCCTTTATCTTTACCATGACTTCAGAAGGAGGAGCAACCTCTCATGCTCACACAATCAGGCCTGCTTGGTTGGCAGTTTTATGAAAGCCTTNGGGAAAGTCTGCCGATCCTGAGCCACCNGCAGAGGCTTGGACAAATGCCTGGACCACAGAGGCTGANGTGTGAAGCCACGCATTCTCAGAGCCTTGCNCTCCAGGTTTGCACTCACACAGTGCTATCATCTCTTCAGTGAGGTTGGAAGGAGNCAGAGTCTTCATATAGAGAGCCTACAGGGGCTCTCGTTCAGTCAGCCCCTGTATTATCTCCCTGGTGATGAATGTCACACAGACCCAGATCTACTCTGCATTCCAGGCAGGGAGATGTGTAATCACTCCATCGTCACTGGGGGCACTGTGATGGGATCTTATTCTTTGAACTTCAGATTAATATTTGAGAGCAAATTGCCNTCATGCCCTGCATTCCCTTCTCTTGTCTTCCATCTCCTCATCAACCCATCAACTATTTTTACCACCTCCTAGAACTCTCACCTTTCATTAGAATCAACACCCATCTGAGGAGCCTGTAAGTGGTGGGTAGGAATTCAGAAGACAGCGAGTAGCTCTTTCCCCAGGAAGCACACCATCCCTGGTCAAAGTTCTGGCTTCATTTGGTAGCCTGATTTCTAATAAAGGCAAAGGGTACCAATTCTCATAAGAACAGCTATATCCACTGGTTCTGTTTATCTTTCATTTATTTATTCAGTGTGTGATGGTGTGTGTGNGNGGGNGGGTCTNCACATGTGCATGTATGCCACAAAATATATAGAGCCATCAGAGGACAAGTTCTGGGTATTGGTTCTCTCTTTCNGCCGTGTGGTTTCTGGGGATTGAACACAGGTCCTCAGGCTCTGGGACAAANGCTTTACCCACTGAACCATCTTGTTGCCTCCATGGTCCTTTTCTGGAGCATCATATTGTGATGTANGAAATCGCATTAGCTATTCTACCTCTTTTCAAGCTTAAACCTGTTNAGGACAAAGGGAATATGGAAGACAGTGGTGGGCAGATTCACCTGGCTGCTGTCATTCATAAATCTGCCCTTACTTATGTGACNGGTAAATCAGTAATTTTAATTTCCCAGCTTTTACCGGACCAAGAAGTGAGCTCTGTGCTAAGGCCTGTATGTACTCCTCCCCAAGTTCCTGGGTTGCAGGCTTAATCTCCAAAGCAAATCAGTTGAAAACATAAGACCTCCGAGGGGTCATGAGGGATCGGCTCTGGTGAATACTGTTATCTAGGGAATAAGTTTGTTATCCCAGGAACCTATTTCTAAAAAAGCATGAGTTTGCCTTCTGTACTCTTGCTGCCCATAGTGTGTGCTCTTGCTTCTACATTTTGCCAGGGGATGATCAAGCAAGCACACCTCCTCCAGAGGCAGACCCCTCAAATCTTGGACTTCCCACTCTCCAAGATAGTAAGAAATAAATCTGTTCCTTATAAGCCACCCAGCATGCTATTCTTTTATAGCAGCACAAAATCAAGTAAGCCATTGCCGTTGTCCTTCAGTGAATGCTCTGCTTTGACTAGAGGTCATCTTNTTGGCCCACAAAAGATAGCTTTGGATCTGTGAGCCAAACTGCATTCTGTCTCACATCTGGGACAACTGAGACTGTACCCAGGCCTCTGCTTCTGGACAAGTATTAACTACATGTCTATGGTAGTCACCCATGGTCGTGTGACTACAAACACCCTTTAAGTTTCTGGACTCTGGTGGCAAATAAGCAACCAGTGTCCCTAATTGACAGAACGTGGGACATTTAGGAGCAGCAACCAAGGNTGGCCTGTGGAGAATCACAGGGGACACTGGGCTCTTGCAAAGCAGCCCAGAAGGCGTCACGAATCAAGATACTGGCTTCCTATCTGGAGAATGGTGGTGTCTCCTCAAATGTGGGTGTTCCTCCTCACTGAGACCATCTCCCTAACCAAGCAGCAGCATGGGCACTGATGTATCTCAGTAGGGTCAGATAGTCCTCCTTTATTGGACATTGGTCACGTGCATCCTGAAGGAAAGGCAGCCAACATTGTGGAGTAGAGACTCGGCTGTCTTCACGAAGCCCCGGGACAGACAGATGTGATGAGTTTCTTGTGTCACTTTTAACAATTCACCCCAGACTTAGAGGGCTTGGGAGGGGCCTCTACTCAGTGTCTTACATGGCTGAGGTGTCAGCAGGACAGTGTCCCCTCATGGAGGCTCTGAAGGGGAATTTGCTATGACACTCATCCAGCTTTTCCGAAGTTTTCCGAAGTTCCTTAGGGCTGCAGGACTTAGGTGCCCTTCTCCTTGCTGGTTGATGGCCCAGAATTCCTTTTAGTTACTTCCTGTTGTCTCTTCCGTCTTCAAACTAACAGCTGCTAATGTCCTTTTGGGGCATGGCACCTGGCTTATGCCATCTCTCTGCTGCCTAAGAAAGCTCTCTGATTTTAGAGATCCTGTGATATTAGATTGGACACATTTGTAAAATCCCCTCACTTCAGGTCATTGATTAGTGACCTCATCACATTACCTAAAAATCTTGTGTCACATCCTAGCAGGTTCCAGGTATTTGGGGTATGGATATCTCTTGGGGAGCTGCTCATCCTATGTAAGAGATCACTNTTTCTAACTTCAAGCCCTAGAAACAGGCTCAGTGAGAGGAAGTAACTTTCCCAAGGGTACTTACTGATAACTATGGGCTCCTGGCTGATCTCACAGTCTGGGTTCTTCCTGTACCACACACATCCCCTGATCCTGGAATAGCCTGGCATCCTAGTCTCCATTCTGAGGATGGTGGGTGGTGGCAAGTCTCTTTTGGGCTCTACCTCATCTCTCTTTTCAGCACTGTCCTTTGTGCTTGCTGTGCTTTGGAAATCCTCTATTCTAAATTCAGGGATCCCATATTCTCCCCGCATATGTGCCAGAGCTTCCTGTTTTTGGAAATACGAACCCCCAATCCCCACCCTGCTGCACACACACTTTGTGACTGGCACCAGATTCCTTTTTCCCTCTAGAGACCAAAAGCTAAAAGTGAGATGTGGCTTAGCTCAGAGTAAGTAGATATATTACATGTATCCTGTGTTATGTAAATTGGAGTTTAAGTATCCAATTTTAATGCAAATCAACCTCTGAGGAAAAAAAAAATCTAAAAGCCACATTTCCCTAAAGCCTGCTCATATCCTAAACTGTGGATATAATTATCAAAAGTGCTCGGCTCATTTTAGAAACACTTGGTGGAAATGAAGTGCCAGGGTCAGCAGGTGGGGAGGTTAACCAAGACACAGTATGGCTTTTACAAGGCCCTGCAGCCAATCCATCTGCAGTTGCTTCTAAAGAGGCGATGGGGCTGGGTGAGGGTAGGCTTGGGTTCAGTCACAGTCACCCTGGCCAAAGAGCACATGCAATTTTGGAGCTATGAACCCATGTCAACATTACATAGGTAAACATATCTAGAGCACACAGAGATTCTATTTTCTGGAAAGGACGGACACATAGGCCTGCTGCTATTGTTGACATGATCAAAGAGACCCCTCAAGCATGGCTCCACTGTGTTCAATGCATCAAAGAGACCCCTTAAACACAGCTCCACTGTGTTCAATGTAAACTATTCCAAACCGTGCCTCATGTATTGTATTGTCTGTCCTACATCGTCATGCCACATTCAACCAACAGTGGATCAGTATTTTATTGGAAAGAGAAAACAACTGGGTTTGTCTTGAGCATACATTGCATAGCTATTTCCCTCACTATCTTCCCCTAAATCACATAGTTTACAACTGTTTACATAGTATTTACACCCTACTATGTGTTATAGGTCATGGAGACATGATTTAAGAAATACAAGTGCTTGCACATAGGTTCTATGCGAATTTTATGCCATTTTACATAAGGGACTTAAGCATCTGTAGGTTTGAGCGTGGGGGAGACATCTGTGTCTGGATTTGCCTTCCCACCCAGAAATCCCTTCCCATTGAGTCTCTCGCTTTTCACACGTGCATTTTGTGAGCAGTTTCAACTCTTCTGGGCTTTGAGAATCAGAAATGAAATGAACTTTCTCTGCTCTTGCCTTAAGGGCGCATCGGGGCAGGGACAGACAGTGAGACAGATACATACTTAGACGGCCAGCGCAATGGTGGTATAAAGAAACTCTGTGCTGAGGAAACGGGTTGGCAGGTGGGTGAGTAGGGGAAGGGTAGGTAGTAAAGGA
>LZPO01017342.1:193831-205861 GCA_001675575.1 Neotoma lepida | reverse complement strand
GTGACACACAGGACAGAGACTTACCAAAGTTCTCTCCACCCCAGATGTCCATGTCGATGTCATATTTACCCAGGTAATCAAACCAGGCTTTATCAATCACGAAGAGCCCTCCAGCTATGATTGGAGTCCTGTGTGTTTAGAAAGAAGTGGGCAATGATTTAATGAGCAGGTACCCTCCAACTCTGCTTCAGGGAATCCAGAACTCAAGGCAAGTTTCTTCCCCTCTTCAGAAGAGCCAATCTATTTTTAGGCTGTCTAAAAGAAGGATCTGCTGTGGAGTTTTGCCCTCTGCTTGTAAATTCTCTGCCCTTGCAGACAGGAAACTTCACTTATCAACACCTCTCTAATGAGCAGCCACTTGCTCCTCTCCCCCTAGTTCTGCTTAGTGAGGCTCTTGGAGCAAAGATGGCCGGTGCTGAGCAGGCAGAGAAGGGCTGTGAGCAGAGCTGCCATGTCCTGACCTCTGTCCACTTCTTTGACTTGAGTCTTTACCTTTATGTTGTATTTGAATTCCTGCCCACCCACCCACAAAAATAAAAGGGCTACTGAAATCCTATTCCCAGTATCTCAGAATGTGACCTTATCTGGAGACAGAGAGGCAATCAAATTAAAACAAGGTAATGAGGTTGGGCCTGGATCCAATATGACTGAGGTTCTTATAAAAAGGGAAATTGGCATGCAAATGTGACTATCCCAAGAAGAGGATGTGGAGACCAGAGAGAAGTTGGCAATCTGCAAGTTGAGCCCAGAGACCTGGACAGCTATCAGGGGAAAGCAACTCTGCCAATACCTTGCCTGTCTCTAAACCATGGTGCATCCTTCTACCATTTAAACAATTTGGGTACTTGTTGCTGCAGCCAGAGCAAACTAATACACCCTCTCCTTTCTTGAGGGGGCATCCATGGCTCTTGATTGCTCAGAGAGCTGCTAGAGAAGCTGTTCAGAAAGAGAAAGCGTTCAAGAGGCAGGCAGACAAGAGCAGCAGGAGCCAAGCAGGTAGTTCTGTAAGGATTAGGACACACATCGGTAAAATCAATGGCTAGGGTTGTGAACACTCAGGGTCTTGGCCCTCACTTTAGTGTGCCCAGAGAGTAAAGGGAGTTTTGTCTTCATAGCAAACCTGGAGAGCAGGTCAGGAGACCCGAGTTTGCCTTTGCTATNGTAATTTGTTACTCCTGGAATGCTTGTCTAATTCTGGAAGCACCTCCTCCCTGAGCCACCTTTGCCCATGCTTTGCTTCATTCCTCTGAAGACTTGCACAGGCTACACTCTCTCCACAGCCCAAACCTGCTCCGTGCACTGACACAGAAGAACACTGTGCTCAGCCTGGTGGGAGGCAACTCATTCCCCTTTTGGGATAAAGGACATTGTCCTGAGTGTCATCTGGTTCTACCGTCTCTCTTAGATACAGTCCAGATTATGAAGGTTGAAGAAGGGAAGATGAGCTAGGAGATGCATGAGACACAATGTCTCTGAGTCTCTACCCACCTATCTAGGCCACAGCCATTCAGCTCTTTGGTACCCCTCTGGTCAATTCAGTGAAATGGTCAAACATCTATAATGATGGACATACCAGAGACACAGGCACTCTTGAATAATCTTGGGCATTTGTAAGTGACTGAATGGAGAAATTCCAATCTACTGGCCTTGTCTGTAGTCCTTCAAGCACCCCAGATACCCCAGCTGCCTCCTGAGGCAGAACTGTTTGAGTTTGGAGGTTCCCAAGAGGCCTTGGATGAGCTTGCTAACCAGTCTCNAGGCCATATCTCGATGCTGAGACCACAGGCTCCTCTGCAGGACAGAAGCTATGCTCTAGTCTATGCCAGAACCTCTCCAATGGCCGTGACCTCCAGGAAGACAGCTTGCTAGCATAGGTGACAATGGAACTGAAAAAGAGAATGTGTGGCATGCCAGAGCCATCTACAGAATGNCCAATTAGCTCAGTTCAAGCCATCAAGTTCACACAGAACAAACACAGATGTGTCACCACATAGAGGGGTCATGTCTCCATACCACACTATAGTTACAGGGCTCACAGCCTCCATGTACCCTTTCTGAGCTGAATCCTGACAACCAAAAACTTGGGCCCATGGGGCCTAGGAAGCATTTCTTCCCTCACCAGGNGCCCAAATGTGATGTTCTTGGACCCTTACATGTTGTCAGGAGACATAAAACCATCACAGCCNGTGGGAAGGTGAAGAGTATTGGTTACCATTTCTCAGCACAGGTCTCTTAAAGGTCCTATTCCCTTACTCAGAAATCTCCATAAGACAGAAACCTTCTAGAACAAGGGGGAAAGTAGAGATTCCCTGGCCCAGGGTTTTTGGACANTCAGTANTGACCTTTCTGAACCATGGGACAACANGAAGGGTCAGGTGGACCTGAANCTGCCCACCCCCTACTGCAGCAGCCCTTTATACTCACCGGATGGGCTCAGTAGGGTCCAGGCGCAAAGCCTTCTGCTCTGGGGAGAGCTGCTCCCACTGGAAGTGCAGGCTCCAGTCAAAGCCTAAAACACAGCATTGGCCCNACTGATTTGGTTTCTCAGAGAACACTCAGAGNTTTCTTATCCNCACTCCTTNCTCAGCTCCTGGGAAAACTGGTCCTTGGAAACACAAGTCTCCCTTGGTCTGCTCAACAGCAGGGCTAGCAAAGTTCCCTCTAATTTCCCTTCTCCCACTCTAACCCATGGAGCCTGTCTGAAGCTCCCTGCTAGGTAAATAAATAAAGGGCAAAGGGTAAAAGCCAAGGCACATGACACAAAGGTGACAGAATGGGCATTACGGGACAAAAGTCATAGGTCTGAGTCTTAGGAAGAAGTAAGCAGGGAGAATCATCTGGAAGTCAGTATTGGGTGGAAGTGAATAGGCCCAAGGCTGGGAGAGGGTGATGCCAATAACAAGATGGTAGACCAGGTCAGGCACATAACCTGGGACTCCTCGCTTCCCCTACACCCTCGTGTCTAGGGGTGAGTCCCAGATTGAAACTAGAGCTCTAGGGCTGCAGGGTCTGGCTCTTTTCCCCAGCTTTTCCCTCACTGTCCCAGGAGAAAGGGCCAAGCTGAACTGGATTTTATTGCAAGGTATAGACTCGGACATGTCAGACAACTCACCAGGTCTTCATTTTCCCTACTTTGAGATGGGGTGAAGGAGGAAGAGGAGGAAAAGGAGGAGGGAGGGGAAGAACAGGAAGAGAAAGAGAATGAGAAAGTGGAGAAACAGGAGGAAGAAGGGAGAAGTATTAGGTCGCTCACCCCCTCTGAGCTCTGAGGCAGACTCAATGTAATTGAAGGTGTCCAGGTTAATGATGTCAATCACAGGGCATACTACCCTTGTGTAATCCTGCAAAACAAAAAACTCGCATTCAGTTTACAGAGAACTCCTGCTGTCTGGAAGTCAGCGAACTTGGAGACACTGATCAACTAGTGCCTCTACTTTATAGTCATAAGCAAAGCCCAAAGGGAACCTGGACTCCCAAATTCCTTCATCTGAGGCCTAAGGTTCTTAGGCAAGTTGATGAATAGCAGTTCCCTGCAGGCAGACACATACCTATATATCCAGTCCCGAATTCCCATCTACTTATCAGCCCAATACACCGCTGGCTACTTCCATACACATATTCACTCAGCTCTTCAACAGTGGCTTCATCATTCTTCTTCAACATTCTTCTTCCTTCAAGTTCTCATTTCTATTAACAGATAGTCCCATATCCTCTTCCCCTAGCACTAAGTTATGATTTATCCTGTCCATCAATCAGATCAGGTTCTGGTTCTGATTCTGAAAGGATTCTTCTGAATCCACACTGACTCTTGCCTAGAGAACCATAATGGACTCCTAAGGCCTTCCCCATCTCATTCATACTGTTTCCTGTTGGGGAATACNACTTGATGGTGTGCTACTTTTGTTNNTGTTGCATTTGTTTAACTCTGTGAAGCTCTAATACTTTGTCTAAAACACCTGATAGTCTAATAAAGAACTGAATGGTCAATAGCAAGGCAGGAGAAAGGATAGGCAGGGCTGACAGAGAGAGAGAATATGTAGAGGGAGAAATCTGGGAGGAAAAAGAAGAAATAGCCAGAGAAGGAGGAGGACCCGGGACCAGCTATCCAGCTACACAGCAAGCCACAGAATAAGGAAACAAAGAAAAGTATACAGGAATAGAAAAGAAAAAGCCCAGAGGCAAATGGTAGAGAGGCTAATTTAAGTTAAGAAAAGCTGGCTAGCAACAAGCCAAGCTAAGGCCGGGCATTTATAAGTAATAATAAGACTCCGTGTGGATTTATTTGGGAGCTGGGTGGCAGGTTCCCCTAAAGAGTAAAAAATAACCANCAACAATTTCCTTTCCTTCTGTTTATGGCTGCCCATGCTCTTTCTGCTATGCAAATCTGGCNATGCTACTCAATTGTCCAACACTTTAATCACCTCTAATACAAGGTATATTTCTTAACACAGAATCTAAGGCCATTCAAACCTGCTTCCACATATGAGGGAGAACATGAGGTGCTGGTTTGGGCAGAACAGACATCACCAGAGGGTAGGGGAGTAGGGGAAGGAGGGCATAGAAAAGGTTGATAACAGGCACCAAAATTCAGTTAAAGGAGGTGTAAGTCCTANAGTTCTCCAGCACAGTAGAGCGGGATACAGCTTTTAATAATTTATTATATATTTCAAAATGTTAGGAGAGAAGATCTTAAATGTTCTCAACATAAAGAAATGATTGATATTTGAGGTGACAGAAATGCTAATCATCCTGACTTCATCATTACTTGTTGTATACTTATATGGAAATGTCGCCCAGTACCCCACAAATATGCAGAATTATTGTGCCAATTAAAAAAAAAGTCATGCATCTTGCTTTCCAATTTCATCACTTACTTTTTCCTCAGGATGCCCTGTATATTGCCATCAAAGTCATCTGGGCTGGAGAGATGGTTCAGTGGTTAATAGTGCTTCCTACTCTTCCAAAAGGACTTGGGTTCANTTCCCGGTACCCACATCAGAAGGCTACAACTCCAGCTCCAGAGGATCTGATGCCTCNGGCCTCTGTGGGCACCTGAACACGTGTATGTGCACATACCCACACATAGATGCTCACATACACATACTTACAAAGAAAATAATCCCTAAAGAATCATCTAAGGGATATTTTCAAAATAACCAAGCCCAAGTCCTCAGTTCCTGGTAGAGAGGACTACCAACCCTTTCAAGTTTGTCCATTGTAGGCGAGTATANCACAGGGATACCAGCCCCAACAACAATATCAACAGGGTCTCTTCTTTTCACCNANCACCCTTGGGCCAGCTCAGGCAGGAACTTCTGCTTCTCTTTGAAGCCATTTAATTTCCAGGTTCAATCTTTTCCCCAAATGAGGTTGTCTTCTTATTTGTAAGCTCCAGAAGCACCGAGTACTTGATTCTAAGTTCACAGACTTAATTTGGCCCTGAGCCTCCCACATCCAACTCACTCTGACAGGAGCAAGGTACTTCTGAAAACCAAATCGGCCCAGGTGGAAAGGAACGCCAATTGCCAAGGCATTGCTTCCACTGCAGGGATGTTAGGGATGCTTCAGCTGTCAGCACTGCACCTGCCTGGTTGCCACGTGGCATGGTCTCTTTGGAGCTACTCTCCAACCATGGATGCTGTGTGTGTGAGCATACACACATCCCCCGGAGGATACTCATATTACTTTAANATAAAAAGTTCAGGGACGTGTTCTGTCAGTTTGACAAAATCTTCAACCTGTCTTCTCTTGTTGTGTTCAGGAACCTCTGCAGGTGCACTGATTTCTTCTGTGACCCTTGGACACACTCAAAGACATGTCTAGTCTATGCCCAGCTGCTAGGGATAANCTCTAAGGCTCTGATACATCGTGCTTAGAAGACAGTCATCGTTTGCCTGGAGTTTTGGGCCACACTAGGTAGTCTATGCTAACACTGTGGTGTATGGCAAGGGGTTGGTCCNATGCCCATGAAGTACCAACTTGACCTCTACAGCCACATGGTGACCGAGAAGACTATAAAATTCAGGCTCATCTATGTGATGCCCAGTTAAAGCCCTGGATACCAAGGCATAGGTGAGCTTCTCTGGTTGGCAGCACCACCCCTCCCCTCCCAGAGCTGCCATACATTCCTTCTTTGAGAAGTTAAACACTGTCTAAAGAACCTTTCTAGGAGAAGACAGCTGAATGCTCACGATGGAACTTTCCACAGGGCCTTGCTCTGNTGCTGCTAACCTGCTTCCTTTCACTGCCNTCAATGATAGGCACAAGTGGGTCCATTTTGCTGACTTGCGGATCCTTGCATGGAGCCCNTGAATAGTCTTGAGGACTTTCAGATGATNATCTTGTTTTGTTTTGTTTTATTGGAAGCCAACTCCCCTTCCCTATTTAAAAATCAAAATGAAACACCAAGTGTAGAGCGTGTACCTCAGTCACCACCTCCACATGGGCACTGCACCACAGCTGTGACAGGCTCCCCACGCACTCTCCTACCCCTCTGAGGGCTTGTGTCTTAGGATTTCTATCACACCTCAACTGTGGTATCTGGTCTATGGAGAACAGACAGGCAGTGAGGGCTGTTTGGGGGTGCTATGTGGGGTTATTACCCTGAAAGGGGCTGTAGAAGACTTTTAATGAGTCACTGAAACCAGAACATAAGCTCTCTACATGAGACGACTGGTATNTACTCTCTAGTGTGTTCCCAGAGCATGGAAGGCAGCNAGTGTTGGATGACATTGACTAAAAGAGAGAGGCTATCACTTCCTACACCCTTGTGTAGGTGATGGCAGGGGTCAGGTGGGTCACTTACGGCTTAGCAAGGTAGCTTTTCAAGCTGGAGCCTCAGTGATGGAGAGGGTCTCAAT
The DNA here is from genome assembly GCA_001675575.1 of Neotoma lepida. Lineage (NCBI taxonomy): Eukaryota > Metazoa > Chordata > Mammalia > Rodentia > Cricetidae > Neotoma > Neotoma lepida. The sequence continues at coordinate 199,001 of LZPO01017342.1, read as the reverse complement.
ATAATACCCATAGTCAACAGGGGCTCCTGTTGTGTGCCTCTGAGCGGTATGTCCTAAAAGTTAGGCCCAAGCTTGAGCATAGGCAAGCAGCTGCTACAATTCTGGGCGGATCCTGGACTATTCTCTATTCCCCATTTCCTCTTCCTATCATCAAAATCCAAGCCTGTTTTCCCTANCCTATCCCTATATCTCTACTCCCCACNCCCTCTTACCAGGAGGAAAAAGGCTGAAAGCACNGGGCAGTAGCCGTCAATCACTCTTGCTGTCATACCTCTTGTTTTCCCACTGATTCACATAATTAAAGCATATTGTGAATGGGCCATCACAAACTTCTAGCAGCACTCTCTCAAGGAGTCACCAGCATTCCTGANTCCTCCTGTGGTACGGGAATTGTAGGGGAACAAAGATGAGTAAGGAAACGCCACACTCGAGGGAAGATGAGTTNGATTCAGGNTCTAGAAACAGCTCGGGAGGCCTCTCATCTGGCCTAGGGGCAGGTGCGATATATTATGTTTTCCTCCTTATGACCAAATACTTGACAAGAAGCAACTGAAGGGAAAGAAGGGTCTGTTTGGACTCTATGTGGCAGGGAAGGCATGGCATGACATTGGGGCTGCTGTGGAAGACCGAGTATGAGGCTGCTTGCTGATATCTCTGAAGATCAGGAAGCAAAGGCAGGCTAATAGCAAGAGGGAGAGGCTACAGCCCTTAAGACTCACCCTCAGCAACCTACTTCCTCCTGCGAGACCCCTCCTCCCACTAGTTCCATAACCTCCCAAAACAGGGAGGGGATCAAATGTTCAAATTCGTAAGGTGGCAGAGGGTGGAGGATGAGTTTACATCCAAATCATTCATAAGAGAGACCCCAGAGGAGGGTTTTTTTTTAATTTATTGATTTGTTATATATACAGTGTTCTGCCCGGAAGAGGGCACCAGATCTCATTACAGAAGGTTGTGAGCCACCACGTGGTTGCTGGGAATTGAACTCAGGACCTCTGGAAGAACAGCCAGTGCTCTTAACCTCTAAGCCATCTCTCTAGCTCCCAGAGGAGGGTTCTTAAGGAGCTGCTACTGTGAGGTAGGGACACATTGATTGACAGGGTATCTGGATTTCCATTCAGGCTCTGTCATGTAGAAATACGTATGACCTTAGTAAACTGGAGTGTTCTGTGGGATTCTGTTTGTAAATCTTCGATGTGAAGGCAAGTTGCTACTATTTGCAAAATGATCCTGCCTTTTTTCTCATAGAGCTCATGTAAGGAAGCTAGAGAAGAGAGAACATGCGAAGGCATTGAAGGATACATCAACTATCATTTATATGAATTTGCTGGATGTTGAAAGAATTGAGATTTCTTGAACTCTCTGTCCCATCAAAAACATATATAGGGAAGGGGGTGGAAGAAAGAAGCTTGTGTTAAAACAAACAAACAAACAAAAAAAACACAACAGAAACCAACTTGGTGTTTCCAGTATCAAGTAATTAGAGGGAAGGGAAGGGAAATTAGGGAGGTGTCACACGGAAAACTTCAGCTGAAGATGGCCTAGGACAGCTTCTTTCTTATTTTGTTCTATTTTTGAAAACCCCAGTCTCCAATTATAGCTTAAAATTTCCATTTCCACTCTCAAGATCAGATCACGTTCTATGTGGAGACAAGGCACATAAAAAGAAATCCGGAAACACAGCTGGAATGCATACGCATTCCCTTATCCCTGTGGGGCTGTCCCAGGGCTTGCCCCATAGTATTAAGAGGCAGGGCTTTCAGGGTAATCTTAGCAGCCCACAGAGGACTCTCTGGGCTAATCCTGGGGCTCCTCTCACTAATCTCTTCGCTGTGAAAGGTTGAGCTCAGAAGGTGATGAGGACCAAGATGCTAAGCTTCATCATGGGGCCAAATGACTCCCAGAGGAGTGTCTGGCTGCAAGAAGCNAAACTTTCATTTGAGAAAGCAAGGAAGACTNTGCTAGTCTGTAGGTAAGGCTGGCTGCAGACAGAGAAATGAGACCATCTCTCAGGGAGTTTTCCTGAATTGGACTCAGAGCCATCAAGATAGGAAGGGATTCAGACTCATTAAGGCTGAACTCTCTTAAAATACCTTCTAAGCCTGTGGTTTTCCACTAAAGACTCANGTAAGATTNGGCACATCCCTATTTGCATAATGCATGGAGGAGGGGCTCATGAGGTTCCACCTCTCACCACTAATCTATGGGCAGCTAATCAGTACTAGGGGAGGGGGTGAAATTTGTCTTCCCCTGTGGCATAGCCACTGATAAGCTGCCTATATTCCAGTAAACAATCCCCCATGAATGCTCATGCAAGCAACCTTAATTAAATACAGTGAGCAAAAAGAGACAAAGGAATGCCAGGCGTGGTGGCCCAAGTCTTTAATTCCAGCACTCAGGAGGCAGATATCAAGGCCAGCCTGGTCTACATGGGGAGATCCATAGTAGCCAGGACTACACAATGAGACCCTGGAGAGAGAGAGAGAGAGAGAGAGAGAGAGAGAGAGAGAGAGAGAGAGAGAGAGAGAGAGAGAGAGAGAGAGAGAGAACAAAGTAGGAGGAGAATTGTTAGAGAGAAGAAAGATTTTAGTGGGAGAGAGGTAGGGATGAAAGACAGCAATGGGGGATGTGCCAAACTCAGTGTAAAATGTATGAAATTGTCAGAGAATAACAACAGCAATAACTAAAAAAAACAAAAGTTCTTTAAAGTTAATCATCTTGGGGGATCCCTGTACAGGAAACATCTAATTCCAGCAATCCTAGTCCTTAGTAAGAACTGAATATACATGAATAAAAACCTGTACATGAATACTTATACCAACATTATTATTGGTACCCACATGTGGATGAACACAGAAACAAAACATGGCCCAGACTTAACCATGGGATGATTATTTCACCACAAAAAGAATATCGACATGNTTCAGTNTGTCAAATATAGGTTGGGTAAGATAAGTCAGGCTCAAAAGGCCATCTCATATGATTCTAAATTTATGAAATGGACAGAATGGGCAAGTCCCCAGGGAAAAAAGCAAATTAGTGGCTGCAGAGGCAGGGAAGGGAAGGAAGCGAGGAGCGGTGGCTAATCAGTGTGAAGTTTTCCTCCAGGGTGGTGAGAATGTTTTATAATTAGATTATAGCGAGAGTTGCACAATCTGTACGCCGCAGCTTGGAGTGGTTAAAATGGTCAGTTTTTTGTTACATGTCATTTACACGGATGTGCATGCACACACACAAGACACCTGCTATTCTGGCTAGGGTTAAATTACCTTAGAGACCACATGAAAGTGCTTATGGGTAAAGGGGGGAAAANCAGCAGAACACAAAGTTTAGGGTAAATACAGGATGATTACAACGATACTAAAAGATGCNTCTTTGAAGAGAAAATGATCATAAATGGGAAAAAATGAGGCGGCGGATGTCTTCACATGATGAAATTTTGGTTGATTAGTTCTCATTCTAATGCTCCATATTTTTCAAAATGTCCTCGGTAACCGTGGGACACTTTGGGATGGAAATTGAGAGGTCCGGGCCTCTTCTTTGCCATCTTCTGCTCCTGGGCCACAGGGCTTCCATAATACCACATTCCTGGCTTTAAGTCTGTTTCTCTTTCCTATGACCTTGGCTGAAGTGGGGAACATGGCCCTGAACCTCAACTTCTCTCCCCGGCTAGGTGCCCATGTCCTACTCTCTTTTACCTTCCCATGGGTCTGCAACCTTGGCCTTCAAGCCCTGTTACATACTCTAGTTTCTTCTAGGCTCCAGACTCAGATTATTAAAAGGATGAGTTCATTAGCCCTTGGCTCCTGAGAGCAACTCACAGACACATAAGACCTTTCTGGGGATATAAAGGTTCCCACTGAGGTGTGGGGGGAGCTGCTCAGCACCTGAGATACACTAAGCTTTCCTATGTCTCTCATGAAGAACTTTCTTATAGCACAGTGATTCTCAACCTTCCTAATGCTGCAACCCTTTATTGCAGTTCCTCACGTTGTGGTGATCCCTAACCATAAAATTACTTTCACTGCTACTTCATAACTGTAATTTTCTACTGTTATTAATTGTAATGTAAATATCCATGTTTTCTGATGGTCTTAGATGACCCCCATGAAAGGGCTGTTTGACCCCTAAAGAGGTTGAGAACCACCACCATAATACTTCTACCCATGGTTCCTTGTGTTGATTCCTTCTAAACCAGTGCAGCATGAGTCTATAGGAACCATCTGAGATTTACTAAGTACCTACTAATTCCTTTCACATAGCCTGTTTGAGACTCTTTCCCAAACAGGTGTCAATCAATACCAGCTAATTAGCATAGGGGTAGGCAATGAGTCTACTTTTCTACCAATTCCAACCATGCCTCCACCCCAACGTGTCGGGGTTTCTAAGGATGGCTTCCAAGCCCTGAGAACAATCTACAGCAGTTAAGGTGGCGATGGCGAGAGCACTAGTTACCAACTGCATTTGTCACCTGTTAAGAGAGAATAAGAACTCAGAAGAGGAAAATGGAAGACAAAGTAGGCAGCGGTTGCTTGGAGAGATCTTGGCTGAGCACGCAGATGGCAGAAGTGGAGATTCTGGCAAAGTCTTGAGGAGCAAGAAAGTTTGTGGAAAGGAAAATAAGGTGCCAGGGACAGGAAGGACCTGGTCAGAGGTGATGCACTGGCTGGCACTGGGGAGATGGGTCAGTCGGCAAAGTACCCACTGTGCAAGCATGATGACTTGAGTTGGGATATCCCCACAATCCATGTAAAAAGCCAGACAAGGCAGTACTTGCCTGTAACTCCAATATCGGTGGTTGTGGTGTGTGTGTGTGCTGGGAATAATGGAGACAGGAAGATTCCTGAAGCTCATTACAAGTTAGCTCAAACAGTGTGATGAGCTTTAGGTTCAGTAAGAGATTGTAGTGGAATATTACTTGAACTATGTAAAGATGTGCTACATTTGTTTATGCTGCAGAATACGACTCTCACTGTGTAAAAGTGTGTTACTTTTGTTTATACTGCATTTGTTCAATGATGTAAAGATGTGTTGTTGTTTCATCTTGCCTACCTAAGGCACCTGATTGGTCTAATGAAGAGCTGAGTGGCCAATAGCTGGGCAGAGAAAGGATAGATGGTGCTGGCAGGCAGAGAGAATAAATATGATGAGGAATCTAGGCTGGGAAGAT
>LZPO01017342.1:175179-193796 GCA_001675575.1 Neotoma lepida | reverse complement strand
AGGAGGAGGAGGAGAGAACAAGAGCTAGAAGCCAGGCAGCTGCCAGGCAGCCAGACACAAGACGCAGTGAAATTAAGATATACAGAAGGAAAGAAAAGTAAAAAGCCCTGAGGCAAAAGGCAGATAAAGAGGATCAGGTTAATTTAAGTTAAAAGAGCTAACCAGAAGCTAGCCTAAACTAGGCCGAGCATTCATAACTAATAATAAGTCTCCGTGTTGTGATTTGGGAGCTGGTTGGTGGCCTAAAAGAAAAAGCCTGGTACAACAGATCTTGTTTCAAAAAATAAAGGCAGAAAGCAAAAGAGAAAAGATATTAGCTGTTGACTCTATCCTGGGCCTCCTTGTGACTCTGAACATGTACACATGATATACAATACTCACCCCCACCCCCTGACACACACACACAGATAGGGTAGTGACAATGACAGAATCAGGAAGAGCCCATCTGTGTCAGCATAGAAGCCTGGGGAGCCTAGGGATGCTAGGATGAGAATACAGAGGGGAGGAAGGCTTCTGGAAGGGCCTTCAGTGCCAAGGGAAACCCCTCAGTTGTATGGCCAGCTCACAAAAAAGTATTTCCCTTTTCAGATCCTTCTGACTGATTTATGTTGGGGAGGGGGAAGGAAGATGCTTCTGAACAATGCTAAGGGTACAAACTCAGAGAAACGCTCCCAAACTCAGAGAAAATAGCCCCTAATAGGTGTTGACAACTAGCCCCATGTATGAGAGTTCAGCAACCCGCCGAGGGTACTTCCTGCAATGGACAAGTGGCAAAGACTTCTTGGTTCTCTTTTGAGCAGTTTGCCCACTGGGCTCTTCTCTCCTTTCAACACTGTTATTATGCAGGCAGGTGTTGAGTGGCTATCAGCCAGGGCAAGAGGAAACCAGCCCAGTCCAGGCCACAGGCTGTTCTTCTGATTCTGAGGATATCATCCGTAAAGAATACCAAACCACATCACATAACGGTCCAGACACTATTTCATCTGTGAAATGAGTATGCTACAAATGCTCGACTCCTACTTGCCACACTAGCTGTGCAAGTCAGTAGTTTAGGATGAGCGTCAGGCAGAGCCAGTATGTACCACTGATACTGGGGTCTCCAGTGTGCTGTGTGCTCTGCTGATGAGCCAGAAATGGGTGAGTTTCTCCAAGAGTACCAACTAACAAGGAGAAGAATANTGTCTTGTTTTCTAGAGTGGTGGCTGGGTCTTAGGGAAGAGCAGCACCCAGAATCTCAGAGTAATTCAAGGGTAAAAGGAAGAGGCTTCCACCTTCAGCATCCAGCCTTCTGGCTTGGCCCAGGGATTTCAGGTAAGGGTGATAGGTGGGCAAAAGCAAAACAGAAGCCCCAGGAACTGGTTATTTCTGCTGCTTCCTCCCTACAGAAGGTACTCGGGAAGATGCTCTTTCCAGAACTTCCTTCTGTCTGATAGATACAGTTCTGGGTAGTTTTCTCTTGCCCAGGACACTGAATGCCACATGCTACCTGCACACAGTTTCCATTTCAGGCTTGCTGCTGTGGGCAACAGTGTGATTAAACAAACTGCCCAGGCCTTGCTCCATCACTGGCTTCGAGCAGTGTGATCTTGTTCAGGCCACTCTACGTTAGTCCTTCATCTATAAAGTGGGGACAACACTCTGTCCCATCCAGATCCCTAAGCGAAGTCACAAGCTTGGAGGCCCTGGAAGAAATGGGAGGCAGGAGCCCCAGCTCTGTTTCTCAGCCTGACTCACCTCTTTGACCCTGTGTAACAGGGGCTGCAGCCAATCCCTGTTCACCTCACAGTGGCTGTCCAGGAATGTCAGAGTGGTGCCTTGGGCAATGTCAGCACCCCGCATCCGGGACCGGACCAGACCTGTATTGGGGACAAAAGGCCAGGTGGGTACCACTCTTGCTCCAGTGACCAGCAAGACCACATAAGTGTCATTCAGTATTCCCTCAAACACCCAAATACATACACCCACCATACTCCAGTCTCCATTCACATGCCAGCCCTGCCCCACAGCACGGCCTACCTTGCCGCTCATTGTTACGCAAGCACTTCACCTTGGGCAGTTTGATGAGCTGCTTGCAGTCCTCAGCTGCAAAGACAAAGGTCATGCTTAGTGAGCACCTGGGACATGACTGTGTGTGAGCAAATTAGAAGGATCAGGAAGGTAGACCTATGTGGTGATATTTTATTTGTGCTCTAATAAATAAAGCTTGCCTGGGGATCAGAGGAAAAAGCCAGCCACTATATTAAATATAGAGGTCAGGCAGTGGTAGCACACACCTTTAATCCTAGCATTTGGGAGGCAGAGATTCACCGGGAATCTCTGTGTGTTCAAGGCCACACTGGGAACAGAGCCAGGCGTGGTCACACGCCTTTAATCCCAGTACTAGTTAACCATAAAGATCTGGAGGTCTGTACAGACAGACAAGAAGTGATAGAGCTGGGCAGAAAGAGGAAATGATGTAGCTGGGCAGAGAGAGGAAGTGAGATGGCAGGGCACAGAAAGGTATATAGGTGTGAGTATACAGGAAGTAGCTCTCTCTTGGGCTGAGGATTTCCTAGCAGTAAGAACTTGTGGCTGTGGCTTGTTCTATCCTTCTGATCTTTCAGCTTTCACCCNAATATCTGGCTCTAGGTTTTTTATTAATAAGACTGTTTAGCAATTCATGTTACATCTGGCACCCAATGTGGGGCTTGAACCCATGACCCTGAGATTAAGAGTCCCATGCTCTTCCAACCGAGCTAGCTGGGCTACAGACCTACTTGGTATTATCATCCTGACTGCAGAGCCTGATCTTGAGTCCAGAGTGTTCCTAGGTCATGGAAAGGGCTAAGGATCACTGAGTAAAGTGACCACAACTGGACCCATTTGGAACAGGTCAGCACACAGTAGTACCTACAAAGCTTTCATGAAAATGTTCCAAGTCTTTGGTCTGGTCACATTGGTCTGGTCACCCCAGGGTCATCTTCATTGCTATACACAATTGAATTAATTCAGACTCTCTTCACTGCAGTGAATCTAGTTAAAAATGCCAGGAAGCCAGCAACAGAAGAAAACAACTTTGGACTTTGCTTTTAGATCATGGAGGCCCTCTTTATGAAGGGATCAGCCAACAGATTCTTTCCCATCACAACAGAGCTTATAATGGGAGGGTGGTCTCCAGCATGATGAACAATGTGACAGAGAGGGTAAGAGACCCACTGTCCTTTGGTCACTTGCCCCAATCATACTGGGATTATTCTGTTGCCCTATCTCATCCTTAACCTGACTGGTAGCCCCACCCTTTGGTTCTGTTTATAGACCTTGGCCTTTCTGCTTAACTCTGGACTCTAACAAGTAACAGAAGAAACTTTTACAGGCTTCCCCTGGCAAGGTCTTATTCTAAGAGCTCTGAATGTGTTAATACATTTGGCCTCTATATAAACCCCTCTATATGACTATAGTCATCTCAATTATATAGGTGAGGGAGCTGACTTGAAGCTAATGGCTTTCTTGAGGCATATGGCTAAAAAGTGAGGAAGTCCCACATCTAGGGTTTGAGCCAAGGCTATCCTGTTCCTAGAGGACCTTACAGCACTTCCTTCTGCTCTTGAGCACCAGGGGACCCCCAGAAGGAGTGAAACCCCACTCCAAGCTCTACCTCACTAGGCAAGGTGAGTAGACAACTGAGTTCCAGAACTAGTACAGGTCTTAGTACCCAAGGCCTCACACATAACCCACTTTTCCATGAGGAATCCTGAGTCTCTGTCTTTGTGTGTACATTTCTAGAGCTTATGCAGCAGGTATTAATATGTGAGTGGCCCCTATGCCCAGTTCCCAACACCTCTGCTGGATGGGATNGAGGTTGCTTTCCTGACACTTGTAGTTGTCTGTCCCCTGGTGCCATCCACCTGGCTTACCACCAGGAAAAAGAGTGTCCGATCTGAATATGGTTGACTGAGGAGGACCGCATCCAGGACAGTGACTGTTAGAAGAGGGGGTCAGCACTGCTAATATTTGAATTCTGGCAATGATTCTATAGTTATTGTAACTTTCAGACTTAAACAGATGTCTAGAGACCCCAGCATGTTTTCCTTGGGAAAGTGGACCAGGGGAGTATCTGGGTGGTACCTGGGTTCTTTTATGAAATGACTAAGGAACTACGAGGCAGGAAAGGGTGATAACCAGTGTGTGGGAAGATTCAAAGGCTCACACTGTCATGGATGTGTGTTGGGATGTTTCACGGAGATCTCAACATCAAGGCCCTCCAGACCCCCAGGGAACAAGAGGGAGGGGACATGGCAGCCTCAGTTCAGATGAGCATCAAGATAAGGAGTCTCTGACCAAGCTTTGGGTTCTAGTGATGATTCTCTGTATGTGTGGTGTCTCTTCTCATGTCCAGAAATGTAGGTTTAGAAGCTAATGACACTGATGCCACATGCCTTCATCCACACATGTACACTCACTCAGCAACCACCCCAGACAGGAATCTAACAAATTTAGCTGATTAGGTCCTCGAACACTTACAGCAGAGAACCCCAACATTTTTTTTCCTCAAATGTAAGCTTTATCCCCTTTTTAAGCTCAGACATAGACACTCAGTCTTCCATGTCTACTGCCCAACTTGGCTTTCTTTCACCTCTAGTGTGTCAGTGGGCTCCCCTCTACTTGTACANAGTGGCTGGGACCAGACATTTGTGCCTCAGTTGCCAATGATCAATGTTACTTACGATCATTGCTGAAGTCATCCACTAATATGATTTCCTGGATCAGATGCGTAGGGGTGCGGTTTAACACACTGGAAAAAAGAGAAAATATGATGTCTTCTAGTGGACAAAATACATGTATCAACTCCAGTGTTCAATATCATTGCATAGGAGGAATGGAGACTCAGGGGCACCAAAAGGTTTTCCCAATCATCCTGCTCATCAGGGGCCACTGAGGAAATAATTCTGCCTTCTCCGTCACAGTAAATGATATGCTGCTCAGTAACCCACCCAGACAGAAACCCAGGTGGTACCAACAATGACCCTCCCTCTTCACAAACCCCACGAACGTTCTATCTGGACGTTCCACTTAAATCACTTTTGCTTTGTCTGTCTCTGTCCTGCTTCTCACACACACACACACACACACACACACACTTTTTTTTATATATATAGGAGAGTAGATGAGGTCTTACTGTACGGCCCAGACTGGCTTTGAACAGTTGGTCTTCCTGCCTTCCTGCCTTCTCAAGTACATGACTACAGACATGCTCTGCCACCCCTCACTTTGTTCAATTTTATTTGGTTTACCATTGCAGTCTCTACCTGTCCCAGCTCTTCTCCGTCCTGGGCTGTTTTCCTTGTGGCTTTCAAGTGACCTTTCAGACACATACATCTAATAGTGTGGATTTCCATGTGGCCACAAACAAATTGATAAAATCCAATTGTGCCTCCCCCACTACCCACACCCCAAACCCTCAGCATGATCCACACCCTCCCATCAGTGAGCTGGCCTGTGCTGCCCACAGCTATTTGTGCGCTGCCACCTGAATTTCTGGTGCTTATTCACCATCAAGAGCCTCTTCAAGGACTTGAAATGGCCTTAAGCTGCCCACAATGACCAGTTCAAATGTCACTTCCTCTCCAACAGCTTTCCAATCTACTTAGGGAGAATTAATTGTTTCCTCCCCTGGGATTTTTTAGCAGTTTCTAGCTGAAGCTTCTTACAGCATTTATCACATCCTGACACTGGCAGCTGGTTTTACACCTCACCGGGCAAGCTCCTGCCCCAGTAACCCTGATGCCATGCAGAAGCCTTGACGAGAGAGGGAACACTCTAAAGAGAGACCGTGACTCTCGCTCCAGCTAGCAGAATCACTGAATCAGTGTGCTTAACAGACATGTAGAATCCAAGCTTCAAGCTGAAATCCAAATTAAGAATACAAATGGCTTCGGCCGTACACCTATTAAATGGGTGGAAGTAGGGACAAAGAACTCTGTCAGGCCAGAACAGGGTGCAGCTTCACATGTGCCAGTCCATAAAACCCCTGAGATCCTTTTCTGTCTCAGATACGGAAGATCGTTATGTATGCCTGTGTACATGTTTGTATGCGTGTGTGTGTGTGTGTGTGTGTATTTGTATGTATGTATATGTGTGTATGTGTGTGTGTGTGTGTGTGTGTGTGTGTGTGTATTTGTATGTGTACGAAAGTAGAGGTCAGAGTTCAGCATTCGGTATCGTGGTGGTTTGAATGAAAATGGCTCCAGAGAGTGGCACTATTAGGAGGTGTGGTCTTGCTCGAGGAAGTGTGTCACCAGGGGGTGGGCTTTGAGGTTTCAAATGCTCAAGCCAGGCCCAGTGTCAAGTTCTCTTCCTGCTGCCTGTGGATCTACATGTAGAACTCTCAGCTACTTCTCCAGCAACTGCATGTCTGCCTGTGTGCCACCATGCTTACCACCATGACAATAATGTACTAAACCTCTGAACTGTAAATGTTTTCCTTTATAAGCATTGCCATGGTCATGGTGTCTCTTCCCAGCAATAGAAACCCTAACTAAGGTATTGCCTTTAACTATTCTCACTTTATTTTTGAAGACAAGGTCTCTCACTAGACATGGAGCTCACCAATTTGCCTAGACTACTGGCCAGCAATCCCCAAGGGTCCTCTTGTCTCCACCTTCCAACACCAGGATTATAGGAGTACACACAACCATACCTGGCTTTTTTCATGTATGCTGGGGATCTGAACTCAGGTCCTTATGCTTGTGTAGCAAGTGCTTTCCCAACTGAGATATTTCCCCAGCCCCTAGGGAATTATTTATATATATATATATATATACATACAGGTCCTTATGCTTGTGTAGCAAGTGCTTTCCCAACTGAGATATTTCCCCAGCCCCTAGGGAATTATTTATATATATATATATATATACATATATATATATATACATATATATGTATGTGTGTGTGTGTGCGTGGCATTTTCACATATACATCAATAACAGAAATATTATTTTAATATTTCCCCCAAAATGTTGACACAGATTTAGTTTCCTCACTACCAAGTTGAGAATGTCTTGTTTATCCTAAATTCATATTCTCTTATAAGAAATGGTAAAATGATTTCCCATAGAGAAATTGTTTTTCACCTTCCCTAGTCATTGCATTAGAAATAAAGTTCCAACAGTTGCTAGCCGTTTAGCAGTGTTTCTTTAAATAACACTTTTTATTTATCCTTTGAGAGTCAATAAAACATACATACACATCCCTTCTCCCCTTCCAACTCCTTCTGCCTCCTCAAAGGTCCTCCTCCCAACTTCATGTCCTTCCCTTTTTCTTCTTTATTTTTAATCATCCACTGAGTCCAGTTAGTGCTGCTCATAGTCACATGGGGTGAAGCCATCCACCACCATGATGGGCACCATACCTGTGGCCACAACCCCAAAGAAAAGTGACTCTCCCTCCCCTAACAGCTATCAGCTTGCCAATAGCTCCTCAGTTGGGGGCCTTGTGAGCCCCTTCCCAGATCATGCTAGAATTTTAACTGGCTTGATCTTGTGCTGGTGACCACAGCCTCTACGAGCTCTTGAACGCAATGCTTATGCCATGCCCAGCATTTCGCATCACTCTTCATCCTGTGACTCTTAGACTCTCTCCAGCTCCTCTTCTGTGGTGTGATACTCTCTGAGCCTTGGGAGAGAGAGAGGGGGGCTTGATACAGGTCTTCCATTTAGGGCTGAGCACTCAGGGTCACATGTTCTCATCATTTTGACTTGTGAGTTTCTGTATTAATGATTGCCCATTGACAAAAGAATGTTATTGGCCAAGGTTGAGATTAGCAAAGAGCCTGGGTCAGTTCCAGGCCCCACTCTGGACCCACTGTCGTAGGACTCTTCCCACTCAGCGGGTCTTTAAGACAGAATGTCTACCCCATTTCCCTTGGATCGGACTTAAAAACTATCTCTGTGATAGAGAACCTGAGATAGTGAAGGTAACTTGGGACCCAAGTCCCTTTGCTCCAGAACAGGACTGGTCAAGCCATCTCAATGCTAAATTGACAATATATTATATCCTTTTTCTCGTGGGTTTCTATAAATTAAAAGATGACCACAGGCATGATAAAGAGGGAATTACACTTCTCTTTCCACCTTGCTTTGGCTACACTGTTTAAAAAAATCCAATTTCCTTCACTAATTTCTGTTCCTTAATTTCTTTTGGAACACGGGAAACTACAGCAGTGCGTCTATGAACCTGAGAGCCTGGTGGCATCTCTGTAGATGGTAACATGCCAGGCCTGGAGCTTTGCTCACATCTCTATATATTGGAAAGATGTTTAGGGCGCACGTTCTATGTGCTGGGCACTGAGTGAGGCTCATGTGGGAAGTCAGTTCCACTCACAGAAGCTTGTCATTCAGCTGTTTTCACAACAAAGCTGACAGTAGAGGGTTGTTCACAGGACTATGGAGAAAACTAAAGGAGAAAACCTATATGAGGCATTTAGTGTAACATTTGTCCCTAAGTGATGACAGATAGTACCCATTCTTACTATGCCATGTGTCATTCATGATTTGTTAATTGAACTGACCTCCNGTGCTAGCGATGTCTTATCCAAAGGGCACAGGCTTGGTTTCAGTATTAACTGTGGGTCTCAGAACTCTTCTGAGCATCCCTAGATGTCAGGGTTTCTCCAAAGCGTTTTTGCTTCACAACACCCATCACAATACACCCAGAGTTCTGTGTATATCGGGGAAGGGGCTTCAGAGTGGATACTGGTGAGGGTTATATGAGCATCCCTCTTCTCAGATCTTCCTGAGCCCCTTTTCCAGTGAAGCCCCCTTTCTATGTATGTATGTCTTTCTATGTACAGACTCTATGAGAAAGGAACTTTGCCCGGAGCTACCTTTATTTATGAAGCCTTAATTCTCACCATGGCAACTAGTGTAAGAAGGAGAGAGGAACCCCAACACAAAGCCTGAACAGTTGTGACTGTCTGCGGGGGAAGTGGGGGACAGGGAAAGGGAGGCAGCTGCAGCCTCTACCATAAGGTGGTAGGTAGAGATTGCTTGCTGTGATTGTCCCAGAGAAAACACAGCAAACCCAGCCACCAGCCCTCTAATCAGGGCAGGAGGGGAGAAGGAGGCAGACAGAGGAAAAAACCTGATTGAAGAATAACCTCTAATGAGGTTTGATTACGCTGGAGCTTCTGCATTCCATTCCCCCAAATCCCCGCCGGCTCTTTGAAATTCAAGAGTTCTCTTCTGTGAACATCAAAAGGTAAATCGGGTGTAGTTCTGAGCTGGTTGAACTGAGAGATGATTAGCGAATAAAAAAAATGTCCAGGGTTTAAAACAGGGGGTGGGGGTCGGGGGAGTTGGGGGGGAGAAAGAGAAAGAAATCGTCAGCAGTGAGTGCTAATTAGACCATTTCCTGCTAACACCTGGCTTGCTCGTGTGCCTGTCATCCAAGCGGCAACTGAAGTGATACTGGGGTCTCCCTACAAGTGCCTCTAGGCTGGGAGCACCTGAGATGAGCAGGTACTCTGGGCACCCAAAGTGGCTGGAAAAGGAAAAAGTGAAGCCGGGCCCAGCAGCCTTGGCCTGGGTGGTCCTCCACCACCCTCCTTTCAGCACCCCTTCCCACAATTCCTGCCATCTAAACCTTGGCTGCTGTGACCTCCTGCGCTCCATCCACCTCACAGGTTCTACAGTCCAGGCTTCTCATCAGCTCCCTCTCAGCAGAGCAAATCCTCCTGTTTCCCCAGGGCTCAGTTTGCCTCGCTTCACTCCATCCTAGCTGCCCCGACTTCGACTGCCACATCTTTCTTCACGTGACCACAGGATGGGTCATCTCATCGGCATGTATGGGCCACACTGTCCAAGGAATCATTTTGGATCTGTCTCCTATGTGCAATTACACAGGCAGAATCTGACTTCTCCCACTCCCTTGCTTTCTGTGATCTAATTATGGGGTCCATGTGGGGCCCAGAGACACGTCAGGGTAGTTTGGGGAATGCGGACTCACAGGCCAAGTAAGCCCTTTAACATGCTTGCTGTGTAGTCCTGAGCAGGTCGGCTCCCAGCCTCCATTCCTTCTGTAATTACCTTTCTCTTGTAAAAGCAGGTGATATTAATACTTGACCTACTTCACAGGCTTTTGTGCGTATGAAACGAGGAAATGTATTTGAAATTGCTTCGTGAACTCCACAGTGCTGTATGCAGACAGGGCTTATCAAATGCTGCATAAATACCAGTTGAATGAAGACCTGGGGCCACCCAGGTTGAGTGTAGTCGTTCTGGATGGAGTGAGACAGATTTACGTTCAAGCACACATCTGTGCAGCCTCCACTTGTCGGCAGGGAGGCTTCAGTCAGTACGAGCCTCCAAGTACCATGGTTTCCTCGGCTTGAAGAGCATCACTTAGCACCATGCCTGGCACATGACGGTTGCTCTTGGAATGTGGGCACCGGTGATAAGACTATTGGAGCTTCTAACAGTAACAGAAATGAGGCACAGCTCTGATTCTCAGTCGGAGCCCCCAGCCAGCAACATTGTCACAGCCTGGGGACTTGTCAGAAATGCAAATTCTTAGGCCACATTCCAGACTCACTGACTCAGATTCTCTGAGGCTGGAGCCCAAGAAGGCATGTTCTAGCAAAGCCCTCCAAGAGAATCTGGCAACTTCTCACGTTGGAGAGCCACCATATCAGAACATTGTTATCTATCAGGACTAGCGGCTCAGTCACATCGATGCTTTTCCTCTGTGCCAGCAGCAGATCCCAGTCTTTTGCTTACTGTGATTCATCTTGATGGGCACACTGGAGGGATTAAGAGATTCCCCCCAAAATTGGTAAAGCATCTTCTGAGTGTGTCCGTGAACACATTTCCAGAAAGATTGCCATGTGGATCACCCAGCTGAAGAGGGAAGACTCAACCCCATGTATGCAGTACCATACATTGGGTTGGAATTCAGACAGCACAAAAACTGGGAAGAAGAAGCCCAGCAGTCCAGAGCTTGACTCTGCATGAGTGGGTGCATATTCTATGGCTGCCTATGGACATCAAATGCCAGCATCTTCAGTCTTTAAACATGTACTCATACCAGTGTGTCTCCAGGGATCTTCAGGGACTTCAGTCTTAGACTGGGGCTGTGACATTGGCCTCCTCTGAATTCTATTACATTCATTAATCATTCGTTCATTCATTCATTCATTCCTGTGTATGTATGCGCACGTGCATATACCATGGCCCTTATATGGAGGTCAGAGGACAACTCTCAGGAGCTGGTTCTGTCCTTCTACCATGTGGGACCCAGGGGTTGAACTCCATTTCCAGACTTAGTGACAAATGTCTTTACTGTCTCAGCCATCTTTCTGTCCCACGCCTGCCTACTTCCCCTCTCCCCCCTCCCCCCATTCTGAGGCTTCCATTTTGGGGACTGGTTTTTCTGGTTCTCCAGCAGGCAGACTGCTATGGTTAGACTATCGGGCACTTCCCTATCTTCAGTGACACTGGTAGTGACCTGTAACATTTTATAGTGTGTGTATGTGTGTGTGTGTGTGTGTGTGTGTGTGTGTGTGTGTGTGTGTGTGAACTGTTGTCTTGTTGGGAAATCACATATGAATTAAATGGCCTGTGGGGTGAGTACAGAAGCCAGGACAGGGTTGATGGCTGGGGGGATACAGCTAGCCATCAGATACCAAAGACATGTGGGCTGCAGGTGAAATCGCTCTTTCTTACACAAGAGTGGGTTCTTCCCTGTAAGGAAAGCATCGGTCCCACACAGTAGACATTCAACATTTAGTGACAAGTGGACAATAAGATGTGGTATGTCCCCTTGGGGTGAGTCTACTGCTGGGCTTGCTATCCTCTACCCAGAATCCTCCACTGCCAAAGCACACATGTGGGTGGAAGAATGGGGACAGTGTGACTTGTCTTTTGGAGATGATGAGAGAGAGACATTTGCTATGTTTCAGACTCTCTCTGGCCCATCTATGCTTAATCTCATTTTCTCCCTCCATGTATCAGATGACCTTCCCACATGCTGCCTAGTAAACTGTGTGCCTCTGGGACATGAAGTGTCATAGTTAGGGTTTCTATTACTGTGACAAAACACCACGACCAAAATCTACTCAGGAAGGAAATGCTTTAATATAACTTAGAACTCTCAGTACACATTCTATCACTGAGGGGAAGTCGGGGCAGGCACCTAGAGTCAGGAAATGATGCAGAGGACATGGAGGGGTGCTGCTTACTGGCTTGCTTCTCATGGCTTCTTCAGACTGCTTTCTTAGAACACTCAGGACCACCTGCCCAGGGATGGCACTGCCCACAGTGATCTGGGCCTTCCCATATCAATCATTAATTTAAAAAAAAAACGCCCCTACAGACTTGTCTATGGGCAATCTGATGGAGGTGTTCTCTCTGTTGAAGTTTCTCTTCTCAAATGACTCTCGCTTGAGTTAAGTTGACAAAAACAAACATGAAGCTTCTGTGGGTACTTTATTGGCAAGGCTGGGCTCTGTGCTAGAAGCTCTGACTGTACCCCTAAAATCCCAACACCACACCAGCAGTGCTAAACCCTCCCTTGTGACTTGCCTTCCTGGTACAGGCAGGTGAGAGGACATGGGCTAGAATCTAGGCTATGTGACCTTGATGTGGGACTTCCAGGTCTCACTTTTCTCTGTTGATCTACTCTGTTGACCTACTTAGCACCCCAGCTGAGGGCAGGAGCCCAAGTCTGTCCTTACTGACTGACCTTATTCGTTAGGATAGGGGAGCTACTGTTGGGGATCTGAGGAAGGCAGAGAATGAGGCAGCTGACCTGGATAGGAGGGGATGGAGTCAGGGAGAGGAAAGGAGTGTCATTTTAGAGAATGGCAGCCCAACGTTGCCAGAGTCTCCTAAGAACCCAGGGGCACAATTCCCAGTCAGGTCCCTGCTCCATGTTCTAGGGCCAGTTTGCTTGTGGCTGGTACTGAGACTTGAGCATATGGAAAAGCTAGGCACACCACAGGCCATCTTTGTCACAATGGACCTCTCATAGGAGGAACATGACTGAAACTAGTGTCAAGGTGGTGTCAGGGAGGCTCAAGGGAAGCAGGACTGGAATTGAATGGAGGTTCCCAGAAAGCATCTATCAATGATTGCCCAAGGCTGTTCCCACACATCCCACCATTGTCTCAGCCTTGGGAAAGCCCAGCACAAGATGATGGGTAGCCCAAGGCACACTCAAGTCCTAATCCTGGCCAGAGGCCAGGGATGAAACGAGCAACCTGACGCTCTGAGGTTCCTTCCTCAGTTGTGACCATGCCAGTCCATGTTCTTCAGAGAGCCTAGCACAGATGGGCAAAGGGTCTGTTATCCATTCCTCTGCTTTATCTCTGAATGCCTGCAATTACCAGTCACTATTAGCTTCTGTCTTTCTCTTTAAAAACAGGATGATGGCCTCTCTCATCAGCCTAGGAGGAGTGGCAGAGTGGAGGCATGTGATATATAGACCAGTGCCTGGTACATGCCTGCAGGATGCCCAGTGAGCAGACACAAGCCTGACCGAGGACCAGGCTTCGTGACCAGACAGGAAGATAACCTTACCTGCGGATGGTTCTGAGCAGAGTGGAGCGTGCCTCGTTGTGGAAGGTGATGATGATGCTGGTGGGGGGAAGGTCCATGCAGTATACCAGCAGCGAACATCTGGCAAGCAAAGGCAGATGATAAGACCTTTGAGAGCAAAACAGAAGAGCCTGGGACCACAGGCATCATCTGAGAATGACCGAAACTTAATGTCCGCCACATGGTAGGGAACCTGGGCTTGGAGCCTTAAACAGAAGCCAGCATTGTCATTTACATATTCCTGAGTTCAAGTATAGTATTTCCTAACACTTGCAGGAACAAAACTCCAAGTTTTGGGCTCTGCCCAAATTCTGAGCCCTCCTAGCCTTCCTACCCAAGCCTCTGGCCAGAGAGCAGATCAAGCCAACAGAAGCCTATCATATTGACTTCTGGACTGGCTGCTTCAGAGGTGGGTTCTATCTAACTGCTGGCCCCTCCCCCTCCCAATACTTAAAGAGACAGAGCCCTGAAGCCTCAGTATAAGCAACCAAGTCCCATCCTGAGAAAGCATTTGCCTCCATGCATCCAGGATTATTTTTTATCACCATTACATCCAGGGTAATTTCAATTTAAAACCTTGCCTCAAGTGAAAATTGTAGCTTGCAGCCTGAGAATTGCTACGATAATGGAAATAGACCCTCCAAGTGAGGCCAGTGCCACTGGGGGCTGTCATCTGGGTGTATACTTCCTCCTGGTTCTCATGATTTCAGGGGTGGCTCGATTATGAGTGANGTTATAGAGCATTAAAAAAAGAAGGAAAGAACATACATGGGGAGGGGGGTCAGATATTTGTTCTCATTTTTGTCGGTTTCTTCCTGAGACTTTTAATTGGAAATCCAGAGAGACCCACAGATAGGCTTTGANGGGACTGAGCCCTCTGGAGTCATTAGCAAATAATTTGTACAAATAGGTATTTTCAAGTTTCCTGGAAATATGGTTCACATTTTAAACCATATTTTCACACAAGTCTGGGCCTGAAACACTCAAGATCTCCAGTCCTGGGCTAAAAGACCTGATGTCCCCCGTGGTCACCTTGGTGGTGCTGTATTGATGGTTCTGTGGGATCAAATGCTTACATACCTTATGCTCACAACACATGCATGGGGGAAGCTGGGATCAGAACCAAGAGTTAGGGAAGAAGGTAAGGTGGAGAAATGATGGGAAAGGTAAGCCATGGCCTATAGGCCCTCCTGTGCCCTGTCAGAGACACCAATCAGTTCCACCTCAGAGTTGGTCCTCCTCCTCCGTACCACTCCTCCTCAGCACACTGCAACTCTGTGAGGAGTAAATGAAGTTCTGAGTGAATGTGTATTGTTGACATGCACGCAGACATGTCAAGGACCCCAGTGCTTCAGAACCATGGCAAATGGCAAAGCCTTTCTCAGGTGAGGTTCCGGGAAATGGCAAAGCCTTCCCCTGGTCCAGGTATAGATATTATGAATGATTGTCCCTTAGCTAAAATCAGTGTGTACAGAAATGGTCAAGCACAGCTTCCCCTTCCTGGCTGACTACCACCTGAAACTGTCCCCCTACAGAGACTCTAAGCCTGCCTCCTTGTTTGGCTATATACAATAAACTCGCCTCTTCAGTTAAGATGTATAACACAAAAGTGTTGAGTGACCAGGATGTTGCTAGTGGTGCATCTCCGTCAGAGCCACGGCCCACCTGATCCCAGCTTTTCTGCATACAGCCTATCATTTCTTCATCCCCTGGTGTCCAAGTTAGGTCAATCCCCAAGCCAAGCAGGTGGTAGCACAGCTCCCTCCTTCATAGTCTTCCTCCCAGCCCCATCCCACAGGGCTCTGCCAGGCCCTTCTCTGGTTCAGAACCCTCAAGTAGCCCCTGATATATAAATTCCAGTTTCATAATCACAGTCTCACAAGCTCTTGAGCTCTCTGCTATTGCTGACACCACATGAAGCAGTGTTCTCCCTTTTGGTACTACTCGAGGAGTTCCTAGTTATCCTTCAAGACTTGGTATAGATGTCCTTTTGGCTGGGAAAAACATTCCAAAGTCTCCAATAAGCTTATACTCTTATAGTTTGGACATTTAGAAGATGTCTCTTCTAGCACTTCTCATGATGAGACTGTATCCCTAACTTTACGGACCTTATCCAGGGAANAACCACAGCTCCATCCATTTGGCATCCCTATAAGGATATGTATGTCTACCAGATTCTTTTTTATAGAGAAGGAAGAAAGTTAGGACATGCATGCCCAGGTCAGCAGAAGACTCAATCATTTATGGTTCTCAGACATGTGGCAGCCTTCCAGATAGCTTCTAGGGAGCCCTGCCCACAAACTTTTATGTTCTTACAGAGTCTGCTCCTTCCCCGAATCCTTATATAACCAGTAGGATATGGTAGATATGACACTGTGTGGCTTCATGAAAGCTCTCTCTGTAGCCTCTTCCTTGGCCACAAGGAGGGGAGCCAGCTGTCATGCTGTGAAGACATTCAGACATCCCTGTAGAGAGACACTCCTATAGTGGCTGAGGCCCCCTACCCTCACTGCTACCAGCTAGCCAGCCATATGAACAGACCACATCAGAAGCGGGTCCACTCACTCCAGCCAGGCCTTCTATGACAGCAGCTACAACAGACTGCTGACTGAAGCCTAATGAGGGATGCTAAGCCAGCACCGCCCAGCCAAGATGCTCCCAAATCCTGACCCATAGACACAGTGAAGATGGTCCGTGGCTTTTGTTGTTTTAAGCCACTCAGTTTAATCAGGGATGATTTGATGGGCATTAGAGACTATTATAAAGGGAAATGCTTCGAAATAGACTCTACTGAAAAGAACTTGGACTTGTCTGTCTTTGGATATAGCCCCAAGTCTCATTAGGAGCAATTGTGAAGGGGTGGGGAATGGTGGTATTGGGGTCCTTGCTTGGTAGATTACAGGGTCAGTGAGGACATGGAGGGTCTTGGAGAGAGGCCCAGGCAGTGAGGTGGGCAGCAGGAAATACTCCAGGAAGAATAAGCCTAAGACCAGGGAGTGGGCTGGACAAATTATCTATGGAAAGGGAGGTAAAATCAGAGATCTTAGGGTAGCTACCTGCTCTCCCTCCGAAACAGGGAAAGAAAGGAGACCCTGAATGCCACCACTGTTGGGACATCTGGCTGCTGTGGCTGTGCTATGGGGGAAGATGCTTGGAGATCCTCTGAGGTCAGGCCTCAGCTTTCATGATTTGAGTTATTTGGGGGGAAGCTGTGGTCTTTGGAGTTGCCACCTGATTAGAGAACTTTTAGACACAGGCACTACTTTGCTTGCCTCAGAGATGCCAGCTGACCCAGAAGCCTGTGCACACAAGCAGAAGCTAACTGCCTGAAGTGTGAAGAAGGCCCCATTGAAAACATGTTGGATCCCATAGGGTAAGGTGACGATGGATAGAAAACGGAGTAGAGCAGCCCACAGACTCCTGGTCTGGGGCTCTGGACACTATCTGCCAGCATGAGATCTTGAGCAAATTGCCTACCTCCGCTCTGCTTCTCTGTGGAGCAGGGTTAGTCCAAACTCTCCCACCAAAGATCTAGGCACAGAAGCAGGAGCTGTGGGCATAGCCTGCCTTCATTATGTACAAGCCATTTGAACTGAATGCTGTAATCATTCTTTGTACCTGAGGTCCAGCTATGCCACACGGTTACTCACTTGTGACTGGGATTTCCTCAGTTTTAGATTCTTCACCCACACAGTGGAGATGGCAACCCCTAACTTGCAAATCTCCTTCACTGATCATTAGGACAGGTAGCAAAAGGTGCTAGACAAATAGTCGCACGATTACTATTTCTAACATCAGCCCAGATGTACGGGTGACTCCTGCTGTGCCTAACTGGATCTTTTCTCGTGTTGGAAAGGTGTCTTTGGTGGGGGCATCTCCATGGGCACTGACAGTGACTAAGGGGCAATGAGAGAGGCAAGAGAAGGGACAGAACTCAAGGACTGTGGCATCCATGCTGGTGAAGTGAACCTGGGTCAGATGCCTAGATTTGAATCTGGATTTGCCAAACGCTGGTTGTGAGTCCTAGAGCACACCATTGACCTCCTCTAAGCTTCAATACCGTCACCTGTAAAATGCAGACAAGGCTCTCCTCACAGAAGGACAAGCCTCCTTCACAGGCTTGCCAGGAAGACTGAGGCTAGTGCACACAAAGCATTTGACAAGTGCCAAGGAAATGGGAGCAGAAAACAGCTGAGCCAGCCTCTAAGGGGAGTGTAGTGTCTATTGACTAGAGATGCAAGCTCACAGGATAGAAAAGGAAGGGTGATTGGAAGTGGCAAGCAGAACCAGAAAAGCAACAAGCAGCAGCTGGAACCTAGGTAGTATTCTCCTGGGCCTGGAAGCTCCTCTGTCCAAAGCAGTGGGACACAGGCCTTGCCTGGGGTCATACCAGAAAGCCAAGGAGCTCTGCTGTCATGCATAGGCCCCCAGAGGAGAGAGGGCAAGATGGTGTTTCATACTCTCAGGCTCAAATCCCTCCCCAAGCTTTCCTGCCTCTGGTGTAGGCCAAAGGGTCTGGACTCACCCTTCATCTGTTTGATATTCCTAGCAGCCTCTGCAGAAAGGTAAACCAAGGCTCAGTACTCCCTTCCCAAAGGACACACCTGGTTCATGCATGAGATGAGGGAGCCAGGTCCATGACTCCTTAGCTGGTACTGATTCCTAGTATCCCATGTTCTCCCTAGTGCAGGGCAAGCAGCATAAGGCATACAGCCATAGGTGAGACCCGCACCAGAATCACCTGTTGTCTAAGGCCTGGTCCACACCCTGCTCAGCGACAGGCACTAGGGACTTACAACATGGACTTGAGGCTGAGAAAAATCCTTAAAGCTGCATTCCAAGAGAAGAGTCAGCCCAGATAGTAAGTGGGCTCTCTGTGGGAGGGACCTAAAAGATTAATCAAACAGTGAGGTCTCTGGGGCCATGAGGGAAATGAAGGCGGCGGCCAATGCTGACGTCTGGCGCCAGCAGATGGACGAGAAAGCGTGTTGATAATTTATTAAAGATTCAGGGGGTTTATTGGAGAGAGGAGCCAGGAAGTAGGAAACG